>CM054159.1:11467004-11469504 GCA_028751875.1 Rapana venosa | reverse complement strand
CCTCTTTCTTCCATTAAGTTTGCTCCGGTCTGTGCTGTACTGGCCCTGCTGCTGACTTCATGGATTCTCAAGTCACAGGATTCGGGGATGTTGTTGCCAGTGAGAGAAGCTGGCCGTAGTCTGCCTTTTTTTGGTTTTTTTTCATTTGTGCCTGGGTCTTGCTTTTCAAGACAGTTTTCATGAGGTTCATACCTTGATTTCGTAGCGCATGGCCTTTATATCTTAATTTCCTTTCATGTGTTAATGTTAGACATGTTCATTAGTGTTTTCATGGAAGAGTAGGGTCATCTACATGGTAGCGGTATGTAAAGGAATATTGTGACAGGGGAGTGAGAGAAAAAGCTGTTTTGCTTAAAACCTCATTTTCTAACTTTATTTTTTTTAGTTCCATGTATCTGTTCGTCACGCGCGCGCGCGCGCGCGTGTGTGTGTGAGTGTGTGTGGGGGGTTTTTGTGGTTTTTTAAAAATTCTTTTATATCGAGGATAATGGAATGGCACTTATATGCTTTTTTACATCCAGTCCCCGTGTGTTTGCGGTTTTGTAAATTCTGTCATCTGTTACCACCGGCACACAATGGCCTACTCTTACGAAAAGCGGAACAAGATTTAACGTGTGCGCAAGATGTTCTGCGTGCGTTCGCACACGGGGCCTCGGTTTATAGTCTCATCGGAAGGACGAAGAAGTGTGTGTGTGTGTGTGTGTGTGTGTGTGTGTGTGTGTGTGTGTGTGTGTGTGTGTGTGTGTGTGGGGGATGTGTGTGTGTGTGTGTGTGTGTGTGTGTGTGTGTGTGTGTGTGTTGTGTGTGTGTGTGTGTTGTGTGTGTGACAGAGACACAGAAATGCAGACAAAAAGGAACACTAGAGACAGACGAATGGAGAGAGAGACAAACAGACAGAGAGTCTTGTGAGTGTTGTGTGCGTGTTTTCGCTGTTGCGTGCCTTTGTAACTGCCTGTAGCCATAGTGTTTTTAAGGTTACATCTCCTAATTACCCCTTCCTTTCCTACTTATCGTGAGGAGGATTTTTTTTTGCTCCCTCTTTCTTTTCTTTTTTCGCCTTGTTCTCACCTTTCCTCAGGCCAACACTGAAGTGGATAGGACAAAACCCAAAACAAAACCTAAACAAAACCCAAAACAAAACCCAAAACCCTAGGGGGAAAAAATAGGGGGGAAAAATCATCAACCCCCTCCTCTCCGAAAAAAAAAAACCTAAATAAAAAAAACGCCCTAAAACACCCAAAAGAGGGGAAACAATCCCCATCCCCACCCCCACAGATGCACGAAAAGAAACTAAGTAAAATTTAAACAATCATCCCCGAAGTCGGAATGCAGCTACCTTAATAGTGAGCTAAAACTAGTTGCATAATTAGGCAAAAATCTGACCAATGATAAACCACGGGAATTCTCTCCGAGAAACCCCCAGAAAACACTAGAAGAAATATCTCATTCAAAAGACATCCACACGGCAATCTCTTAGAATTATATATTCTGTACTTACTATTAAAGAAGAAACAAACATTATTTGAAGCCGGAGTACGGCTGCCTATATGATGATGGAAGTACTTTTAAAAAGAAGAAGAAAACAGCTGTAGAGGTACAGGTGTCACTCAGAGTGTAGGGTATGGTCCCACAGTGAATCCCAGTGGTGACTGCCACAGAGGGCACATCCTGGATGGCTCTAAGAGTGCTAAGCCTGCGGAGTACCTTACAACAGCAACAACAACAGCAGCAGAAGCACAGCAGCAACGACAACAACAACAAAACAGCAGCAGCAACAACAACAACAACAAAACAGCAGCAACAACAACAACAACAGGCAAATCGAACAATTTTTAAAAAAAAATCAACTATAGGCAAATCAACAATACGCCACAACAAATGAATTGCAAACGAACAACAACAACAATGGTAAGTCATACGAAAAGCAAATCAATAACAAAAGCAACATTACACGAAAGGCAAATCAATAACAACAACAATATTATACAAAAGATAATCAACGACAATAACAAAAACCCATACCAGCAACGACAACAATAACATACAAACAAGAACAGCCAAATATGAAAAGTAAATTATTCAAAAAGCAAATCAATAACAAACAACATTATACAAAAGTAAATCGACGACGACAACAACAAAAAATCCATACGAACAACGACAACAACAACATACGAAGGACAACAACAATAAACGAAAAGCAAATTAACAACAAAAACACCATCATACAAAAGGCAAACCAACCAAAATTTAACAACGTCAACATACAAAAGGTAAAATCGACAACTACAACAAAATTATAATCAAATGGCAAATCAACAAAAATAACAACATACGAAAACCAAATCAACAGCATATCGACGACATCAACAGCATACGAAAACCAAATCAACAACAATATCGACAACAACAACAGCATACACAACCAAATCAACGACAATAACAACAACAACAACAGCATACGAAAACCAAATCAACAACAATATCGACAACATCAACA
>CM054159.1:11459504-11462004 GCA_028751875.1 Rapana venosa | reverse complement strand
AAGATTGTATTTTATTTCATTTTATTTTTGTACATGGCCTCTCAGCTGGCTGTCCCTGCATTAACCCCTTTGTTCTGAGCATTCGGTGCTATCAGGTCAGAGCCGCCAGTCTTGCCTCTGCTTCCATACAACCCGGAACAGACTGCTTCCTGGTCGACTTGACTGAAAACTGTACCGGCTGAATCAATGTTTCAGACGACGCACAGTCATCTGTTGACGTGCATTGAAGTTGGTTCATCTGAGTCTATTGTGATGTGGGGTATTACAAGAGAGAAACATTAAAAAGAATCAGAAAAGCAAGAGATTGGCAGATAGATGTACAGACAGACAGGGATGGAGACGACTAGATTAGCGGGTATTACAGAGAAACTAGTTGTAAGCGCTTCGATTTGTTTGTTTTAACAAGATTCAGCGCTATATAGATTTCATATGTTATAATTATCTATTATTAAGTGAAAGAATACATCTCTCGCCATAACGATAGATAGAAAATCGAAAAAAAAACCAACGAAACCAACAACCCCAAACCACAACAGAAATTTTCCAAAAAATACTCCCCACCCTAAACACATTCATAGATTTTTTTTTAAAAGTAAAAACCCAGAAACGTTCTAAAACACACCATGTAACACCGCCCTATACATGGTCATAGATTCTAAAAACGAAAAAAAACAAACCAAAACAACAGAACTTTTCACAATAACGGCAACGCAGCTCGACAAATTCAGCTTGTAGCGGGAAGAGAGAGAGAAAAAAGAAGGAGGGAAGGGCAGCCACTCTTGGCATGAAATCTGCGTAAAGAATGTGAGGGTGACGGGCCTTGGAGCGGCAGCTTACCCCTCATTTCCTGTCTGTAGGCCTGTTTGTCCTCGCCTCCCATCGATCTCTTGAGGGAAAAATCATTGCTGCTGCTGCTGCTGCCACAGAGAGAGAGAGAGAGAGAGAGAGAGAGAGAGAGAGAGGAGAGAGAGAGAGAGAGAGAGAGGAGGAGGAGGAGAGAGAGAGAGAGAGAGAGAGAGAGAGAGAGAGGAGGAGAGAGAGAGAGAGAGAGAGGGGGTGGAGAAAGAGAGAGGGAGGAGAGAGAGAGAGAGAGAGAGAGAGAGAGAGAGAGAGAGAGAGGGAGGGAGAGAAGGAGAGAGAGAAGTAGACAGAAAATAGAGACAGAGAGAGAGACGGGAAGAGAGAGGAGAGAGAGAGAGAGAGAGAGAGAGAGAGAGAGAGAGAGAGAGGTGGGGGTGGAGACAGATATTAAGCCAGACAGACAGAGTCAGAGCCAGACAGAGACACCCACACAGACACCCACACGCAGACACACAGACACACTCACAGGCAGACAGAGAGAGAGACAGACAGAGACAGACAGAGGGAGAGATAGAGACAGAGAGATGGAGATTTGGGGGATAGGGGTGGAGGGGGAGTGGGGATAGGGGGAGAAAGAGGGGGAAATAGTATGTTGAGATGTGGGTAAAGTTTAGGGAGGGTGGTGGTAAGTCGGAAAAGTAGTCAGCAACTATAACTGGTGACTAGATTGGGGGGTAGGGTGGGGTGGGGGTGGGATAGGGTAGGGGGTGGGGGGCGCAGAGAAAGGGAGTAGTGAGTGAAAGAGAGAATGGGGGGAATGAGTGAATGAATAATTTGTTAATTTCCTGTAATCAACAGTCTGAATAAGGAGACAGAGAGAGGGAGGGAGAGAGAGAAAGGGAGCGGGGAGAGAAAGAGAGAGGGGGCAGAGAGAGACAGAGAGCAGGGAGAGAAGAGAGAGGGGGCAGAGAGAGGCAGAGAGCAGGGAGAGAAAGAGAGAGGGGGAAGAGAGAGACAGAGAGCAGGGAGAGAGAAAGAGACAGACAGGCAGACAGACAGGCACAGACAGAGACAGAGAGGGGTATAAAAGAGATTGAGACCCAAGTGAATTATTCACCAGTATCTTTTTTTTTGGTTATCATTAGAGACTGAAGCCTAACTGAAGAGGTTTAGATTCAAATTCAAACCATTTATTCAGTGAAGACTTCAGCCCCTTGCCAAAGGAACGACAACACTAACAGATCATTTTTTTTATTTAAAAAAAGGGACCTGTTAAAGACCTCAGTATTACAATGAAATTAAGAAAACCCAAAGAATGTTTTTGCTTTCTTTGGGGGAGGAAGGTGTGTGTGTGTGGGGGGGGGGGGTTGGGGTGGGGGGGGGGTTGGGGGGGGGAGTCATCCCTCAACTAGAGCTCCGAGGTTCACCAATGGTGAAATTTTTGTGTGTGGAATCGTTTGCCTCATCAATGTGTGTGTGTTGTGTGTGTGTGTGTGTGGTGTGTGTGTGTGTGTGTGTGAGTGTGTGTGTGAGTGTGTGTGTGTATGTGTGTGTGTGTGTGTGTGTGTGTGTGTGTGTGTGTGTGTGTGTGTGTGTGTGTGTGTGTGTGTGTGTGTGCATTTGAGTTTGTCGGAATATTGTTAATCATTGTTGGCTGCATGTGCGGGAGCGGATTGAATGAAGCGCTCTGGTTTGAAAT
>CM054159.1:11449504-11457004 GCA_028751875.1 Rapana venosa | reverse complement strand
TCTCTGTCTCTGCCTCTGCCTCTCTCTCTGTAACTATCTCTGTCTCTCTCTCCCTTCCTCTCCTCCCTCTCTCTCTGTCTCTGTCTCTTTGTCTCTGCCTCTCTTTCTCTCTATCGGTCTATCTCTGTCTCTCTGCTTGTCTGTCTATGTCTGTCTATCTCTGTCTTCATGTCTGCATGTCTGACTGTCTGTCTGTCTGTCTGTATCCCTCTCGTTCTCACTTTCTCTCTCTCTCTCTCAGAGTGAGTGAGTAAATGAATGAATAAGTGAGTGTGTGTGCACACTTTGGATGTAAAAAAAAAGTCGTGTAATTCTATTACCCTAAAAGAAAAAAATCTCTCTCTCTCTCTCTCTCTCTCTCTCTCTCTCTCTCTCTCTCTCTCTCTCTCTCTCCTCTCTCTCTCTCTCTCTCTCTCTTCCTCTCTCCTGCTCATTTATTTTCCTGTGATTGGTGATGTTTGTATTTTGTCTGTTTTTATTTTTGTTCTTGAAGCTATCTTGAACTGTTCACATACCAATTTGAAATGTATTTTCTTTGTGTCTTTCGAGATTACTATACGTATCAATGTGCCTGCACTGTCACTATTGTAATTGCCCTTCATGGGATGGTTAACTTTTTTTAAAACTTGACTTGACTCAACTAAAGGGAGATAAAAGGGGTGGGGGGCAGTGGTGGAGGATGAGGGTTTCTGAGAGGGGATGGGTGATAATGAGATTTGAGTGTCTGTCATCTTTACTTGCCTGTCTGTGTGTGCGTCTGTCTATCTGACAGTACGTACGTTGTCGTGGAAAAGGACAGGTTGTCTAGTCTGTGTTTGTATGCCTGTGCTTATGTGAATTTCTTTCTTTCTTTCTTTCTTTCTTCTTCTTCCTCCTCCTCCTCCTCCTCCTCCTCCTTCTCCTCCTCCTCCGCCTCCTCCTCCTTTCTTCTTCTTCTTCTTCTTCTTCTTTGTCTTCTTCTTCTGCTTCTTCTTCTTCGTCTTCTTCTTCTTCTTCTTCTTCTTCTTTTTGTTTGTTCTTTAAACAAGACATAGGCTTTACATGCGTAATCGATTCTCCTGTTGCTTGATTTTTGTTTAGTTTGCTTTGTTGATTGTGTGGTGGTTTTGTTCCGTGGCTAGAGCTCGGAGGTTCACCAATGGTGCGATATTGCGTATGCGACCGTTTTAACCCACCATTAAGGCAACCGCACTCCGACATCGGGTATGTTGTTTGGCTTAAGTAGCCTGACTGTATACATTCAAGAAGCACAGCACAACATCTGGAGAAGAATTGTGAATTTCAAGAACGGTAAGGTTTAAAACCATATATATATATATATATATATATATATATATATATATATATAGAGAGAGAGAGTAGAGAGATGAGAGATGAGAGAGAGAGGAGAGAGAGAGGGAGAGAGAGAAGAGGTGTCCCATAACCTATAAGGTCGTAGGGAAGCGAGGCGTCAGAGACCTCACTTCTCCAGGGGCCAGCATATTGAGGGCGGCATCCATCTCCTCTCCCTCGCTGCTTTACCTTCCCTGACCTTAAAGAGAGCAGGTACCCAATTACAGCTGGGTGACTGAAGCCAAAGCGCGCAAACGGTCACCCATCCAAGAGGTAACCACGCTCGCCGCTGCTTAACTTGGCTTGGAGAAAGCGAGTGCTCTGACCACTGAGCTATCCCGTCCCCATATATATATATATATATATATATATATATTATATATAGAGAGAGAGAGAGAGAGAGAGAGAGAGAGAGAGAGAGAGACAGAGAGAGACAGAGAGATATATATGTATACTTCCATCGCACATTGTTGCCGTGAACATTCTAAAATTACGCAAACAACAAACCAAACACTACAACATAGCTACCAAGAAGAGAAAAACCATCCACTTTCCTTTTCTTTTTTTTCTCTGTTTGGTTTGATTCGCTTGTATTGATTGATTGAATCAAACGGAGTTTTTTCCCTTCAAGAAATCACAAACAACAATAACACAAGTTCAAAGCCATTACGAGCTGCACATTAAGAGAGAGAAAGAGACAGACAGACAGAGAAAGAGAGAAATAGAGAGAGAGAGAGGGGAGAGAGAGAGGGAAGAGAGAGAGAGAGAGAGAGAGAGAAAGAAAGAAAGAGAGAGAGAAAGAGAGAGAGAAAGAGAGAGAGAGAAAGAAAGAGATGAGAGAGAAAGAAGAGAGAAGAGCAAGAGAGAGAGAGAGAGAAGATAAGAGAGAGAGAGAGAAAGAGAGAGAGACAGAGAAGAGAAAGCAAGAAAGAGAGAGAGCGAGAGAGAAAGAGAGAGAGATAGAAGGGGGGGGGGGGGGGGAAGGATGGTATTGAAAACGGAGGCTAGTTCAGAAAATGTCAGCGATTGCGTGACAGAGAAGGAAGAAGGTGAGCGAGTGGATGTGTCCATTATTCTGTCTTTTATCGTGTCATTAGGGTGCCTAATCAAATGCCAGGCGGGGTGTGCATCCATTCTGTTTTGCAAATGACAGAGAAGTCATTTCTTCCTGCGATTTTCTTTTGTTGTTGGTGGTGGTGGTGGTGCTGTTGTTGTGTTGTGTTGAGAGAGAGAGAGAGAGAGAGAGAGAGAGAGGAGAGAGAGAGAGGTGTGTGTGTGTGTGGTGTGTGTGTGTGTGTGTGTGTGTTGTGTGTAGGTTGTAGTGTAGTGTAGTGTAGTGTGTATGTTTTCTTTTTCTTTTTTTTTTCTTTTTTTGATTTCGAGGATAATGGAATAAACACTCATGTGCTTTTTTTTTTTTATCCAGTCCCCTTGTGGATGCAGTTTTGTAAGTTTTGTCATCCATCCCCACCGGTACACAATGGCATACGCTTCCGAAAAGCGGAACGGGTTTTATCGTGTGCGCAAGATATTCTGCGTACGTTCGCACACAGGACCTCGGTTTAGTCTCATCCGAAGGACTTTTGGGGAGAATTGAGTCGGAACTGATGTTAACTCCAGAGGAAAAGTCCTCTTGAACGAGATTCGAACCCAGGTCAGCAGATCACGAATCCATCACTCTAACCACCAGGCTATCCCGTCCCTCTGTGTGTGAGTGTGTGTGTGTGTGTGTGTGTGTGTGTGTGTGTGTGTGTGTGTGTGTGTGTGGTCTGTGTGTGTGTGTAGTCTGTGTGTGTGTGTGAGAGTGTGTGTGAGTGTGTGTGTGTGTGTTGTGTGAGTGTGTGTGTGAGAGAGAGAGGTGTGTGATGTGATGTGTGTGTGTGTGCGCGCGCGGCGGTGTGTGGAAAGAATGGGGGTTTAAAATTAATGCCTTGTGATTGAGGATGTGGCTTGTAGTTGATAAATGTCCATTGATAATTTTCTAAAGGAGGTGATTGAAAGTAATTGTTGAAAGGTGTTTTCGTAGGGTGTTAAAATGTGTTTGTAATGAGATTTATGAATGTCACTGTAGTATACGAGCTTTCTTTTTTTTCACTGGTCAGAACAGTTAGTTCTCTGGCTTTATTTGGAATAGTAGCATTTACACTCACAGGCAGACAGACAGACATACATACGCGCCCGTGCGAACATAACACACACAGGCACACACACATTCATGCACGCACACGCATACACTCACAAACACACATATGCACACCCTTACACACACACGCACACACATGCACGCCTTACACACACACACGCGCACACGCACGCACACGCGCACATACACACACACATACACATGTGGATGTGAATGCATGCGAACACATATCTACTTATTGATTCATAGACTCATTCTGAGAGAGACAGACAAACAGACAGACAGACAGAGACAGACAGACATAAGATACAAAGAGAGAGACAGAGACAGAGAGAAATGGACACCAGTTAGAAACAGACAATGTGCGCGAGACATCGGCACACACACAGAGTACATAGAGAAAGAAAAAAGAGAAGGAGAAACACAATAGACAGACAGTCAGACAGACAGACACACAGACACACACACAGAGTACATAGAGAAAGAAAAAAGAGAAGGAGAAACACAATAGACAGACAGTCAGACAGACAGACACACAGACACACACACAGAGTACATAGAGAAAGAAGAGAATTAGAAACACAATAGACAGACATATAGACAGACAGAGAAACAGACACACAGACACATACACAGACAGAAATGGACACCAGTTAGAAACATACACAGTGCGCGAAACATAGACACACACACAGAGTACATAGAGAGAGAAAGAAGAGAGGAGAAACACAGTAAACAGTCAGACAGCCAAACAGACAACCAAACAAACAGACAGACAGCCAAACAGACAGACAGACAAACAGACAGACAAATAAACAAACAGACAGACAAACAGACACAAAGACAAACAAACAAACAGACAGCCACACAGACACACAGACAGCCAGAAGCTTCAACGTCCGTCCCCTCAGCACGGTGACCGGGTCCTTTTGGTTCAAAGTCGCTTACCGCGAAACGGACTCGGTGTGACTGGCACAGAGCGCTAGGCCTAGCGGTCACTTCACGGGCATGGCAGATGACAGCAGATGGACAGGTCAACAAGTCTCCCGCGCACACCCCGTCCTGCCTCTGTGCAGTCTCTTCTTCCTCTTCTTCCTCTTCTCCCTGGGAGCTCTTTGGTGCCACAAGACTCGTTTGATTGCAGCCAGGTTTTTTTTCTAGTCTCTTTGTCTTTGTCTGCGTCTCTGTGTGTCTGTCTGTCTCTGTCTCTCTGTCTGTCTCTACTGTGTCTGTCTCTGTCTGATTCTGTCTGTCTGTCTGTCTGTCTGTCTGTCTCTCTCTCTCTCTCTCTCTCTCTCTCTCTCTCTCTCTCTCTCTCTCTCTCTCTCTCTCTCTCCTCTCTGGCCAATGTACATACATATTAAACACGTTCAGAGTTCAGTGTTCTCTTGCTCTCTTTCTCTCTCTCTCTCTCTCTCTTCTCTCTCTCTCTCTCTCTCTCTCTTCTCTCTCTCTCTCTCTCTCTCTCTCTCTCTCTATCTCTCTCTCTCTGCATTCTATTCTCCTTCCTTATCTATCCTATTCTAAAAAAAAACAGCTGAATGACTGACAACCACTACAGCTGGGGTAGATACGGTCGTAAGGGTAGTATGAACTCTTGTGTTGTGAATAGTGTTGTGATAAAAAAAAAACCAACACCCTCCCAAACTATGTTTTAACCAAGTTGCATAATCACGTGTGTGTGAGTATGTCAGATTTGTTTTGTTTGTTCAGGGAGCAGGCAGGCAGGCAGGCAGACAGGCAGACAGACGGATAGATGATAGATAGATGATAGGTAAATTAGGTAGATAGATAGATAGATAGATAGGTAGATAGACAAACAGGTAGATATATATAAAGAGAGAGTAGAGAGAGAGAGAGAGTGGAGAGATAAATAGATAGATAGACAGACAGACAGACAGACAGACAGACAGAAAGAAAGATAGATAGATAGATAGATAGATAGATAGATAGATAGATAGATAGACAAACGGAAGGACGGACAGACAGACAGACAGACAGACAGATAGATAGATAGATAGATAGATAGATAGATAGATAGATAGATAGATAGATAGATAGCAGACTGAAGGACGGACAGACAGACAGACAGATATATAGATAGACAGACAGATAGATAGAAAAATAGATAGACAGACAGATAGATAGACAGATAGAAAGATAAACGGATAGATAGATAGATAGATTGACAGACAGATAGATAGACAGATAGAAAAATAAACGGATAGATAGATTGACAGACAGACAGAGAGACAGACAGACAGACAGACAGACAGATGCATGGTGATGCAAATCTAACAGAAGTCAGTCACAGGACCAGGGCCCAGTGAGCACTAAGATGAGCGTGACCCTTCCTTTTAACAGTCCAAGTGTGGTCAGTTGTTGCTATAACTAACACCGCTGGGCTGTAGGAACTGAAGTACTGAAAAGTGTGGTGGAGGGAAGGGGGGGGGGAAGCGTAAAACAGCTTGATATGCAACAATATATACACATTTCGAGTGTATTGATGCTTTCAAATACATGACACAGAGAGAGAGAGAGAGAGGAGAGAAAGAGAGAGGAGAGAGAGAGACAGACAGACAGACAGACAGACAGACAGACGGGCAGAGAGAGAGGGAGACAGACAGGCAGAGAGAGACAATGACAAGACAATTCTTTTATTCGAGATAAGAGGGACAGACAAAGAGAGAAGGGAGAGACAGAAAGAGAGGAAGGGAGACAGACAGACGAGAGAGAGAGAGAGAGAGAGAGAGAGAGAGAGAGAGAGAGAGAGAGAGAGAGAGAGACGACTCTACCTCAGTTTCTAATACGAAGCGTATCAAACCAAATAACACCCCCAAAAATTTCCAAAAGTCGCAAAACGCACCATGACAAAATTCACATTTCAGCCTATACCATAGAGAAGAGGGGAAGGGCAGCCACTCTTGGCATGAAATCTGCGCAAAGAATGTGAGAGTGACGGGCCTTGGAGCGGCAGCTTGCCCCTCATTTCCTGTCTGTAGGCCTGTTTGTCCTCGCCTCCCATCGATCTCTTGAGGGAAAAATCATTGCTGCTGCTGCTGCCACACAGAGAGAGAGAGAGAGAGAGAGAGAGAGAAGAGAGAGAGAGAGAGAGAGAGAGAGAGAGAGAGAGAGACAGAGACAGAGAAGAGAGAGAGACAGACAGACAGACAGACAGAAAGGAACAGAGTGACAGACAGACAGAAACAGACACAGAGATAAAATCAAATCAAATTATTTTATTTCGAGGATAATGAATAAGCACACATGTACTTTTTACATCCAGTCCCCGCACTCAAGGATACCTAATGATAGTCAAAGAAGCCCTATACCCACACACTTACACAGGGAGATAGAGAGTGTGTGTGAGAGATTCAAATCAAATCAAATCAAACCAAACCAAATTCTTTTATTTCGAAGATAGTAAATAAGCATCCATGTCCTTTTTTTTCTACATCCACTTCATACCCTAAGGGATACACACTGATGCTAAAATGAGCCCTGTACCCACATACTTACAGAGAAGAACCACACACACACACACACACACACACACACACACAACACACACACTTACACACACACACAATCACACACACATATATATATATATATATATATATATATATATATATATATATATATATACATATATATATGTGTGTGTGTGTGTGTGTGTATACATTCAGACAGACATACAGACAGAGAAGGCCAACTAACAAACAAACAAAAAAGAAAGACATAGTCAACGGCAGACACAGACAGCCCAAGCCCAGCCTTTACCAAAATAATTTATTTCATTTTGGCTGACAGGGACATGATCACACAGACACATTAGGTCAGGGACAGATTAGCTGTCACAAGATTACCCAACATGTAAAAAGATGGCTAGACAGAGAATATCTAGAAGAAGCGGAAGGGGTAAAAAGATGGAGAAAAAAAACACTACCATTGCTGTGATGGTGTGTTTGCGCGCGCGCGCGCGCGTGTGTGTGTGTGTGTATGTGTGTGTCTTTGTGCCTCTG
>CM054159.1:11399504-11444504 GCA_028751875.1 Rapana venosa | reverse complement strand
AGTCAAACACAGACAAGTAAATACAAAGAAAAAAGAACCGCGTCAGACACAATCACAAACTAATATATAAAAAACACACACACAAAAGAAACCTGACTGACTTAATAGGGTTGATTCAATAATGATCACAAAAGTAAAAGGAAGAATTGCTATGATCTGCACAAAAACAACAACAAAACCACTATGATCAACACAAAAACAACAACACAACGAAACCACTGTAACTGGCACAAAACATCAACAATGACAACAAAACCACTATGCTCGGCGCAAAACAACAACAGCAAAACCACTATGATCAGCACAAGAACATCAACAATAACAAAGCCACTATGATCGGCACAAAACAAGAACAAAAACAGCAACACCAACAACAAAACCACTATGATCGGCACAAAACAACAAAACAACAACAAAACCACAATGTCGTCACAAAACAACAACAAAAACAACAACAAACCACAATGGTCAGCACAAACAACAACAAACAAAACACAGCAAAAACCATAATGATCGGCATAAAACAACAACAAAAAACAGCAACACAACAACAAACCACTATGATCTGCATAAAAACAACAACTGCAACAACAACAACAAAACCTTTATGATCGGCACAACAACAACAACGTGAACAATAACAACAAAACACGTATTATCTGCACAACAACAAACAACAACATACTGCACAACAACACAACAACGAAACCGCTGTATTCGTAAGACCGACAGACAGAACACACACACACACACAACACAAACACAACACACAACACACACACACACACACAACACACACACACACACAACACACAACACACACACACACACACACACACACACACACAACACACACACACAACACACAAACACACACACACACACACACACAACACACAAACACACACACACAACACAACAACAACAACACCACACACACACACAACAACACATGTTGCTTCTCCAGGGTCATTACTCTCAGATTCCAAGCTCCACAGTGGGGATGCCGGGGGCCTGTCAGTATTGATGCCATCCCCACTTTCTGGACCTTGTGTGCTAGGAATTCCCGCTTTTCTATCCCTTTCTTTTATTTCTACCTTGCTGCTTTTCTTCCTGTCGCCTCCTTCTTGTCTTGTCTATTTTCTGCCTTCTTGGTCCATCTGTCACCTCCTTCTCGTCTATTTTCTGCCTTCTTGGTCCGTCTGTCACCTCCTTCTCGTCTATTTTCTGCCTTCTTGGTCCATCTGTCACCTCCTTCTCGTCTATTTTCTGCCTTCTTGGTCCGTCTGTCACCTCCTTCTCGTCTATTTTCTGCCTTCTTGGTCCATTTGTCACCTCCTTCTCGTCTATTTTCTGCCTTCTTGGTCCATCTGTCACCTCCTTCTCGTCTATTTTCTGCCTTCTTGGTCCGTCTGTCACCTCCTTCTCGTCTATTTTCTGCCTTCTTGGTCCATTTGTCGCCTCCTTCTAGTCTATTCTCTGCCTTCTTGGTCCATTTATCGCTTCCTTTTGTCTATTTTCTGCCTTCTTAATCCATCTATCGCCTCCTTCTTGTATATTTTTTGCCAATTAGGTCCATTCTTCTGCTTTTTTTCCCCCTAGAAAGACTTATAA
The DNA here is from genome assembly GCA_028751875.1 of Rapana venosa. Classification (NCBI taxonomy): domain Eukaryota; kingdom Metazoa; phylum Mollusca; class Gastropoda; order Neogastropoda; family Muricidae; genus Rapana; species Rapana venosa. The sequence goes on along the minus strand of CM054159.1, from coordinate 11,442,890 downwards.
AGATAACCATTCTCTCCCAAGCCGAAGTCAGATGCGTTGGGTCAGACTTGCCAGGCGTCAAATGGCAGCGCAACGCAATTTCGCTCATTATGATAGACAACAGTAGTTGCTGTCTGTGCGTTCGACAAAAGAATAATCTACACGGATTTTTAGGGCCTGTGGGGAGGAGGAGGGGGCCGGGGATGCTCTTCCCTCTCTCTGCTTCTTCTAGTCTACGTCATGTGCTTTACATTTGACTATTGCAATTTTATTTCATAGATTTGGTCTGCAGCGTACCATGTTTGTAATATATGTTTGTTTAAAACTATTGATTAGTTGTCATTGGTTGCACGACTGTGTAAGATTAGGTTGAATGCACGCGCTTTGATTTGTCTTTGCAAGATATAGCGCTATATAAGTTCCATTTATTATTATTGTTATTATTATTATTATTATTATATTATTATTATTATTATTATATTATTATTATTATAAAAAATCTCTAACTTTCTTGGGTCAGGAACAGTGCGAACTCCATAGTCAGCATCTCCACGCTGCGTTAAGGTGGGTCTTCTCTTGATGGGGGGCATGAGACAGGTAGGGCACAAGTATCCTCAAGCTGTGGTGAACGCACCACGGGCCGGATGCAGAAAACCTCAGCAACAATAACAAAAAGGAGTTCTCAGCATCTTCGACCGAGAAAGGTTTGCAAGCTACTAGGGTCAGAGAGCGGACTGGGCTTTGAGTGGAACGATGTGCTACAGAAAGCAGAGGACCGCGGGGAGTTGGAGGAAGCTGGTTGCAAATCTTCATTGGTGAAGAAGAAGGTGAAGAAGGTACTGGTCATGAGCTGCTCTGAAGTCACTTCACAGACACGCGTGAGCGTAATGTGTTGACTTTGTATCGAACTATAAGCTGTAAGCTCTCTGCTTTGAGATGATAAATTATTTTAGAGTTGGAAGTTAGAATGTGTCGGCTGAGGCCTGCAGATCAGACCTCCTGCGGAGTCACAAGCATAGGAGAAGATCAGGCCGGCACTGCGCAATCCTGTACTACCCAAGTATGAAGGAACTGCAGAAGAAGAAGAAAAAGAAGAAGAAGAAGAAGAAGAAGAGAAGTAGAAAGAAGAACAAGAACAAGAACAAAGAAAAAGGATGAAGAGGAAGAGGAGGAGAAGAAGAAGACGAAGGCGGAAGAGGAGTAGGAGCAGCAGCAGCAGCAGCAGCAGCAGCAATAAGAAGAAGAGAAGAAGAAGAAGAAGAAGAAAACAACAACAACAACAACAAGGCTGAAGAGGAGGAGGAACAGAAGAAGAAGAAGGCGGAAGAGGAGGAGGAGAAGAAGAAGAAGGAGCAAGAGGAATATGAAGAGTAGGAAAGAAGAAGGAGGAGGAGGAAGAAGAAGAAAAAGAAGATGATGATGATGATGACGATGATGATGATGATGATGGAGAACAAGGAGGAGGAGCAGAAGACGACGACGAAGAAGGTCACGAGAGCAAAAAAGAAGAAACAACCCAAACTTAATGACAGATAGGGACATGACTGGGACAGAGGAGAAGAGACTGAGGGAAAAAGGATTAGATGGGAGCAGAGGTGGAGGAGAAAGTCGAGAACAGAAGACAATGGGTAGGGGTGAGCTGAGGAAAGAGAGAGAGAGGAGAGAGAGAGAGAGAAGACAGACAGACAGACAGAACAGACAGACAGACAGACAGACAGACAGACGACAGGCAGGCAGCAGCAGGCAGGCAGCAGGCATGCAGGCAGCAGGAGAGATAAGGAGAGAGAGACAGACAGACAGACAGAGAGAGAGAAGGGGGAGGGAGAGAGAGAGAGAGAGAGAGAGAGAGAGAGGGAGAGAGAGAGAGACAGGCAGACAGACAGAGAGAGGGAAGGGAGGGAGGGATTGAGATAGAGATCAAATCAAATCAGATAAATCGAATGAAAACAAATCAAATTCTTTTATTTCGAGGATAATAAATAAGCCCCCGTATGCTTTTTATATTGTTTACATCCAGTCCCCAGAAAGAGAGAGAGAGTGAGACAGTGACAGACAGAGAGCGAGAGAGAAAGACAGAGAGACAGAGACAGAGAGAGAGATCAAATAAAATCGAATCGAATTAAATTCTTTTATTTCGAGAATAATAAATACGCACCCGTGTGGTCCTAGAAAGAGAGAGAGAGAGAGAGAGAGAGAGAAAGAGAGAGAGAGAGAGAGAGAGAGAGAGAGAGAGACAGACAGACAGACAGACAGACAGACAAAGAGAGAGACAACAGACAGACAGAAAGACAGACACAGACAGAGACAAATACAGACAGAAAGACAGAGACAGACAGACACAGACAGCCAGACAGATAGAAAGACAGAGACAGACATACAGAAGACAGAAGACAGACAGGGCAGAGACAAACACAGGCAGACAGAAAAACAGATAGACAGACACAGACAGAAAGACATACATACAGAAAGAGAGAGACAGACACAGACAGACAGAAAGACACAGACAGACAGAACGACAGACAGACAGAAAGACAGAGAGAGACATACAGAAAGACAGAGAGAGACATACACAGACAGACAGTGAGACAGACATCGTAGAGAGGCAGACACAGACACAGAGAGAGAGAGAAAGACAGACACAGACAGACAGAGAGGGAGAGACATCGTAGAGAGACAGACAGATACAGACAGACAGACAGGCAGACAGAGGGCGGCCAAAGTAGCCTGATAAACCTTCATCAAGGCAACTTCCTTCTGTGCTTCACGTCAGGTCACTGCCTCCTTCATCACCCTCCCACCCTCCTTCCCCTTGCCAAAAGTTACCTCCCTTCCAGTCTGGCCTATCGGGTAGTGTCCCCTGTGTGAGCACAGTTGCTTCCCCTCTTCCTTTCGTCGGTTCTTTGGTGGCTCAGGGGTATTTTGTGGGAGATTGGTGGTGTGTGTGGTTGTGTGTGTGTGTGTGTGTTGTGTTGTGTTTTTTGTGTTGGTGTGTGTGTGTGTTGTTTGTGTGTGTCGGATATGTGTTGTGTGTGTGTGTGTGTGAGAGATGTGTTGTGTATGTGTGTGTGAGATATGTGTTGTGTGTGTGTTTCAGTGTGTGTGTTTGTGTGTGAGATATGTGTTGTGTGTGTGTTTGTGTTGTGTGTGCTTGTGTGTGCGCGCGCGCATACATCTGTCTCTGTCTCTCTCTCCCTCCTCTCTCTCTCTCTCTCTCTCTCTCCTCTCTCTCTCTCTCTCTCTCTCCTCTTTTTAACTTCTACTTCCCCAACTCTTTAACTTCTAATCCCCCTTCTCTCTCAGTCTGTGTCTCTCTCTGTCTGTCTCTGTCTGTCTGTATGTCTCTCTCTGTCTCTGTCTCTCTCTCTGTCTCTCCCCCCTCCCACACACACACACACACATTTCGTCCCATGTACTCTGATATTTTTCTTCGCTGTGTCTCCCTTTCTCTGTTGGTCTTTCTCCCCAGTTGTTATCTGTGTTTGGCCTTTTGCCATGTGCACGTGTGTCTGTCTGCTTCACAATCTCAAAATCTGTCACTAAAACGTCTGTCAACCGGTAGATATTGATCCTTGGGACAACAGCAGGGCTCGTTTTCTCTGTGTCCTTTCCCTTCTCTTATTTCTTTTTTCTTTCATTCATATGCTTGTTGTTCGTGCGGACGCAACAAAATGATGTGCATGTACACATACAGTCACGTTTGCGTGTGCATGTGCATGCACACACACAGACATGCATACACACACCCATACATGCATACACACACTTACGTATACACGCTATACACGCGCAACACACACACACACACACACACACACACACACACACACACACACACACACACACACACACACACACACACACACACACACACACAAGCGCGCCCGTGGGCGCGCACAGAAAGCCCTATCAGGAGTCTCAAAGACATTAATTTCCCTTAGACTAAGCTGATGTTGATGAATACCAGTACTTCCAGGATCCATGTCGGAACAAATGCTAAGACCTGGCTGTCACAGCTGGCAGTAGCAGGAAATCAACAAAGATCAAGGCCACCACGTACACCCAGAATACAACACAGCACAACACCTTCCAAACCATACCCCCAACAACTCGTCACATACAACTCCCCAACTCTCCTAACTTCATAATTACTAAGTTGAAAAAAAGGGGTGAAATGTAAGATTTCAAAAATCGAAACTCTGCCACATTTTAATCTGAGATTGAAACAGCTTTAAACTTCAAATCCAAAATTCGAGCTCCCTAATTCAAACTGTACGTTGACAGCTCAGCCTCCTGGATGTGTGTCAAAGCTGCATGCCCTCAGATTCCTTTTGTACTTGTCCACGAAAGTAAACCCCAAATTGCTCAGATTTTACTTCCCCAAAGGAACAGAAACCTAATCTTAGGTATCAAAGGGCTGTAATTGAATTTTTGGGGGTTACCATCTATTTCTGGCTTGTGATCAATAATGCTGTACTGCTGTTGTTGAAATATCTGAAGTTCTAGTGTCTGCGTTTTTTGTGTGTGAGGGGAAGCAGACATGTTTGTTTGTGTGTTTGTTTGTTTCAGTTGTTCCAACTACTGAAATGTCTATAGATACAAGCACATGGTATTTTTCTCTGCACAGCTCTTTGGAAAACTATATAAATCAAAGCCGAACGCTAAGACTTATAGTTTGAGAACAAGGATTTTTTGGGGGAAGATCCAGAAGAAAATAAAGTTTGTGTTTATGAGATCTAAAGACAAAAAATAAGGTTGTTCCATGATACTAAAGAGTGAACACGTAATCATGTTCATAATAGCACGAGACCGATGGTAAACTTTTGAAGTAATGTATTTAAAGTAATGGAGATGAGATTCTGTCCACGACCCAGATATTAAAGACATAGGTTTGTTCTTTAACTCATGCAGAACCTTAATTAAACTGTATCTTTATGCATTTCTCATAATGTTCAAGTCTGAAGTAAATCTTTTAGCTAATCAAATAAGCCATGGAAAAAACTGTAGCAGATCTCTCTGTGCAAAGTGAAGTTTAACCTTGTTATTTGAAAAGATATCTGACATGATCTAGTCACTGTCATACGATTTAGACAGGGATTTGGTTCGTGATGCAAAAGATGTCATACACGCTCATATTCAAGGAGCTTGAACGTGGATACTGTTCTTCATCCACTTCGTTATAGACAAAATGCCCAAGAAAAAATGTTGCACACAATGCTAGAAACGGGGATGGAACTTGTACGCACAGTGATAGGTATTGCTGTCAAATTTGTATTAATACTGTCAGAAACAGATGCTCACAAGATATGTTTTTTTTCAATAATACCTGAGAGACCACAGATGATGTTTGCTTGGTTGGTGTATCGTTTGTGATTTAAGGAGAAAACTTTATATATACGGGATAATGTGTACCGTCCTATAGAAGAATAGTTGGAATGCCAATTCCAGTTAGTTTATTTTTTGTCGGTTTTTTTTTTTTTCGTTTCTCGGCTAGAACTCCGAGGTTCACCAATGGTGAGATTCTGCGTATGTGATCATTTTAACCCCACCAATTTTAATAGCAGCTTGGAAGAAATGAAAAGAATTGGCAAGTCTGCTCGGAAATCAGAAAATCCCACTGGAGAGACGCTGTCTGATATATAAGGCCTGCATCACACCTGTTCTCATGTATGGTTCGGAGACGTGGGTTTTCACAAAAACCGTCGAACGTTTGTTGAAGAGCTTTGAAAACCGAATGCTACGCTACATGACAAAGATCAAATGGGAAGACAGGATCACGAATGAAGAACTATGGAGAATGTGCAAAGTTGATGATATGAAGCCTGTAGCTAGTAGCAATAAACTGCGCTGGTTTGGGCACGTTCAACGGAAAGCAGACCACCACATCATAAAAAGAGCAAAGAACTTCGTAGTGGATGGAGAGAAGACCAAAGGGAAGACCTAGCAAAACCTGGGCTGCCTGTATTGCAAATGATCTTAGAGAAAGGGGCATAAATATGGAGGAAGCTCAAAACAGAGAGAGGTGGAGAAGGCTTATCAATGTCAAACCTCACCTGGGAGAAACATGACAAAAAAGGAAGGAGAAGAATTTAAGTAGCCTCGCTTCAAGTTCGGCGATGGTCTCTGAATATGACACCAGAGTTCATGCGCTTTGGGGGTTTTTTGGTTGTTGTTTAAATTATTATCCATTTCTACCAGCACGAAATGACCTACTCTTCCGAAAGGTGGAACGGGCTTTTAACGTGAGCGCAAGCTTTTCTGCACTTCCTCGGTTTATAGTTTCATTTGAAGTATTGATGGGGAAGTGGATTCATTACTTATGTTAACTCCAGGGTAAAATTCTCCAATACAGGTGGCCCCATGATGGCTCGATCCCAGACCGTCAGATCACAACCGCAACGCTCTAACCACTAGGCTGTCACCACCCACCCCCCACTCCCCAACCCCCACCTCTAGTTTGAATCTTTTTTTCCAGTTCCAAATCTGGCTGATACACCTTAAAAGTTTTAAATGTGGGATTAAAAAAAATCTCGAGTGTTTGCTTCTTTCCTTTGCAAGTTAGATGATTTGTGCTAGTTTTGTTTATTTTGGATTATAACAAACTTTGGTTTCCAGTAATCTTTTTTGCACTTTATACTTTGTTATCAAGAGTGCACAAAAAAGGGAAAAAATATATATAGATAATAAAAAGCCCAACAACCTGGCACAGACTTCTAAACTGCCATATTACAGGTGTACCCCTCGAATCCTGAAAATCTTCCCTCATCGTCCTCCTCCTCTCTCTCTCTCTCTCTCTCTCTTCTCTCTCTCTCTCTCTCTCTCTCTCTCTCTCTCTCTCTCTCTCTCTCTCTCTCTCGCTCTCTCTGGTCTATCATGAATCACTCCCAAAAGGGAAACAACCTCGCCACATTGGGCCAGGGGACACTACTACTGACAGGCTGGACAAGATGGGAAGTAACTCTTGGTGAGGGAGTGACGAAGGCGCCAGGGACCTGAAGTGAAGCACATGAGAGGGCGCTAGCTTTGATGAAGGTTGATCAGGCTGCTCTGTCCTGTCCTGTCCTGTTCTGTCCTGCCATCTCTCTCTCTCTCTCTCTCTCTCTCTCTCTCTCTCTCTCTCTCTCTCTCCTCCTCTCTCTCTCTCTCTCTCTCTGTGTCTGTCTGTCCTTCTCTCTCTCTCTTTCCTCTCTTCCTCTCTCTCTCTCTCTCTCTCTCTCTCTCTCTCTCTCTCCTCTCTCTCTCTCTCTCTCTCTCTCTCTCTCTCTTCTTGTCTGTCCCGTCTGCTTCTTTCTCCCTTTTTGTTCTAGCCAATGTTCTTGTCCCTCACTTTCGGCTTTCACGTTAGTGACAGACACTGAGTCTTTCATTTACCTGTTTGTCATTGCCTCTGTTGTTCTCTTTTTTTTTTAACCATGTTTACCTGATTGTGAGTCTCTCTGTCTCTGTCTCTGTCTCTCCCTCTCTCACACACACTCGCACGCACGCACACACATGCTTCAGCATTATCATTAAGAATTTTTTCTTCTTAGATAGATGGCTTGATGGGAAAAAAAGCAAATGTATTGCTTATTCAATGTACCATCTGGAATTAAAAAAATTTGACTTGACTTGACACACCCTCACAGAAGCTGTACCCGCTTCTTTCCGTGTTTGTCTTTCTGTTGCAATGTCTGTCGATCTCACACGTTCCTCCTCATTGTCAACTTCTGTTCCTAGCATTTTGTAACCAACACTTCTCACCTTTATCTCTCTCCTCTCCTCTCTCTCTCTCTCATCTCTCTCTCTCTCTCTCTCTCTCTCTCTCTCTCTCTCTCTCTCTCCTCCTCGTCTCTCTCTCTCTCTCTCTCTCTTTCTCTCTCTGTGTGTTACCCAAACCATCGTTTCCTTCCATCCAGCTTGCAGCAAAGATTTTTTTTAATAGCCTGGAGAGATCGATTGTGTGGCACAGAGAGACAAACACACAGCCTTACAGACTGGAAATGTGGCATGTGTGTGCGCGCGCGCTCACACACACACACACCGTACACACACACACACACACACACACACACACGGGCATACAGACAGGAAACTGGGAGGGGATGGGATGAGAGCCATTTGCTGTAGAGGGGGGGGGGGGGGCGGGCCATCACCCTCACAATCTTTCTTTCTCACAGATTTTCATGGCAAAGGGTGGCCACACCGCCCCCTTCCTTTCCGCTTTGCGTGCTGAATTTGTTATGGTGTGCTGCAATTGCTTTTTGGAAAATTCTGGGAGCATTTTGTTGTTGTTGTTGTTGTCGTTGCTGTTTAGTTTTTCTGTGACTGTTCAAGATAACTTTCTGTTTGTGTCTGTTTGCTAGCTGTCACTTCTCTATATCTCAGTCGTTGTCTGTTTACCTCTCTGTTTCTCCCTCTGTCTTCCCACACACACCTCTCTCTCTCTCTCTCTCTCTCTCTCTCTGGTGTCTGTCTGTCTCTCTTTGTCTCTTTTTGTTTCTCTGTCGCTCTCTGTCTCTCTCTGTTCGTCTGTCTGTCTGTCTCTCTGTTTGTCTGTCCCTCTGTCTCTGTCACTCTCTCTCGGGACTATCATCAATCACACCCAAAAGGGAAACAACCTCGCCATACAGGGCCAGGGGACACTACTACTGACAGGCTGGACAAGATGGGAAGTAACTCTTGGCGAGGGAGTGACGAAGGAACCAGGGACCTGAAGTGAAGCACATGAGAGGGCGCTAGCTTTGATGAAGGTTGATCAGGCTGCTCCGTCCTGTCCTGTCCTGTCCTGCCCTGTCCTCTCTCTCTCTCCCCCCCCCTCTCTCTATCTCTCTCTCTGGCTTATCATTATGGTGTGTCGCTAGGGGCGGGGACTGAATGTAAAAAAGCAAATGGGTGCTTCTTCAGTATCCTCAAAATAAAAGAAATTGTCATTGTCTCTCTCTCTCACCCCCCCCCTCTCTCTCTCTCTCTTCTTTGCCATTGTTTTTTTTTTCTCAATCCAATTTCCATTCATCTCAACGAATCTGTTGACCCAGATAACACGACACTGTTGCAGTTGTTTCTGCTTCAAGCTTTAATCAGTGTTTATACAGTCGACATTGAAAAGACGATGAATGAGTAAGTGAAGCAAAGACTAGATATAAAACAAAGTGTGTGACTGCTGACAGCTCTAACAAAGACTGGGAAAAATGAAAAGGAGACTTCTTCTTCGTCGAACGCTCAGACAGCAACTATTGTTGTCTGCCATATGAACGAAAAATGCGAAGTTCTGCCGATAAGCGCCTGACACGTCAGGCCCAGCGCAATCGACTTAGGCATGGGAGAGAATTGTTGTCTTAAGTCTTTCTGTGAAAAAAAAACCCCGTATGAGAATGGACCAAGAAGGCAGAAAATAGACAAGAGGGAGGTGACAGGAAGAAAAGGAAAAATACAGAAACAAACAGGGAAAAGAGGGAAATCCTAGCACAGAATTTCAAGAAGGTGGGGATGGTACTTATGCTGACAGGCCTTGGGTGTCCCTTATTTTTTTTATTTATTTATTTATACCACTGTAAGTCACGAAATTTCTCTGCGTTAAATTCAGGCTACTCTTCCCGGGGAGAGCGCGTCGCCACAAGAGCAGCGTCACCCTGTTTTTCCTGTCTGCAACTGTATTTGTTTCCCTATCAGAGTGTGTTTTTTTCTAAGAATTTTGCCAGGGACAACTCTCTTGTTGCCGTGGGTTCTTTTACGTGTGCTGAATAATTATGTGTAACACACGGGACCTCGGTTTATCGTCTCATCCGAAAGACTAGCGCCCAGACCACCACTCATGGTCTAATGGATGGGGGAAAAGTTTCTGGCCCAAACGGGGTACGAACCACCGCACACTTCCGACCCGGACTTTTCGCTTTTCTAGACAGGCGCGTTACCTCTAGACCACTGATCCACTATGGTGTCCCCATATGGGCAGGGATGCAAAGAGACTAAAAACATTTTTTGGCGTTTTGTCTTCTGACTGAAACAGGTAGCCTTCAAACCCTCAACACGAGTATACTTTGAACGTGCGTATTTATTCCAATCATCTGCAAATATTAACACATCAGAGCATGTACGAATAAACCGAACTGCTGTTTCTGTCGGAAACCTGAAAGTTACTGTTGTTGATGTCTGTCTGTCTGTCTTTCTCTGTCTGTCTTTGTCTGTCCTGTCTCGTCTCTGTCTCTAGCTAAAATAAATAATCGTTCTCTATATCTTGTGCACACATTTAAAACTCGTTCCGTCTTTTGGACGAAAAGGTCATTTTGTGCCAGTGGGAATGGATGACAAAATTTACAAAACTGCATGCACATGGGGACTGGATGTAACAACAAAAATAATAAAGGCATACGAGTCTGCTACATTATCCTCGAAACAACAATTTTCTTCTTAAAAAGAAAATTTGCATCATGTTACCATTTCTCTGGATTTTTTCCCCAGTTTGTCTGGAATGTCTTTACCTTTAACTTCATTCTCTCTCTCTCTCTCTCTCTCTCTCTCTCTCTCTCTCTCCTCTCTCTCTCTCTCTCTCTCTCTCTCTCTCTCTCTCTCCTCTCTCTCCTCTCTCTCTCTCTCTCTCTCTCTCTCTCTCTCTCTCTCTCTCCTCTCTCTCTCTCTCTCTCTCTCTCTCTCCTCTCTCTCTCTCTCCTCTCTCTCTCTCTCTCTCTCTCTCCTCTCTCTCTCTCTCTCTCTCTCTCTCCTCTCTCTCTCTCTCTCTCTCCCTCCTCTCTCCTCTCTCTCTCTCTCTCCTCTCTCTCTCTCTCTCTCCCTCCTCTCTCTCTCTCTCTCTCTCTCCTCTCTCCTCTCTCTCTCTCTCTCTCCCCCTCACTCTCTCTCTCTCTCTCTCTCCTCCCCCCTCTCCTCTCTCCTCTCTCTCTCTCTCTCCCTACCTCCCCCCTCCCCACCTCTCTCTCTGTCTTGTCTTTTCTCCCAACCTCCCTCATTTTCTCGTTCTCACAGGTTTTCTGATTTCTCTATTCACTCCTTGCAACCCCCCCCCCCCTACCCCCCCCCTCCCTCACGCTTCCCCTCCCACTCTCCCTCCCCCCCCCCCTCCCCATTCCTCCCGCTTTCTCAACCTTGTGAGACTGACTGATTTTTTTTCTCCCTTTGCTTCAGGGAGATCGATACGTGACACAGACAAACAGCCCTTACAGACAGGAAATAAGGGATGAGCCAGTTGGCCCAGGGGCTGTCACCCTCAGATGCCTTGCACAGATTTCATGGCAAAGAGTGGTGGCCCTTTTCTCTCTGCTCGGGGCTGAATTTGTCTTGCTGATGCTGATGCTGTTGCTGCTGCTGCTGCTGCCATTGCTTTTCGGAATTCGCGGAATCTTTCTTTCTTGTGTGTGTTTACTGCTGTTTCTGTCAGAAATCTAAAGATTTATTGTTGTTGTTGTTGTCTGTCTGTCTGTCTCTGTATCTGTCTGTCTCTGTCTGTGTCTGTCTCTGTCTTTCTCTGTCTCTGTCTTTCTGTCTGTCTCTCTCTCTCTCACTTACACACACAGCTTTGCTTTTTGTCTTTTTCTACCAAACATGAATTGCCATTCAGCTTCCAGACTGTATTCACACACACACACACACACACACACACACACACACACACACACACACACACACACACACACACACACACACACATAAGTCAAATAAACTACAAAAATACTAAACACAATACACAACACACAATATATATATATTATAACAACCGTTACAGCCATTTCCACTTCAACTGAATCAGTGTTGATTCAAGTCGTGTCGAGAAAGGATGATAGAAAAAGAAAGGATAAAGGAGAAGATGAGAAAATGGAGAACTGTGTGTGTGTGTGTGTGTTGTGTGTGTGTTGTGAGTGTGTGTGAGTGTGTGTGTGCGTGTGTGTGTGTGTGTGTGTGTGAGTGTGTGTGTGTGTGAGTGTGTGTGTGCGTGTGTTGTGATGTTGAGTGAGTGTGTGTGTGAGTGAGTGTGTGTGTGAGTGTGTGTGTGTGAGTGTGTGTGTGTGTGTGGTTACCTACCAATAGAGAAGGAGGCTGGTAGGTGCGGAAAGACACCTTTTTTTCCAAAAAGTGTTTAGCACTTCTGTCTACTGTACTGATAACTCAGAAGAACTAGATAGATGTGCCACTCTGTACTGTGTGTGGTTTTTGGAGAGAAAAAAAGAACTTGACAAGAGCAAAGTACAGTTACAGTTTTGGTTTTTCAAACTTATTTGTTTGCTGCCTTTTCATTTTTATTATTTTGGGGGGTTATTATCTGTCTATTATTAGCCTGTTTCTGTACTTCTGTCTGTCTGTGTCTGTCTGTCTCAGTCTGCATACCTGTCTGTTTCTCTTTCTCTTTCTGTCTCTGTCTTTCTCTATGCCTCTCTCTCATCTCTTGCTGTGTCTCTGTCTCCGCCTGTCAGTCTGTGTCTCTGTCTCTCTGTCAGTCTGTCTGTCTACTCTCTTTCTCTGTGCTTCTTCCTTCTCTGTCCCCCAACTCGCTGTGTCTCGTCCTTCATTTATTTCTCTTTTATCTCCCCTTTTTCTCCCTTTGTCATCTCCCTCTGTCTCTGTCTGTCTCTATGTCTCACACACACACACACTCTCTCTCTCTCACACACACACTCACTCACACACGCACACACACACACAGACACTCATTCATTCATTTATTCATCCATTCATTCTCTTTCTTTCCGAATTTGTTTTTCAAGATAATTTACATTATCATGCATACAGACTCTTATGTCCACATATCATAACAGCGTTACACCCATTTCTTTCCTCAGCGGAATCAGTTTTTCTATATTCAATTTGCCTTTGAAAGGATGAGAATATAATGAAAGGCGAAGAGAGACGAAGTGCTGAAAAAAGAAGTTTGTGAACTAGCAAGAGTTCTTGGAGAGGAGACTGGGTGATATTTAAAGAGACTACTATTTTTTACTGGCTGGTAAGCCTCTGTCAATCAGTGAAAAGATATAGGTGCCACTCTGGTGTGTGTGTGCGTGTACTTGTGTGGTGTGTGTGTGTGTGTGTGTGTGTGTGTGTGTGGCTTTATGGGGGAAAATGCTCAAACAAGGAAAGAGCAAATGTACAGCTCTCCCTCTGAGAACTCGAATGTGGCACAGACAGACAGACAGACTGTCAGACACACACACAGCCTTACAGACAGGAGACGAGGGGGGTGGGGGGAGGGGGGGGGGGGGGGGGGGGGGGATAGTGGGGAGGGAGATGAGGTGGCCAGTTCGTTGCTTCAGGGGCCGTCACTCTCACGGTCTTCGTACAGATTTCGTGGCAGAAAGTGGCCGCCCTTTTCAATTTTCTTTTCTGCATGAGTGGTATTTTGTTGTCTTGCTGCTGTTATTTATTATTGGGTTTTTTTCCAGAAATGTTGTGGTATGGTTTGGTTTGTGTGTTTAAAGCATGGACAATTACATTTTCTGTGTAATTATCTGTTAGCCTCAACCAGTCTATGTCTGGCTGGCTGGCTGGCTCTCTGTCCATACCTCTGTCTGTTAATATATCTATATATATATAATATATATATATATATATATATATTATATGTATATATAATATATATATAATATATATATATATATATGTTGTGTGTGTGTGTGTGTGTGTGTTCCCCAATATTTCGGCTTTCGCCTTCCCCCATGTATATTATATATATATATATATATGTGTGTGTTGTGTGTTGTGTGTGTGTTGTTGTTGTTGTTGTTGTTGTTGTTGTTATTTCTTTTTCTCCCTGAATCTCTGTGTCTTAATTCGACCCCACACTGAAGTTGGATGTGCTGGGCCTGAGTTGTCGGGTGCTTAAGGTCAGCGCAACCCGTGTTCGCTCACAATTATGACAGACAGCAGAAGCTCCTGTTTGAGCGTCCAACGAAACAGAAGAAGTTCCATCTCTGTCTCCATTTCTGTTGATATATTGATCTGACGCTGTGTCCATCTGTCTCTATCTCTGCCAACCTCTCTGTCTCCTGGTCTGTCTGTATCTGTTTGTGAGCCTCTCTGTCTCTCTCTCTCTCTCTCTCCTCTCTCTCTCTCCTCCCCTTCTCTCTCTCTCTCTCTCCTCTCTCTCTCTCTCTCTCTCTCACGCGCGCGCACACATACACACACACATACACACTACTCTCCTCTCTTCCTCACTCTTCTCTCTCTCTCTCTCTCTCTCTCTCTCTCTCTCTCTCTCTCCTCTCTCTCTCTCCCTCTCTCTCTCTCTCTCTCTCTCTCTCTCACCACACACACACACGCGCGCGCACGCGCGCTCACATACATACACTCTCTCTCTCTCTCTCTCTCTCTCTCTCTCTCTCTCTCTCTCTCTCTCTCTCTTCTCTCTCTCTCTCTCTCTCTCTCTCTCGTAAAAAAGTATTGTTATGCTTATTTTATAACCCTCTATAAATAAAATGTGTTCATTGTTCATTGTTCTCTCCCCCTCCCTCCCTCATTTCCTTACCCTCCCAGGCTGCTCTTCTTTTCGTTCTTCCATCAAACATGGGTTCCATTCATCTTTCCCCAGACTGTCTGTATACAGGCATATCATAGCGCCCTTACAGCTCTTCTTATTGGCTGTCGCTGAACCAGTGTTTATTCACTTTTGTGTTGAAAAGGACAAGAGTAGGAAGGGGAAGGACAGGAAAGGAAAAAATATTTTTAAAAGACTGAAAGAGTTTTCAATGAACAACCAATTTCAAGAGAAAGAGAGAGAGGGGGTGGGGGGAAAAAGGGATGGGGGGAAGGAACGAGAGAGAGGGGGAGAGTTTTCAACAACCAACCAGTTTCAAGAGAAGCAGAGAGAGAGAGAGAGAGAGAGAGAGAGAGAGAGAGAGAGAGAGAGAGAGAGAGAGAGAGAGAGAGAGAGAGAGAGACAGAGCAGAGAGAGAGGAGGTGGAGAGAGAGAAAGAAAGAGAGAGAGAGAGACAGACAGACAGACAGACAGACAGACAGAGATGTGTGTGCGCGTGTGTGTGTGCGTGTATGTGTGTGTGAGAGAGAGAGAGAGAGAGACAGTACGTGTGTAAGGATATACCTATTTCATTGGATGGTGGGTGAACCGACCAATCAAAAGAAGCAGATACCAATATGTATGTCTGACTTTGAAAAGAACTCGACTACAAGCATTGGAAGAATACATTGTATCTCTTTCTTCCTTTCCCCATATATTTCTCCCCCATCTCCTCCTTTTCTTTACTCTCTGAATCTCTGTCTTGTATATTTGCGTCTGTCCCTCTGTGTGTGTGTGTGTGTGTGTGTGTGTGTGTGTGTGTGTGTGTGTGTGTGTGTGTGTGTGTGTGTGTGTGTGTGTGTGTCTGTCTGTCTGTCTGTCTGTCTGTCTCTACTTTTCCCTCTTTTCCTCTCATCTTCTCCCTTTCTCTTGCCTCAGTCTCAGAGTCTCTGTCGAGTACATCTGCATCTGTCCCTTTCTGTGCTGTCTCTGTGTCTGCCTGCTTCCCTGTGTGTCTGTCTCTGTCTTGTCTCTCTGTTTATGTCTCTGTCTCTATCTCCCTCCCCCCCCCCCCCCCCTCTCTCTCTCTCTCTCCATGAAAGTCTTAATCACAGTCTCCTTTCCTGATTCTCACTTTCACTTTCTCTTCCTGTTAATTTTCTTTTCTTTTCAAAATCATCTCTTCCACTCTCAACCATCCCACCACTTCCTCCTTCCACCTTGCAGTGCTCAATGAGTTTCCCCAAAGAGACAAAACAAACAGCCTTACAGACAGGAAATGTGTGGCACAGACAGACACACAGCCTTACAGATAGAAAATGTGTGGCACAGAGAGACATACAAAACAAACAGCCTTACAGATAGAATATGTGTGGCACAGACAGACACACAGCCTTACACATAGAAAATGTGTGGCACAGAGAGACATACAAAACAAACAGCCTTACAGACAGGAAATGTGTGGCACAGACACACAGCCTTACAGACAGGAAATGTGTGGCACAGACACACAGCCTTACAGACAGGAAATGTGTGGCACAGACACACAGCCTTACAGAGAGGAAATGTGTGGCACAGACACACATCCTTACAGACAGAAAATGTGTGGCACAGACACACAGCCTTACAGATAGAAAATGTGTGGCACAGACACACAGCCTTACAGACAGAAAATGTGTGGCACAGACACACAGCCTTACAGACAGAAAATGTGTGGCACAGACATACAGCCTTACAGATAGAAAATGTGTGGCACAGACACACAGCCTTACAGACAGAAAATGTGTGGCACAGACACACATCCTTACAGACAGAAAATGTGTGGCACAGACACACAGACACACAGCCTTACAGATAGAAAATGTGTGGCCCAGACACACAGCCTTACAGATAGAAAATGTGTGGCACAGACAGACAAACAAACAGCCTTACAGATAGAAAATGTGTGGCACAGACAGACAGACAAACAAACAGCCTTACAGATAGAAAATGTGTGGCACAGACACACAGCCTTACAGATAAAAAATGTGTGGCACAGACAGACACACAGCCTTACAGATAGAAAATGTGTGGCACAGACACACAGCCTTACAGACAGAAAATGTGTGGCACAAACACACAGACACACAGCCTTACAGACAGAAAATGTGTGGCACAAACACACAGACACACAGCCTTACACATAGAAAATGTGTGGCACAGACACACAGACACACAGCCTTACAGATAGAAAATGTGTGACACAGACACACAGACGCACAGCCTTACAGATAGAAAATGTGTGACACAGACACACAGCCTTACAGACAGAAAATGTGTGGCACAGACACACAGACACAAAGCCGTACAGACAGAAAATGTGTGGCACAGACAAACAGACAAAAAAACAGCCTTACAGAGAGAAAATGTGTGACACAGAAAGACAGACACACAGCCTTACAGACAGAAAATGTGTGGCACAGACAGACAGACAAAACAAACAGCCTTACAGATAGAAAATGTGTGGCACAGACACACAGACACACAGCCTTACAGACAGAAAATGTGTGGCACAGACACACAGCCTTACAGACAAACAGCCTTACATATAGAAAATGTGTGGCACAGACACACAGCCTTACAGATAGAATATGTGTGGCACAGACACACAGCCTTACAGACAGAAAATGTGTGGCACAGACAGACAGACAAAACAAACAGCCTTACATATAGAAAATGTGTGGCACAGACACACAGCCTTACAGACAGAAAATGTGTGGCACAGACACACAGACACACAGCCTTACAGATAGAAAATGTGTGGCACAGACACACAGCCTTACAGATAGAAAATGTGTGACACAGACAGACAATCAAACAGCCTTACAGATAGAAAATGTGTAGCACAGACATACAGACAAACAAACAGCCTTACAGATAGAAAATGTGTGGCACAGACAGACAGACAAAACAAACAGCCTTACAGATAGAATATGTGTGACACAGACAGACAGACAAACAAACAGCCTTACAGATAGAAAATGTGTGACACAGACAGACAGGCAAAACAAACAGCCTTTCAGACAGAATTTGGGTGGCACAGGCAGACAGACAGACAAACAGCCTTACAGACAGAAAATGTGTGGCACAGACACACAGACAAAACAAACAGGCTTACAGACAGAAAATGTGTGGCACAGACAGACACACAGCCTTTCAGACAGAAATTTGTGGCACAGACACACACACAGCCTTACAGACAGAAAATTGTGGCACAGACAGACACACAGCCTTACGGACAAAAAAGTGTGGCACAGACACACAGCCTTACAGACAGGCAATGAGTGGCACACACACACACACACACACACACACACACAAAACACACACACACACACACACACACACAGCCTTACAGACAGAAAATGGGCGGATGAGCCAGTTGCTCTAGGGGCCGTCACCCTCACATTCTTCACGTAGATTTCATGGCCAAAAAAACAGTGGCCGCCCTTTCTTTTCCCCTTGGGGCTGAATTATTTGTCTTGCTGCTATTGCTGGGAATTTTTTTTTTCTGGGAACAGTTTTTTTGGGGGGGTTGATATTTGTGACACTGGTACAAAATCATGAATTCTCTCTCTCTCTCTCTCTCTCTCTCTCTCTCTCTCTCTCTCTCTCTCTCTCTCTCTCTCTCTCAATATCTTATAGTTATGTGTAACAAGTATGTGTACCATTTGACAATGTGTAGATGTTTATCTTTATGACTTATTAAGTTTGGTTGTGTTATTTTTCTTGGCTCTGTTGTTGTTGTTGTTGTTGTTTGTTTTTCTCTTTTTTATCTTCTTCTGTTGGTTTGGTTTTTCTTTCTCTTTTGTTTGTTTGTTTGTTTCGGTTAGGGTTTTTTAGGGAGGGGGGGTGGGGCTATTTTTAGGGTTTTCTTTTATTTGCTTGCTTTGGGGGGGGGGGGGGGGTTGTTGGGGGAGGGGGGAGCTGTTTTGAAAAGGGTTATTTCCCCTTGTTTTTATTGTGAGACTGTATAAGTATTGGGTTATTATTATTAAGATGTATCCCTAATGGGCGGGGACTGGATGTAAAAAAGCACATGTGTGCTTATTCATTATCCTCGAAATAAAAGAATTTGTCATTCTCTCTCTCTCTCTCTCTCTCTCTCTCTCTCTCTCTCTCTCTCCTCTCTCTCTCTCTCTCTCTCTCTCTCTCTCTCTCTCTTCTCGTCTGTTCTATCTGTCTCTCTGTCGCTGAAATTTTGGTGTCTATCTCTGTCTCACTGTATCTATCTCTGTCTGTCTCTCATACTATCTCAATCTACCATCACTCTGTCTCTGTCTCTGTCTTTGTCTCTCTCTGTGTCTCTAGTTTATATATTCAAAATTATTTTTATAATGGATTTTTATGCTGCGTATTTGGTATTTTTTATGTTTGCTGTATTTGTTTTCCTTCTCTTTTTTTCCCAGCTATATAGACATAAACAAGAGTTGCTGCTTGTTCTGTTACTTTTTAAAAAAAGAGATTTCCCGTTTGCTGTGTCAGTCTGTCTGTTTCTCTGTCTCTTTCTCTCTTTCTCTTTCTATCTCAGTTCTGATAATTAACATAGTTCCTCCTCAGGGCAAGGGCTCGATAATAATGGAAAAAAAAGGATGTCACTTATTGTCTGTAACCTTTGGGGATAAAGATTATCAGTCAATCAATCAATTGATCAATCAATCGATATTTCTCTCATATCGTCTCCCTATCAATTTACTCTCCTCCTCCTTCTCCTCTCCTCCTCCTCCTCCTCGTTCTTCTTCGTCTTCTTCTTCTTCTCCTCTTCTCCCTCCTTCTCTCTCTCTCTCTCTCTCTCTCTCTCTCTCTCTCTCTCTCTCTCTCTCTCTCTCTCTCTCTCTCTCTCTCTCTCTCTCTCTTCTCGTCTGTTCTATCTGTCTCTCTGTCGCTGAAATTTTGGTGTCTATTCTCTGTCTCACGTATCTTCATCTCTTTTCTGTCTCTCATACTATTCTCAATCTACCATCACTCTGTCTCTGTCTCTGTCTTGTCTCTCTCTGTGTCTCTAGTTTATATATTCAAAATTATTTTTATAATGGATTTTTTGCTGCGTATTTGGTATTTTTTTATGTTTGCTGTATTTGTTTTCCTTCTCTTTTTTTCCAGCTATATAGACATAAACAAGAGTTGCTGCTTGTTCTGTTACTTTTAAAAAAAAGAGATTTCACGTTTGCTGTGTCAGTCTGTCTGTTTCTCTGTCTCTTTCTCTCTTTCTCTTTCTATCTCAGTTCTGATAATTAACATAGTTCCTCCTCAGGCAAGGGCTCGATAATAATGGAAAAAAAAGGATGTCACTTATTGTCTGTAACCTTTGGGGATAAAGATTATCAGTCAATCAATCAATTGATCAATCAATCGATATTTCTCTCATATCGTCTCCCTATCAATTTACTCTCCTCCTCCTTCTCTCCCCTCCCTCCTCCTCCTCGTTCTTCTTCGTCTTCTTCTTCTTCTCCTCTTCCTCCTTCTCTCTCTCTCTTCTCTCTCTCTCTCTCTCTCTCTCTCTCTCTCTCTCTCTCTCTCTCTCTCTCCCCCCCTCTCTCTCCCTCCTCCCCCTCCCTCCCTCCCTCCCTCCCTCTCCCTCTCCTCTCTTTCTGCTTTCCTTTGCCTTTTTTTTTCTCCTTCCTTTTCGTCTATGGTGTCCACTCAAGTTTCTAGCGTCTATATACACAGATACCATAACACCGTTGCAAGCGTTTTTACTTCGGCCGAATCAGTCACTATTTATTCAATTGCTGCGGAAAGGATGGGAGTACGATGAAAAAGGACGAGGAATGAAAGAAAGACTGACAGAACTTGCTACTACTGACAGTTCCAAAGGACGAGGAGGAGGAGACTGGTAGTGTGATGTCTGGGGAAACTGTCTTCTTTTTTGTTGTGTGTTCCTTTACATTTGCATGTGGAGTCTTGTTTGCTAGTTTGTCCAAAAGCAGTAGAAGGTACTATGCGCAACTTTGGGAAAAGTCTTCAAACTCGATGATGAAGAAACGGTTCGTCTGTGTGTGTGTGTGTATGTGTGTGTGTGTGTGTGTGGTTGTGTGTGTGGTGTGCGTGTGTGTCCTAGTGTTTGTATGTCTGATTTTGTATGTATGTTCGTCAAGTCTTTGTGTATGTATGAAGGCGTGTATGTATGTATGTATGTATGTATTTGTGTGTGTATGCATGTATGTATGAATGTATGTATTATGTGTGTATACATGCATGTAGGTAGGTATGTACGTACGTACATGTGTGTGTGTGTGTGTGTGTGTGTGTGCGCGCGCGCTTGTGTGTCTAGCAATAACAACCACACCAATAACTTTAATTCAGTTTTTGCAGGCCATATGGCACATGTTCTCTCTATGTGTATGTGTGTGTGTTTGTCTACTTTTCTCTGATTTTTAACTGTCAGCTCTCTGTCTCTGTGTCTGTGTGTGTGTCTCTCTCTGTTTATCTGTCTGTCTGTCTTTCTGTTTATCTATCTGTCTATCTATCTATCTATCTATCTATCGGTCGATCGATCTATCTCCTTAGCCGTTTGCATGTACGTGTGCTTGTTTGTGCTCTGCAAGTGTATTTAACTTACAATTACCTGTATAGAAGAGTTAGCAGGTGTGGCTTTCTTATTTCGCTTAAGTATTTTTTGCATTATTTGTTGATCATCATGTTTTTGTTTTGTAAATCTGAGTAAATACCGCAGAAAAACATTTGACCATTAACATTTTCGCCGCCAGCCTCTTTCTACGCAAGTAGATCCTCTTTCAAGTCCACCACAAACAGTTTTGAGGAAAGTTATTGGAAGGGCAGCAGGGACAATTTACCAGGTCCGGACCAGAAAATGGACAGTGAGATTGGATGCTTGTATCATCCAGATTATCGTGGCTTTAAAAGTGATAAAAGGTCTACACACTCAAACGCTCCAGGATATACATAAAGATGGTTTTTTACACGCACAAAAGCCAAACCTAAACAACAGAAAACAATTTCTGCTAATGGCTTTATGGGATAAAGATCAAGGGGAGGATTTCTCTCATTTCGATGTATGAACTTGTCGCCAGTGTTCACAATAATCTTAAAGAGAATTGGAACATATTGAAAACTTTCAGCAGATTGTTGGATTCAGCCAATGTTGATGAAACTTGGAGATACTGAGATGAAGATTGATAGACGTAACACTTTTTGTTGGGGAATGTTTAGACCTTGCTGTGTAGATTCTCTGAGCTGGCAGGAATAAGAACGGGGCGTTTGTCGCGTTGCATGTGGTCCTGTCTTAGATTGCGTTCTTTGTTTTCCATCCAGTGATGGCCACATCGATTCCTCCGACCCCTGCGGCTGCGTCCTCGCCATCTTCCAGTTCTTGCGGGCACTGCAGATTGCCCGATATTGCAACAGCTTCATTGGCAACGGCAGAGTCTGGCAGATCTGGGGTTTTATGGACCAGGTGTACGGGAAAGGCGTAGCTTTTCTTTTCAAAACCTAATCGTGTTTTACAGTAAAAAGGGTTGATGAAAAATGTAGTCATTACACAGCCTTTTGAAACCTTGAGTAAGGCACTGCAGCTGCCTTTAGATTTTACACTGTAGCAGGATCTAAAGGGATCTAGGAATCACCTCGGTGGTTTCTTTTTTTTAAAATTTGTTCTTTAATCCATAGGGCACATTTTTTTGGCAAGAAAGGTTTGTGATTGC
This sequence comes from Rapana venosa, assembly GCA_028751875.1. Classification (NCBI taxonomy): domain Eukaryota; kingdom Metazoa; phylum Mollusca; class Gastropoda; order Neogastropoda; family Muricidae; genus Rapana; species Rapana venosa. Next base: position 11,420,780 of record CM054159.1, on the reverse strand, counting down.
TTACAAGACCTGATACTCCTGGCATTTCTCAATTATGAAAAAGAAAATGAACATTTTTTGTGTATGACTTACTGGGCGGAGGCCAGCTTGTCATTGAAGACGCATCTGTTGTTGTCGTAAAGGGGTTGTTGTCTTAAATTGGACAGGCTCAACGGAAATAAAAATTCCTTCCTGGGTCTGGAAACGTTGTATGGACACTGACTTTCTCCCCCTTCCTTTACCAGGTGGGCTGCCAGTGCACAGTCATGCAAATCGCAAAACAAACGATTCCAAAACCTGACCATTCCTACTGTCTTTGTAAGCGTGGAAATCAGGTAAAACAACATATTTTTTTCCCTGGAAAGTTAGAGAGTACTCGTTTTATGTTTGCGGTCGCTACCGAGTTCATTTTATGCAATAATTATATTTTAATTGCAATTTTTTGGGATCGTGTTTTCCTGTGTGTTGATAGAAAACAATTTGCTAAGCAGATAAAACACAACTTCAAGTTACGCTTGGACCAGGTTCGCGCAGCTGAAGGCCTTGATTTCGTTAGCAACGTGAAAACCATTTAAGGATGCCACCCGTCTTACCTGGTTAAGGACTGTGGTAAAATGTCTTTTAAAAAAAATAGATAGTACAGTCATTACCCTTCCAGTAATAGATAGTACAGTCATTACCCTTCCAGTCCTTGCACTTTGCCAGATTTCCTATCGGTTGAGTTTAGGCAATTGTACTTATGTTCCAGACTTGTTACATATCATCATGGTTATGTGCGTTACTGATCATTATTTTATTGCCCATTGAACAGTCAGCTTGCGCCATTTCGAACTTGATTATATCGGTATGAACGTACCATTTGTTGAAAAAAAGAGAAAAAAACTACTTTGAGAAAATAAACAATATCTTCATGAAGTTTAGAACACACGACTGCAAATGGTTACCATTTTTTGTTATTGATAATGCTTGTCATGCATATATGTATTTGTAACAGGAAAATGCATTTTTTAAAGTTACGTAAAAATCTTCATGAAATTTAAACTACATTTCTCCACAAACTACAAGAAATAAATTCACAGTAATGGGTCTTCAGAACCTGTCGTTCAACAGGGAGGTTACTGGAAGAGCAATGTGTCAGAAACCGTCAACGCCCCCCTCCTCCCCCCCCCCCCCCCCCCCCCTCCATCCTCACCTCTCTCTCTCTCTCTCACTCTCTCTCTCTCTTTCACTCACTCTCTCTCTCTCCTCTCTCCTCTCTCTCTCTCTCTCTCTCTCTCTCTCCTCCTTCTCTCTCTCTCTCTCTCTCTCTCTCTCTCTCTCTGAACAAAAAGGGGGAGACAATCTGATTGGATGTTTGCTACAATCATCGCGATAACTGTGCCATCGATAGTGTTGACACCCCACCAACAAGCTTAAGGGTGTCAGTCAACAGTGGACAGGCAAACCATTTCTTGCAAAAAGGCCTCACGCCCTGAGCCCTGAGGAAGAGATGGTGGAGGAGATTCATCTAGATTCTCACATTCGGGGCACTGCGTGTTTGCTCGAAGTGTTTGCATCATCAGCTGGTCATTTTTTTTAGTAAAAAAATGAGACAGTAAGACTAGAGTTGAGAGCTTCGGAAAAGCAATGGTGAGATTTTGTTGTTGTTGTTGGTGGTGGTGAGATTTATTATTGGCCTTGGAATGGCGATGTATTGCTTTTCAGCGTGCTGCTGCTGCTGGCTTGAATACTTAAGACTGCCTTGTTTTTGTTTGATTGGTTTTTGTGATTTGGCGGGGGTGGGGGGTGGAAAGGAGGAGGACGAATGCGCTTTTATTTGTGTATACGTGCAGAGAGAGAGAGAGAGAGAGAGAGAGAGAGAGAGAGAGGAGAGAGAGGAGAGAGAGAAGAGAGAAGACAGACAGACAGACAGACAGACAGACAGACAGATAGATAGATAGATAGATAGACAGACAGACAGAGAAAGAAACAGACAGAATAAGTCATTTATATGAAGTTTCTTTGATACATAAGTATACATGGTTATTAAATGTTATATTGAATATGAAAATATATGTAAATATGATTCGATAGATAAATACGGCTCGGCATAAAACAGACTTTGAACATTGTTGAGCAAAGTAAATAAATGCTGTTTAATATTTTTTTTTTTAATCTATACACAATTTATTTGGTAGGAATTGTACCATACGTTTACTTAGATTTACTAGACCTATGATTTATTTGCTTCATCACTCAGCAGAGTTTATACCAGACTCAAACATTTCACACACACACACACACACACACACACACACATATACAAACACACACACAGAGGGAGGGGGGGGAGAGAGAGAGAGAGAGAGAGAGAGAGAGAGAGAGAGAGAGAGAGAGACAGACAGACAGACAGACAGACAGACAGACAGACAGAGAGACAGAGACAGAGAAAGAGATAACTTTACCATTCCCTCTATGCCCAGGTCTCTCGCCATTTTTTCCCCCATCAGTAGGAACTTGTCGCGACCATCACTTCTTTTCATTGGCCGGCGGCTACGACACTCATCCAACCAGAAAGTCTCTTAGTGGTCGCGTCGGTGTGCTTCTCTTCTCCTCGCTACTGTAGTTGGACTTTCTCGTACCCCCCATCCCCCCTTCCCTTCTCTACCTTTTTTCCTCCTCCATCCCCCCCTCCCCATTCCTCCCCTTTCCCTCGCTTCTAGATTGTTTTCTTTATCCCCGTGACCAATTATTGATACTCTGTGAAAAATGGTACTACTTTTTTTTTTTTTACACCATGTGTGTCTTTCTGTCTGTGGTTTATTTCGTTATTGTCTATGAATGTGTGCTAGGGAGGGGTTGGGGGCGGGGGTGTTGCTTGTTTGTTATATTGTTAGGTGCCCCACTTCCTTCCTGTGACTTTCAGCACTGTCACTACAACAGTGTTTCTTTTGAACTCATGACAGAATAATATACAGACACAATCGTTATAGTCAGTCAAGCTCGCGAGTTTTCTTCTTTTTATTATTTTTAAGTTACAAAACCCAGCAATTTATCCGAGTTATTCAAATTCATTTTCGGATCGTGATTGGAAAATTCAGTAGGATCGTTATTAGTTTTTTTAAAATGTTCTTTATATTTTGCTTTGAGAATAATGGAATAACCACTCATGTGCATTGTTTTACGTTTTATTCCAGAGTGCACGCAGTTTTGTAAATTTTATGATTTTTTCACGGCACACAATGGCCTACTCTTCTGAAAAGCAAACCAGGGTATTGACGTGTGTGCAAGATGCTCTGTGTGCGTTGTAAACGGGGCCTCGGGTTTATAATTTCATCTGAAGGACTTTCGGGGGAAGTAGAGTAGGCACAGATAGATGTTAACTCCAGGAAGGGGGAACCACCTCGAACGGGGCTCGAACCCAGGCTGTCAGATCCTGAGGGCATGCAATGCGCAACTCTCTAACCACTAGGCTATCCCGTCTAGTTAATGAGGGAGTTGGTTATTTTTGTGATCTCCTCGGTGCTTTATGTGCAGACTTGCTAGTGCCTTTCCCCCAATATTTTATACTTACATCCTGAAGATCAAGGTGCTCTAGTTGAAGAACGTGGTGGAGCGACCCTATCCAAGAGCACGCTGAATCGATTCGTGTTTCTGTAACTCACAGAACGCCGACATGAATTACAGGATCTTTAACGTGCATAATATTTGATCCTCTGGATGCGTGTTTATACGAAAGAAATTCAAGTTTGTCTGCAAATTTACTTTTTTTTAAGAACTTATCCCGGGAGATTGTGGAATCTGCCATCAATTAATTTCCCTGACCCTCTCCCGAGATTCGAACTCATGACTTCATGGATTGGTTAGGATGGAAGCCAAACGTTCAGTCCGCTCAGATGTAGCTGAAGTGGTTTAGCGCTTGTGTTGTGAAATCTACTTCACACTCTTTGACACTGAAAAAAAAAGAAAAACTTGAAGCTATAAACTGAAATTGCCTGTGGAAGATTTCCGTTTGATCCTTTGTGCAGTTTATTTACTGTTGTGCTGCTGAAAGGGAAGGAAGCCTGAGCTATACCAGTGTTACCACATTGTGTGTGTGTGCGTGTGTGGTGTGTGTGTGTGTTCTAATACAAGAGATTGTTCTTGTCAACGCTGATTCTGATTGGTTTAAACAGACTGTAGATTGGGAACAGGATCTCTGCATTAGAGTGTGTGCTTTCGTAGCTTTCCTGAACTAGGTATTTTCCCCTCACAATGAGGTGTGTTGCGATTGTATTGAAAGCTTTTGTGGGATAGAGAGAGGTTTACAGTTGATACAATTTATGGACTTGATTGTGTGTTTGTGTTCTGGTATGTTTGGCGATTGTCGGTGGTGTTTTGAGGTGGTTTCTTTTCCTGTTATTTGTTTGGTTAGGGGCGTTCTGTAATCTCTTGGCCTAGGAAGAGGATCGAAGTAGTATTTATTTGTATGTGAACGTGCAGACGCTTAATTGACAGAGAGAGAGATTGAGGGAGTGAGAGAGAGGGGGAGAGGGAAAGAGAGAGGGAGAGATAGAGAGAGAGAAAGTGAGTGAGTGAGTGAGTTAGTGAGAGAGAGTGAGTGAGAGAGTCAAATATCCACATCCATGGATGAATGGAGATATAGATGGATTGATGACTTTTCCTAGCCCCCATCAGAAAAGTGTCTGTCCAGAGGGACGTTATCACAAGGACAGTGCAGATAGCACAATGTCCACAGTGGCTGAACAGACAGAGGGCAGTGTGTCTGTCACTGTGTTATTCCCCTTAATCACTGTCATTTACAGTGTATACACACAGGCCTTGGCTATAGGCCATCAGTAAACACAGGTTGGGTCAGGACAGGGAAACGATTTCAGATGATAGCTTTTAGAGAGACAGGTTTGTGGATGAAAGATGAGATGACTGTGGTCAGGGTTTTGCTGCATGCACACTTCATTGCCTAAAGTGTCATTGTGTAAATGGGGAATGTTGGGCTGTTCTGTAGGGCTTTTCTGTGATGGATGAATAGATTTGTACCGGATTAAATAGATTGATGTGGTGATTTTAGTTTTTTGTTTGGTGGGCTTTTTTATTACTGTTGTGTGTGCTGATGTGGTTGAAATTGATTTTTTTGTTCCTCTGATAGAGCTGTAAGGTTCACCAATATTGAGATTTTTGCAAATGTGTCTGTTTACCTACCATTAAGGTAGCTGCATTCAAACTTCAGGTGTGATATCTAACCACAACACCAGTGGGGTTTTTTGTTTTAAATTGTGTCGGCTCTTTCTACTTGCATGCAATGGCGTACTCTTCTGAAAGATGGGATGTGTTTATATGTGTGTGCTAGATGTTTTGCACAAATGTGCACATGGGGCCGCGGTTTATAGTCTCGCCTGAGGGACTTTTGGTAGAAGAGTTGGTGCTGATGTTAACTCCAAGACAAAAATCCTTGAACAGGTGCCCAGGTGGTGGCTTGAACCCACATTGTCACATCACAGGCTTAATGTTTTAACCACTAGGCTAGCCCACTTGCGTGGTCAAAATGAAAAGGAGAGTGTATTTTAAGTGAGTATACATGCCTGTGTGAATCTACACTGATTTACAGATAAACTTGTACAGAAGTAGGAGCTGTATGTAATAGCATATGGTGAAAGACACAAGGAGGTGAACAAAACAATGAAACAGAGAGAGAGAGATAACGATACTGATAACGATAACGATATTTATTCAAGAAAGGCAATCGCCCCATTTGAGAGAGAGAGAGAGAGAGATAGAGACGAAGGCAGATACAGAGAGAGAGAGAGAGAGAGAGAGAGAGAGAGAGAGAGAGAGAGAGTCAAACATCCACATTCATGGATAAATAGACATGGCTGGATTAACGACTTTCCAAACCCCCATCAGCAAAGTATCTATCCAGAGGGACATCATTACAAGGACAGTGCACAAAGTCCACAGGGTCTGAGCACACAGAGGTCAGTGTGTCTGTCACTGTGTTATTCCCCTTAATCACTGAGTCCTTTGCAGCGTTTACAGTGTATACACCCAGGCCATGGCTATAGCCTATCAGTAAACACAGGTAGGGTCAGGACAGGGAAACGATTTCAGATGATGGCTTTCAGAGAGACAGGTTTGTGGATGATAAATGAGATGACTGTGGTCGGGGTTTTGTAGCATGCACACTTCATTGGTCAAAGGGTAATGGGGTGTTGGACTTGTGTATTGAAAGCTTTTATGGAGAATGGGAGAGATTTGTATTTTATTAGATTTATGGACATCAGTGTGTTTAATTATTGGTTTTCGCAGTATACAGGGGGTATCCATTCTTCTGTGTATGGAATTGAGATTAAAGTGAGATGGATGATGTATTTCATTGAGGATGCTTGGATGTGTGATTAAACCGATTCATAGAAATGTGTGATTAAACTGATTTATAAAAATGTGTCATTAAACTAATTTATAGAAATGTGTGATTAAGCTGATTTATCGAAATGTGTGATTAAACTGATGTATAGAAATGTGGGTGTGGAATAAACAAACAGAAAGAAAATGATGAGCAAAAAATGAAAGAGGTTTGGGAAGGTGGAAGAAAAAATGGGATGAAGAAGGAGATGGTGAAGGCAGTCATATGACTGGATGGATAGAAGAATGGGTATATGGATGGATGGATGATGTATCAATGGATGGATGGAGGGACGACTTTACAAACTCCCATCAGCAAAGTGTCTATGCAGAGGGACGTCATTACAAGAACAGAGAAGCTAGCATGCACAATGTCCCCAGTGGCTGATCACAAGGAGGACAGTGTGTCTGTCACTATGTTACTCCCCTTGATCACTGTGTCATTTACAGTGTATACACCCGGGCCTTGGCTATAGGCCATCAGTAAACACAGATAGGGTCAGGGCAGGGAAACGATTTCAGATGATGACTTTTAGAGAGACAGGTTTGTGGATGATAAATGAGATGACTGTGGTCAGGGTTTTGTAGCATGCACACTTCATTGGTCGAAGGGTAATGGGGTGTTGGATTTTTGTGTTGAAAGTTTTTATGGAGAATGGGAGAGATTTGCATTTTATTAGATTTATGGACATCAGTGTGTTTAATTATTGGTTTTCGGAGTATACAGGGGGTATCCATTCTTCTCTGTAGGGAATTGTGGTTAAAGTGAGATGGATGATGCATTTGATTGAGGATGCTTGAATGTGTGATTAAACTGATTTATAGAAATGTGTGATTAAACTGATTTATAGAAATGTGTGATTAAACTGATTTATAGAAATGCGTGATTAAACTGATTTATAGAAATGTGTGATTAAACTGATTTATGGAAATGTGGGTATGGAATAAACACACATAAAGAAAATGATGTGCAAAATATTGAAAGTGATTTGGGGAGGCGGAAGAAAGAATGGGATGAAGAAGGAGACGGTGAAGGCAGTCATATGACTGGATGGATAGAAGAATGGGTATATGGATGGATGGATGATGTATCAATGGATGGATGGAGGGACGACTTTACAAACTCCCATCAGCAAAGTGTCTATGCAGAAGGATGTCATTACAAGAACAGAGAAACTAGCATGCACAATGTCCACAGTGGCTGACCACACGGAGGACAGTGTGTCTGTCACTGTGTTATTCCCCTTAATCACTCTGTCATTTACAGCTTTTACAGTGTATACACCCAGGCCATGGCTATAGGCCATCAGTAAACACAGGTTGAGCCAGGACAATGAAACGATTTCAGATGATGGCTTATAGAGAGATAGGTTTGTGGATGATAAAATAATGAGATGACTGTGATCAGGGTTTTGCTGTATGCATGCCCAATTGCCAACAGGGTCATTTTTTATGGTTAGAGGGTGTTGGACTGTTGTATTCAATACCCTGTTGTGGGGGGTGGAAGAAAGATCTGTGCTTGATTACCTTTACGGACTTTTTGTGTTTAGGTAATGGCTTCGGGAGGGGCCTTCTCTCTTTGTTTCTGTTGACTTATTGTCGTTTACCTGGGATGGATGATGTGTTTGGGTGTGGATGTATACGTATGGCACTGGCACGTCATTCACTAAGGCTTACCGAAATGGGGATAGAAAAGAGAGAGAGAGAGAGAGAAAGAGAGAGAGAGAGATATGTGAATGGGGATAGGAGAGAGAGATACGGGTGGGGAGGGAGGGAGATGGAGAGAGACACAGACACAGAGAGAGATAGAGGGAGAAAGAGATAGATATTCCATCTATCTATATATCTATCATATATCTGTCTGTCTGTCTGTCTCTCTCTCTCTCTCTCTCTCTCTCTCTCTCTCTGTCTCTCTGATGTATTCACGCACACACACACACACACACACACACACACACTCCAATTATTCATTTTGATCGTTTCGTATCACTTCAAGTGGAAAGACGTTAAAACGGAAGACTACTACTACTACTACTACTACTACACACATACTTGCGCTTAGTATTTGGGCTCCTATGAACAGACAGACAGAGAGACAGCGCAGTACCCACCCTAACACCGTTTTTATTTCATCTTCTTAAAGAAGAGGGGGGTGGGGGGGGGGGGGGGGCTTTTAAGAAGGACTTCTGCTTCCTGTGATTGGTCGGCGGCGACGGCACTTAGCCAATGAAAAAGTCTCTTAGATATCGGCGCCTCTCCTCTCTTAAAATTGTGGTGGTGGCACTTCCTCTGAGAGCCATCTCCCCCCCCCCCCCCCCCCCAACACCCCTCAACTCTTCTCCTCCTCACCCCTTTCCCCAGCCACCATTTTCTCCTTTCCTTTTCTCTCTACTATTACCATTCTTGGGGACGTGATAGCTCAGTGGTCAGAGCACTCGCTTTACCCCAGCTAAGGTTAAGCAGCATCGAGCGTGCTTACCAGTTTGGATGGGTGACCGTTTGCGCGCCTTGGCTTTAGTACAGTCCCCCAGTTCCCCCAGCTGTAAATGGGTACCTGCCCTCTTACGGGTCAGGGAAGGTAAAGCAACGAGGGAGAGGAGATGGGCGCCGCCCTCAATATGCTGGCCCCTAGAGAAGTGAGGTCTCTGATGTCTCGCTCCCTTACGACCACATAGGTTATGGGACACATTTACCTGTATTACCATTCTTATCTGCACCATTCCCTTAACAGCGGTGAACTTGTTGGCTCAGTGGTTTTCTAACTATATATAGGATGTCCATGGTTCGATTCCTTTTTGGAAATGAAGAGTGGGTTTATTTGGAAGGGTTTTTTTTTTATCTTTCTCGGAATGCTTGTTTCATGAGTGGTTGGTCTGGGTGCTAGTCTTTTAAACAACGTTGTGAACAGTGGAGGCGGAATAGTTCAGTGGATTTGTGTGCTGAAGTAATTTGAGAGAGGAGGTTCGAGTCCTAGTAAGTTTTCATTTTGAAAGGATTGTGTATTTTATAACTTTATATGAGTGTTCTAATTAGCCAGCCCTTTTCCCACGACTTTATACGAGGTACCGTGTGTAAACAGTCATACAACATCTTGCACACATCAAAACCCATTCTCTTTTCAAAGAAAGGTATACCATGTATGACACAAACTACCTAGCATGCACAAACTGCGACTGGAAGACGAATGAACTCCGCCAGGTTTAAAATTTGTTGAAGATGCACTGTGTTGAAGCCCTGTTGAATCTCTGCGTATCTGTTTATGTTTGAGTTTGATTTTTTTTCCTTTCCGTTTTAAATGTTTATTTCTTTTGGTCTGTGCAAAACTTCTGGTCGTTTCTGTAGAATTGTCTGTTTGTCTGTCCTTTTTAATGCCTGTCTGTCTATATGCCATTGTGTGCCGGTGGGAACAGTGCTTATTCCATTATCCTCGATATAAAAAATGAAATAGATATGTTTACTTTTCTCTATGATTGTCTCTTTGTCTGTTTGTCTGTCCTTTTTTCACGTATGCTTGTCTTTCTGTCCGTGTACTTTTGTGCTATTTTTCTTCTTCTGTTCCTCCTTTAATGGCTGAATGTGTATAGTTTGCCTACCGCTCACTCATTCACGCTCTGAAATGTCACTGTTTGATTGTCAGCCTTCCCAATTAGTGGGTCGGTTGTCTGCTTACCTGTCTGTCTATCTCTCAGTCTGTCTGCCTGCCTCCCTGCTTGTCTGTCTGTCTGTCTGTGTGTCTGTAACCTTTCGTTCGCTACTCTTGTAGTCACAGTACTGCTGGCCGTGGCATGCTAATCTTGCTCTGATGGCTGTTTCCGATAGTGTTCGGTGGAAAGACGACTTCTTTCGCGCCAGACTGGCTTGTCACATTAACGAAATGTAAAATAAACACCTGTCTGAGAGAGAGAGAGGGGGGCAGGGAGGGAGAGGGGGGAGACAGACAGACAGACAGACAGGCAGACAGTCAGACAGACAGACAGCTAGCCAGTGAGAGAGAGAGGCAGTACAACGCAAATTTCTTTATTTCGAGGATAATGGATAAGTACTGATATGTTGGTTTTTTTTGTTTTCACTCAGTCCGCTCCCTCATTAGAGAGAGAGACAGAGATAGGAGAAATAGAGAGAGAGAGAGAGCGACAGAGACAGGGGGAGGCAGTACAAGTCAAAATTCGAGGATAATAGATAAGTGCTGATATGTTTTTGTCTTTACCCCCAGTCCCCCTCCTTCATTATAGAGAGAGAACAGACAGACAGACAAACAGGCATAGTAAAAACCAGCAGAAAAAGTCAAAAGATGTTCGATCTTCTACTATTTTTGCGGTCTCTCTGATAAACTACCATTCAACAAGCTAATGACTTATTTTGTAGTCCTAAAATTTGATTTCTTCCTTTATCTCTCTTAATGTGTTTGTCTGAGTATGCGTGCGTGCGTGCGTGCGTTCGTTCGTGTGTGTGTGTGTGTGTGTGTGTGTGTGTGTGTGTGTGTGTGTGTGTGTGTGTGGAGAGAGAGAGAGAGAGAGAGGAGAGAGAGAGAGAGAGAGAGAGAGAGAGAGAGAGAGAGAGAGAGAGAGGTGTATGATTTAATGCAATGTTTTTTGAGTCGTTACAATCTTTGGTGAAAATCGATTATGAAAGGTTTTCCTGCCGTGAGGTTTGGCAAAGCTCATCTGAAACACTGGGATAGCGGTGTGGTCATTTTTTTTTTATCGGATTAAGTCATACATTTAATAATTACGCTTTTCCTTACTTTAGTTGGGGTAGTTTTCATATCTCATAACCATCTCCATATTATTGATATATGTGTTAAGCAATTAGGACATAGACTGAAAAATAAATTAATTGTAGGAGGGTTTTCATCAACAACAACAACAACAACAAATCTTATGGACATCTCCATATGGGTATTCAATAATTTGGGACTTGTATTTCTGACACTTATTTTTTAAAGGAAAGATGCTTCTGAATGCCAACAATCCCATTGCTGTACGTGTGTACATATCAGCAAAAATAAAGCAAAAAATGCGCGAACAAAAAAGAGATTTAGCCTCTATCTTTCTTTCTATGTCTCTCTTTCTTTCAGTTTCTCTGCCTCTCTGTCTCTGTCTTTCACTCTGTCCCTCAGCTGCTGTGCCTGTAATTGTGTGTGTGTGTGTGTGTGTGTGTGTGTGTGTGTGTGTGTGTGTGTGTGTGTGTGTGTGTGTGTGTGTGTGAATCTTTAATATTGGATCGTGTGTGTGTGTGTGTGTGTGTGTGTGATCTTGAATCGTGTGTGTGTGTGAATCTTGAATCTTGGATCGTGTGTGTGTGTGTGTGTGTGTGTGTGTGTGTGTGTGTGTGTGTGTGTCCCTTGCTGTCTCTCTCTGTGTTTGTCTTTCTTCCTCTCTATCTCTGTCTCTCTCTCTCTTTTTGTCTGCTCCCCCTCCCTCCTTCTCTCTCTCTCTTTTTCTGACCCCCTTCTCTCTCTCTGTACCCCCCTCCCTTCTCTCTCTTTCTATCGCTCTCTCTCTCACTCTCTGTCTCTGTCTCTCTCTCTCTCTCTCTCTCTCTCTCCTCTCCTCTGTCCCCTGTCTCTCTGTCTCTTTCTTTCTCTGTATCTTTCTCTCTCTGTCTCTTTCTCTTTCTGCCTCTCTGTCTCTCTCTCTTGTCTCTGTCTCTTTATCTCTCTGTCTCTGTCTGTCTGTCTGTCTGTCTGTCTGTCTCTCTCGCTCTCTCTCTGTGTCTGTCTCCTACCTTCAGGCGTTTCCTGACATTAAGACAAGGCAATGAAGCAAACTGGCTTTGCCTGCTGTTTTGTAACGTTTTCATTAAAAAGACACGGTGGTGCATGTCTTGTGACCGGAATGCATCATCCAAAGAACGTGTCAGTTTGCCAGCGCCAGAACGAAAGAGCTTATGGGGGAGGGGGAAGGGAGAGGAGTGGAATGGGGGGTAAGAGAGAGGGTGTTGGGTTGAGATGGGGTGATGGAAATGGGGTGGGTAGCCGAAGAACGAGGGATGTGGGACATTGTTGTTGTTGTTGCTGAGTACAGTGAGGCAATAGGGATGAATGTGTGTACGTGTGTGTGCGCGCGCGCGCGTGTGTGTGTGTGTGTGTGTGTGTGTGTGTGTGTGTGCGCGTGTGTGTGTGTGTGTGTGTGTGTGTTGAACATTGATTTTCCTTCCCTTTTGTAGTTATTGCGTACTAGTGTGGTGTGGGCGAATCCAAGATTTACAGAGAAGATTAAAAAAACAATTCTTATGAGGATGAGAATGACATGTTCGAAAAGAGAGAGAGAGAGGGGGGGGGGGCGAGGGAAAGGAGAGAGAGAGAGAGAGAGAGAGAGAGACAGAGACCGAGAGAGACCAACCGACCAACTGACTGACTGATTGACTGATTGACTAGTTGATTATCTGACTAACAGACCAACTGACAGGTAGGCAGGCAGACAGGGAGGCAGGGAGAGATAGCTGTCGAATCATGCTTTTTTGTGGTAAAGTTAGACGCATGGCATAATAATTATGCTTGAGGAGGGTTTTTTTTCTGTTCCTTACTACATCAGTGTATATCATCACTACTACCGTAAATTCATGATTTGGTCACTTTCATTTATTTCTGTTTTGCTTTTTCATCGGAACAGATAAGAAAAACAATAAAGATGCCTGCAAAGAGGACATTTCTTTTCTAAAAAGGTGGCGCTGCTCTTGTGGCGAAGCGCTTTTCCTGGGGAGAGCAGTCCTGAATGTCACGCAGAGAGATCTGCCATGACTGAAAGTGGTACTCTGTTCAATTCAGTTCAATTCAATTCACTTCAGTTCAGTTCCATGGCCAAGAATTCACATCTAGACTCGTCTTGTGAACAAATGCACATTTATGCATCCGACAATTATATTATTCTGAAATAGCTCCATTGATGTCTTGTAAAATTTCAGCACCAGAGTGAGATTGCTATTTATTTGATATTCTTTTGGCAACGAGCACTTCTGGAAATTATCTTTCCACTGCTCTTGGTGCATACGTATAAATCGTCTCACACACTTCATTCCCCCCACGTAAAACTGCTGAAATTCCCCAGACATCCATTAAAGACTGTGAGCAGACAGAGTTTGCACTTTCACGTCTTCTTCATAGATTTGTAATTAACTTTCATGTTTTCAGCAGCAATGCTTCATGTCTGCCTAAATTACATCAGTTTGGTGAGGGGTAGGGGGTAGGAGGCTTTATAGCCTAGTGGTTAGAGCATTGAGCTTGTGATCTGACAGCACGGGTTCGAGCCACTGATGAATTGCCCGATCAAGGGATTTCTTTTCCTCTTGGAGTTAACATCAGTGCCAACTCCACTCCCCCTGAAAGTCTGGATGAGACTATAAACAGAGGTCCTGTTTATGACCCTACGTAAAACATCTTGCACACACACTTGTTCTACCTTGGGGAAGGGATAGCCTATTGGTTAGAACATTGCACTCGCAATCTGACAACCCGGGTTCGAGTCCCGTTCAAGGGGATATTTTCCCCTGGAGTTAACATCAGTGCAGACTCCACTCTCCCCAAAAGTCCTTCGGGTGAGACTATAAGCCGAGGCCCCGTATGCGAACGCACGCAGAACATATTGCGCACATGTTAAATCCTGTACCGTTTTTTTGTAAGAGTAGGCTATTGTGTGCCGGTGGGAACAGATGACAAATTTACAAAAACCGCATACACACGGGTACTGGATGTAAAAAAGCATATAAGCGCTTATTCCATTATCCTCGATATAAAATAAATAAGGAAATAAAAACTTTTGGAACAGTAGGCCAATGCACGTTGGTAGGAACGGATAACAAAATTTAAAAAGAAACTCATGCACACAAGGATCGTGTTTAGACTACCTTAATGGTGGGCAAACAGTCACATAATATGCAAAATGGTTACCATGGGTGAACCTCGAGGCTATCTATAGCAGAAGAATGAGAACAAAATCGGTCTGTGGAAACATTTACCCTGTGTGGTTTCTTTTAGGATACACAGCTTGTGTGAGTGAGTGATATGGTGGTTACTGTCGGTGTTTTTATCAGTCTGTTACTCTCTCTCTCTCTCTCTCTCTCTCTCTCTTTCTTTCTCTCTCTCTCTCTCTCTCTTCCTCTCTCTCTCTCTCTCTCTCTCTCTCTCTCTCTCTCTCTCTCTCTCTCTTTTGGCATTCTGCCCAAGAATCTCATTTCTCTGCCCATCCATTTCCAATCTTTGGCATCAATGGAACAGGGGGACGGCAATCTTTCAAGAGGTGAAGGCTGGTCAGTTCAGTTCAGGACGTTCTTTCACAAAAATCCATGTCAACAGAGCTGATCCAATCACAGCCTTTGCCTGTCTGTGGTCTGTGGTGGGTGGCACAGTCACGTGGTCTGTCTGTCGATGGCTTACCGCCCTTTCCGTGTCGCTGTCACTCGATTGGCCGGTCTCCTGTAATGACATGCGCAAAAGAGAACTTCATGAATTAGGCATGAGAGGACCACGGCCAAGGTTTACAATATCTTGGACTGGACTTTGGCATGTTAGGTCAAGTGTCTGCATGTGTGTCCACCATCCACATGTGTGTATATTTATTATACATCTGCACTTATACACTGCATGTGTGCCAGTACATGCACATACATGATCACACATAAACACATCTCCCTATCTGTTTCTCTTCTTCCCTCTCTCTCTCTCCCTCTCCCTCTCACTATCTCTCTCCCTCTCCTTATCTCTCTCTCTCCTCCCTCTCTCTATCAATCTCCCTCTCTTCCTTTCTCCCACTCTCCCTCTCTCTGTCTCTCTCTCTCTCTGTCTGTCTCTCTCCCTCTCTCTATCTCTCTCTCCATTTCTCTCTCATTCCCTCTCTCTGTCTCTCTTTATCTCTCCCTTCTCGCCCCCTCCCTCTCCTCTCCATTTCTCTCTCCCTCTCCTCTCTCTGTCTATCTCTCTCCCCTTCCTCTCTCCCTACCTCTTTCTCTCTCCCCCTCTTTCTCCCTCCCTCTCTCTCTCCCTTTCTCTCACTCCCGCTCTCTCTCTCCCCCTCTGTCTCCCCCCTCTCTCTCCCTCCCTCTCTCACTCCCTCTCCCTCTCACTCCCCCTCTTTCTCTCTCTCTCTCCCTCTCTCTCTCCTACCTTCAGGCATTTCCTGACATTAAGACAAGGCAATGAAGCAAACTGGCTTTGCCTGCTGTTTTGTAACGTTTTCCTTAAAAAGACACGGTGGTGCATGTCTTGTGACCGGAATACATCATCCAAAGAACGTGTCAGTTTGCCAGCGCCAGAACGAAAGAGGGCATGGGTGGAGGAGGAGAGAGGGGAGTGGAATGGGGAATAAAAGAGGAAGGCTGGCTTGAGGAATGATGAAAGGAAGGAGGGGGAGGGGGGGGGGTGAATGGGGAAGTGGGAGACTTTTCTGAGGAGAACCTAGAGAGGCACTGGGGAGGATATGATTGTTCAAAAATTGATTTTTTTCCCCAACTGCTTGTTGTCTTTTTTTAGGGAGTAGTGTGCTATAAGCAAATGTAAGATTCACTGAGAAAAAGAGAACAAAAACAGATGAAAATGATGGAAATGAGTTAGATAGATAGATAGATAGATAGATAGATAGATAGATAGATAGATAGATAGATAGATAGATAGATAGATAGAAAGAAAGATAGATAGATAGATAGATAGATAGATAGATAGATAGATAGATAGATCCAATCCAATCCAATCCATTGTTTACAGCCCCGCAGACCACAGAGGCCATATCAGAGTTGTCACCTTGTCCATTTTAAAATTTTGGATTAGAACTGTGTAATTGTATACAGAATAAAACAGGGTATACAACCAACTCTGCTGTCATTCTTTGTAGAAACGCCCTGGCCAACGATAAGAGTCAACCCAGGACGGGCAAGATAAATAGATAGATAGATAGATAGATAGATAGATAGATAGATGATAGATAGATAGATAGATAGATAGATAGAAAGATAGATAGATAGATAGATAGATAGATAGATAGATAGATAGATAGATTAAATGTAGCAATACCCTTGAAAATCTGCCTTCCCTCCTGACAAATATGGCCCACTGCCTTCTAGACATTCAAAACTGGATGACTCAAAATAAGTTACAGCTAAATGCTGATAAAACGGAAGCCATGCTCATGGGGACCAAACATAAACTTTCCTCCATCACAACGACCTCAGTGGAATTCAGCAATACGTCGGTTCCTCTGTCCAGCTCTGTGAAATATCTAGGTGTGGTTCTTGACAACACACTCTCTATGAACAAATTCATCACCCAGACCTGCCAGTCTTGCTACTATCAATTACGGCGCATAGGTGCAATTCGCAAGTATCTGTCTACTGAAGCAACATCCTAACTTGTCACATCTCTCATTCTTTCTCGACTGGACTATTGTAATTCTCTCTTGGCTGGTTTGCCGGCATCATCCATCCACTCCCTTCAACGCATACAAAACTCTGCAGCTCGACTGGTCCTTAGAAAGAAAAAATCTGAACACATCACTCCTCTTTTGCGATCTCTTCACTGGCTGCCTGTCTCACAAAGAATAAAGTATAAGATTAATACCTTTTGTTTCAAATGTCTCCACAAATCTGCACCTTCTTATCTCTGTAACTGTCTTCACCTGTACACTTCGTCCCGTTCCTTTCGTTCAGCTGTAGATACGTTGTGCTTTCGAACACCCAGATTTAAACAAACCACTGTTGGCCGTCGCTCTTTCTCTGTTTCCCGTCCCTCCACATGGAACGACCTCCCTCTTCCACTTCGCCAAAAGCCTTCTTTTGATTGTTTTCAAATCTAGCCTCAAAACGCACTTATACTCTACTTGAGATCTTCCCCTGTTGTCTGTTCCTACTTGTCAATAGCTGCCTTCACCTCCACCACCCCCACCTAAGTGTGTTGTGTATATAAATTTGATATTTGTTTATCTTGATATTTATGGATGGTTGCATGCGTATGAATGATTTGAATGCAAGCGCTTTGATTTGTTTACTTTTACAAGATTCAGCGCTATATAAATTCCATACATTATTATTATTATTATTATTATTAGATAGATAGATAGATAGACGACAGACAGACAGACAGACAGACAGATAGATAGATAGATAGATAGATAGATAGATAGATAGATAGATAGATAGATAGATAGATAGATAGAGAGCGAGAGACAGACAGACAGACCGACAGACAAGACAGACAGGCAGGCAAGCATGCAGAGACAGAGACAGCTGCCATGCATATGTTTTGGTAAAAGGTAAAGGTGCTCTGCTGGAATTCCCCACACGTACATCAAAGACTGTGAGCCAATGAAGTTTCAGTTTCACTGCATTAAAGGTCTGTAATTAGCTGCAGCAGTATTTCATGTCTGTCTGAATTACATCACAGCCTTAGAGATCATAATCTTCTCTGCTGTATTTCTTTTAGAATACACTCTGTGTGTGTGTGTGTGTGTGTGTGTGTGTGTGTGTGTGCGTGCGTGCGTGCGTGCGTGTGTGTGTGTGTGTGTGTGTGTGTGTGTGTGTGTGTGTGTGTGTGTGTGTGTGTGTGCGCGTGCGTGTACGTGTGTATGTGTGTGTTGTGTCTGTCATTCTGATGAGATATCACAATTACTGTCTTTCTGTTATGATCTGTTGCCCTCTCTGGCTGTCTCTGTCTCTACGTGTCTCGGTCTGTGTGTGTGTCTTTGTGCCTGTCAGTCTGTCTGTCTGTCTGTCTGGGGGACGGGATAGCCTGGTGGTTAGAGTGATGCTTTCGTGATCTGCTGACCCGGGTTCGATTCTTGTTCAAGAGGATTTTTCCTCTGGAGTTAACATCAGTTCCAACTCCACTCTCCCCAAAAGCCCTTCGGATGAGACTCTAAACCGAGGCCCCGTGTGCGAACGCACGCAGAACATCTTGCGCACACGTAACCCGTTCCGCTTTTCGGAAGAGTAGGCCATTGCGTGCTGGTGGGAACGGATGACAAAATTGACAAAATTGCATACACACGGCGACTGGATGAAAAAAGCACAGGAGTGCTTATTCCATTATCCTCGAAATAAAAGAACAAAATTAAAAAATAAAATAAAAGTCTTTCACACTCTTTCTCAGCCCACACCTTAAACACACTTCTACTCGCTTGTGACTCAGGGAAAATCTCTCTTCTTACTATACTCGACTTATCTGCAGCCTTTGACACTACTGACCACTCTATTCTTCTCTCCCGTCTTCAAAAAACATTTGGTGTTACTGGTACAACCCTTACCTGGTTTAGTTCATACCTTACTGGCCGATTCCAGACAGTCACAGTAAACAAGATTCAGTCAGTACCTGCCAGATTAGAATGTGGAGTTCCACAGGGATCTGTTCTGGGCCATGTTCTTTTCACCCTCTACACTGCTCCACTGTCACATATAATTAACCGCCATCAGATCACCATCATTTTTATGCAGATGACTCTCAGATTCTAAGCAGCGACACTCCTGAAAATCTGCCTTCTCTCTTTACAAATATGGCCCACTGCTTTCAAGATATCCAAAATTGGATGATACAAAACAAATTACAGCTGAATGCAGATAAAACGGAAACCATGCTTGTAGGGACCAAACACAAACTCTCTTCCATCACAACAGCTTCAATACACCTTGGCATTGCATCAGTCCCTTTATCCACTGCTGTGAAGTATCTAGGGGTCATTATTGACAACACACTCTCTATGCAAAAATTCATCACCCAGACCTGCCAGTCCTGCTACTATCAATTACGGCGTATTAGTGCAATTCGAAAGTACCTGTCCACAGATGCAACATCCAAACTTGTTGCGTCTCTCATTCTTTCACGTCTGGACTATTGCAATTCTCTTTTGTCTGGTCTGCCAGCATCATCAATCCAATCCCTTCAACGTATACAAAACTCTGCAGCTCGACTAATCCTTAGAAAGAAAAAATCTGAGCATATCACCCCTCTCTTGCAATCGCTCCACTGGCTACCTGTGCCACAGAGAGTACACTATAAGATCAGTACTCTCTGTTACAAATGTCTCCACAAAACAGTACCCGCCTACCTCTGCGAATGTCTTCACTTGTACACTCCTTCTCGTTCTCTCTGCTCTGCTGCAGATACCTTGTCCTTACGAATACCTAGATTCAACCAATCCACCATCGGCCGTCGCTCTTTCTCAATTTCTGGTCCATTGATGTGGAATGATCTCCCTCTCTCTCTCCGCCAAAAGCCTTCTTATGACACTTTTAAATCCAGTCTCAAGACATATTTATTTCAAACCTAAGATTTTCCTCTCCTGCTTCATCTCATAGTTTTTCCCTGCCTTCAACAGCCAAGATTCTATTGCCCTGCCAGGGTGTGTGACCTCTGTTGCGTGTGTATGTGTGTGTGTGTGTGCGTGCACATTTGGACTTGATGGAACTATTACTTGTTACTGGTTGTATGACTGTGTAAGAATGAGTTGAGTGCAAGCGCTTTGATTTGTCTCTGCACGATATAGCGCTATATAAATTCAATTTATTATTAGTAGTATTGTTGTTATTATTATTATTATTATTATTATTATTATTATTATTATTATTATTATCTCTCTTTCTCTCCCCCCCCCCTCTCTTTCTCTACTCTTCTCTCTCTCTCTGTCTCTCTCTCTCTCTCTGTCTCCTTTCCTCTCCTCTCCACCCCCCCCCCCCCTCTCTCTCTCTCTCTCTCTCTCTCTCTATCCTCTGTCTCTTCTTGGCATTCTGCTCCAGAGTCCCTATTCCTTTTTCTCTATCTCTATTTTTGTTCTCACCTCTGTCTGGCCGGCACCAATGGAGCGAGCACATGCATGGATTCTGGTCTTTTCAGAAGCAGAAGAGTAGGACCAGATGTTCCCGCCATTGAACGACCCACGTGTACTAGGCTGATCCAATCACTGGCCTCTGTGCCTTCCTGACCGTGGTGTCAATGGCACAGTCACGTGGATTGTCTGTCCATGGGCTTACTTCCCCCTTTTCTTAGTGCCGCCTGTCGTTCTATTGGCTGCTTTTCTCTCGCCAGTGACATGCGCCGTGAGCCGTCTGTGCTTCATGAATGATGCATGAGGCGTCTTCTGCAAAAGTTTACCATACCTTGGAATTTGGTACTTTGGGTTTGGCTAATTTGGGGTTTTGTGGGTGTCGCTTGTGTGTGTGTGTGTGTGTGTGTGTGTGTGTGAGAGAGAGAGAGAGAGAGAGAGAGAGAGGGGAGAGAGAGAGAGAGAGAGATCATGCACGGGTATCTAGATGTATACATAAACGCACATCTATTTATCATACATTCATCATGAATTGTGGTAACATGTTCAGAAGTACATGTGTGCATACGTATGTACACACATTCGTGCATGCATGCGTTTCTTCTCACACATGTACACACACACACACACACACACACACACACACACACACACATGCCATTGCTTTTGTTCATAGATAGAATGGCTTGATGAAAAAGCAAATGCATTGCTTATTCAATGTACCATCTGGAAATATAAACTTGAATGAACACACACACATCCACACACACATACACACACACTCACTCACTCATATATACACGTGTGTGCGCACGTGTGCACACACACACAAACACACACACAGACAGACACACACAGACCACACACACACACACACACACACACACACACACACACACACACACACACATATATATATATATATATATACACACATGCCCTCTCCTACCTCTCTTAATGTCTGCTTGTCTGCCTGCACATCTTTCTCTTTGTCAGTTACCTGTGTCTCTTATCTGACTCTATTTTCTTCCTCTCTGCAGTGCTACCTTAATACCTCGTCCACCACACTGTGGCAGAATTCTGAAACCAGACAAACAGCTGATGCATGCATAATGCATGAAGTGCATATAACCAGAGTAGAGCAGAGTGCAGTGGGGACAGATGGGAGCAGCAGTGCAGT
>CM054159.1:11392004-11394504 GCA_028751875.1 Rapana venosa | reverse complement strand
TATTCGGTTACTTCCTTCCTTCCTTTGCTTGTGTGTGTGTGTGTGTGTGTGTGTGTGTGTATGTGTGGCGCGCGTGCGTGCGTGCGTGCGTGGTGTGTGTGTGTGGTGTGTGCGTGTGTGTGTGTGTTTTGTGTTTTGTGATGTTTGGGACTTTTTGTTCTCTTCTCTTTTTGTTTGAAACGTTCGTTAAGTTGCTCGACAAAACACCGAGTTCAAAAAAGATTTCAGGTTTTTTCTATTTATTTTTTGTTTCTTACTTAATCTTATTTATTCATTTCTTGTTGCGGTTTTTGCAAAGCTTTCTATTGTAGTTCGACAAAGGACAGTGTGAGACAAGGCTAATATGATTATTTTATTTTTGTTAAATTTTAAAGCCGTGATAATGATATTTAGATGAAGCAGTCAGTCTTCGGCTATCAAAGACTATCAGACTCTTTGGCTATTAAAGACTATCAGACTCTTTGGCTATCAAAGACTATCAGAATCTTTGGCTATTAAAGACTATCAGAATCTTTGGCTATCAAAGACTATCAGACTCTTTGGCTATCAAAGACTATCAGACTCTTTGGCTATCAAAGACTATCAGAACTCTTTGGCTATCAAAGACTTATCAACTCTTGTATCAAAGACTATCAGAATCTTTGGCTATCAAAGACTTCAAATCTTGGCTACAAAGACTATCAGATCTTTGGCTATTAAAGACTATCAGACTCTTTGGCTATCAAAGACTAATCAGACTCTTTGCTATCAAGACTACAGACTCTTTGGGTATCAAGACATCAACTCAGACTAATATTAATGAGAGAGGTCAATGCTGTTAATTCTCGAGAAGAGGAAGGGGTAGGGACCTAAAGCCCGTCTGTATTCAGAGAAAACGGTAGCTACGTTATCTCCTCTGTTTGTTTGTCTGCCTTCTCTTTTCTCGTCTCGTCTGTCGTCTCTCTATATATATTATCACACGCGCGCGCGCATACACACATTATTTATACTTGTATACATAAATATATAAAGTGTGATTGTAAAATGGCTTATGTGTGTAAAATGTGTGTGGTTTTGGTGTGTTTGTGTTTGGCACCATCTCGTTTGTTGCAACGATCAATCTCTATCTCTCTGTCTGTGTGTCTAACATTTTTCCTGAGAGGAAAGACAGACTAAGAGGGGGAAAGAGGTAAACCAAAGAGAGAAAAGAGAGAGATGACTACAGGAACGAAGAAGAGAGAGAGAGGAGAGAGAGAGAGAGAGAAGAGAAGAGAGAGTGAGACAGACAGACAGACAGACAGACACAGACACACATAGAGAGACAGAGACAGAGAGATAATTCATCATACCGGTTTTGTTTTCTCTCAGTCTGACCGCTTAACCTTATCTGTTCTACAAACACAGACACATGGACACAGACACACACATAACCTCTCCTCCCCACCCACCCCCTTTCTCTCCCCTCTCTCTCTTTCTCTCTCTCTCTCTCTCCCCTCTCTCTCCTCTCTCTCTCTCTCTCTCTCTCTCTCTCTCTCTCTCTTCTCTCTCTCTCTCTCCCATCTCACTATCTCTCTCCTCTCCTCTCCTCTCTCTCTCTCCTCTCTCATCTCTCCTCTCTCTCTCCTCTCTCTCTCTCTCTCATTCTCTCTCTCTCTCCTCTCCTTCCTCTCTCTCTCTCCTCCTCCTCTTTTTCCATTCCGCTCTCTCTTACTTACTAACCCTCTTTACATACTCTCTTCTCATCTAACTCTCTCTCTTTCTCTCTCTCTCGTCTTCTGTTGTCTCTCCATTGCCCGCTGTCCTTTAAACAACTTCATTCATATACCCTCTCTCTTAATTCATTCAATCTCAATACTCTCTCTCTCTTTCTCTCTCTCTTCTCTTTCGTTCTGTCTGTCTGCCTGTCTCTTTGCTGTCTCTGCTCTCTATCTCTCTCTTCTCTCCCTCTTCTCTCTCTCTCCTCTCTCTCTCTCTCTCTCCTCTCCTCTCCTCCTCTCTCTCTCTCTCTTAAGTCCATATTGAGGAAAGGCTAGTTACAAAAAAAAGATGTATTGAATGTTTTCTGTAGCCTTTGACATAGGATCATCATAGCCATCATTATCCTCTCCTCTTCTCTCCCCCTCTCTCTCTCTCCCTCTCTCTCTCTCTCTCTTCTGTCCTCCTCTCATCCCCTTTCCCCTTCCGCTCTCTCCTCTCTCTCCTCTCCTCTCTCTCATCCTCCTCTCTCTCTCTCCTCTCTCTCTCTCCTCTCCTCTCTCCTCTCTTCTCTCTCCTCTCTCTCTCCTTCTCCTCCTCTCCATCCCCTCACCTCCCACCTCTTTCATCTCTCTCCTCTCCTCACCCTTTCCCCTTCCTCCCCTCACTCCCCTCCCCCCCCCCCCCCCCCCCTCTCTCTCCTCTCTCCCCTCCCTTTCCCCTCCTCTCCTCTTTCTTCCCAGAATATCAACACTCCAGTGACACCACCTGGTAAATATTAAAGACGTACGAGCGATGCTTTAAAGGTTTACCCCCCTCAGCATTC
>CM054159.1:11379504-11384504 GCA_028751875.1 Rapana venosa | reverse complement strand
ATGTTCTGTGCGCGTTCGCAAGGGAGACCTTAGTTTATAGTCTCATCTGAAGCACTTACGTTGGGGGAAGGGAAGGGAAGTCGTTGGTACTGATGTTACCTCCAAGGGAACATTCTTCACGAACCAGGGTGTCTCAGTAGCGGCTCGAACCCGTGCCTACTACAGATCATGCAGGAGCTCAACGCTCTAACCACTAAGGTGTACCCCCCATACCCACCCCCCACCCACCCCACCCCCTACTTGCCCTTTCCACAGCCAACTTTTTTGTTTCAAATATCGAACAATTTGTGGAGGGAATAGAATATAAAAGTAAAATCAGAGAGAGGTAAAAGATACAAGAATTTGTTATACAGAGAGAGAGAGAGAGGTGGGGGGAGGGGGGGAGGTTGGAGAGAAAGTGGAGAAAGGACTTAGTGAAACCGAGGCGCGCGCGCACGCACATGCACTCACATACTCGCGCACGCACGCACGCACGCACACACACACAGATATACAGCCACAGATATACAGGAATACCCGCGCGCGCGCGCACACTCAGACACACAGAGACACACACAGAGACACACACATACATACACATACAGACACACATACACGCGCGCGCGCACACGCACACACTCACACACACACACACACACACACGCGCGCGCGCGCGAATATACAACCACACACATACAGGAATACGTAGAGAGACAGAGATGCAGAGACAGTCAAACCCAGAGAGAGGAGGGAGGGGGGGAGAGAGAGAGAAAGAGAGAGAGAGAGAGAGAGAGAGAGAGAGAGAGAGAGAGAGAGAGAGAGAGAGAGAGAGAGAGAGAGAGAGAGAGAGAGATGTAAGAAGCTGGTGTAAAATTAGATTCTGTCTCCAGCATTACACAGTTCATAAATCTGAGAATATTGCCCCAGAAATATTTCTTACATAGGTCCTCATATAGATTAAAGGATGGGGGAGGGAGGGAGTGGAGGAAGAGAAAGAGAGAGATAGGGAGAGGGAGAGAGAGAGAGAAAGAGATATAGGGAGAGGTGGAGAGAGAGATGGGGGGGGGGGGGGACAGAAAATGACAGGCGGGCTGGCAGATGTAATGTTTATTATCATCCTTGTTATCCATTAATTTTTATTCACTCCTTTTTGTTCATAGGCTCCTT
This sequence comes from Rapana venosa, assembly GCA_028751875.1. Classification (NCBI taxonomy): domain Eukaryota; kingdom Metazoa; phylum Mollusca; class Gastropoda; order Neogastropoda; family Muricidae; genus Rapana; species Rapana venosa. Next base: position 11,383,358 of record CM054159.1, on the reverse strand, counting down.
TTGGGGGTTCGTTGTTTTTTTTTCTTCTTCTTCTTCTTCTCTCTCTCTCTCTCTCTCTCTCTCTCTCTCTCTCTCTCTCTCTCTCTCTCTCTCTCTCTCTCTCTCTCTCTCTCTCTCTCTCTCTCTCTCCCCTCTCTCTCTCTTATTCAGAAAGAAGACATCGAACATTGTTTAGGTAATGTTTTATGACTTGGCAATTCTGTGAGAGTAAAAAAAGTTTGAAAACTCATATTCAATCTTACAGCGTTCGCCTAGTATGTGCAAAATGGTTAAAAACGAAAAAATAAACCCGAAAATCTGAACAAAGTAAACAAAAACAAAAAAGATGATCACGACACTGTCGACGACAACGAAAATGCAATAGAAGCAGATAAAAACAGAACGGGGAGATAAAGAGGAAGCAGAGAAGAAGAAGAAGAAGGAGGAGGAGAAGATGATGAAGATGATGAGGATGGGGATGAAGAGAAGGATGAGGTTGACGAAGAAAAGAGGGAGAAATTGATGATGATAACGATAGAGAGGAAGAAGGAAAAGAAGAAGAGAAGCTGGTGATGATAAAGAAGGAGGGGGTGGGGAGAAGAAGAAGAACAACAACAACAAGAACAAGAAGAAGAACAAGACGAAGAACAAGAAGAACAAGAAGAAAAGAAAGACAGACAGACAGAAAGAAAGATGAAGAAAGGAAAAAAGAAGAAAAGGGGGACAACAACAAGAAGGAGGAGGAAGATGGAGAAGGAGGAGAAGAAAAGAAAAAGAAGAAGAAAAGAAAAGAAATTTGATGTCAAATTTAACAGAAGCTAAAGAAAACGCAGAACACGAACATATAGTAAAAGGAAAAAAAAGAGAGTTAACAAAAAGAGAAAGGAAAGAAAAAGCGGTACGGGAATGATAGAAAGAAATGGGAAAGTTTAGTGCACTAACTTTTTAATGCCAAAATGCGTTCGTTAAGTTTATTGAGTCTAGCTGCAAGAGAGAAAAGAAAGAAAGAAAGAAAGACTCACACACACACACACACACACACACACACACACACACACACACACACACCACACACACACACACACACACAACCACACACTCAGATTTTACAAAACTGCATACACACGAGGACTGGGTGTAAACAAGCACATACGTGTTTATTCAATTCTCCTCGATATAAAAGAAGAATTTTTTTTTTAAAAACCTCACTCACTCACTCACAGAGAGAGAGTGAAAGATAGATGGATGGATGGATGGATAGATAGATAGATTTTTAAAAAAATTCTTTTATATCGAGGATAATGAAATAAGCACTTATGTGTTTTTTATCATCCAGTCCCCGTGTGTATGTGGTTTTGTAAATTGCCATCTGTTCCCACCGGCACACAATGGCCTACCCTTACGAAAAGCGGAACAGGATTTTAACGTGTGGGCAAGATGTTCTGCGTGCGTTCGTACACGGGGCCTCGGTTTATAGTCTCAACCGAAGGACTTTTGGGGAGGGTGGAGTCTGCACTGATGTTAACTCCAGGGGAAAATATCCCCTTGAACGGCAATCGAACCTGGGTTGTCAGATTGCGATCGCAATGTTCTAACCACTAGGCTATCCCGTCCCCCCTCACACGCGCACACACGCACAGAGAGAGAGAGAAAGACAGAGAGAGAGAGAGAGAAGAGAGAGAGAGAGAGAGAGAGAGAGAGAGAGAGAGAGAGAGAGTGGGATACAGAGAGACAAACAGACAGAGAGATAGAACATACAGGGACGAAAACTAGTCCACCCAACACCACAAGCTCTACTACATAATCATTCCACCGACCCAGAAAAAGTGCTGGGTTATTCCACAACACATCACCACTCAGAGGAAAATCAGAAACAGCCCCCCCCCCCCCCCCCCCCCCCCCCCCCCCCCCCCCCCCCCCCCCCCCCCCCCCCCCCCCCCCCCCCTGCTTCTCCCTTATCAAACCAACCACACCCCACCTGTACACACACTGGACCTCTCTTCCCCACGCCCACCCCACATCCAGTCCCGCCGCTGGAACGAACACAACCAACCCCCCACCGGACAGCAACACAGACAGATAGATGTTGTACGGCGTGAGTGATGAAGCAAGGACTGACCGGTAAATTCCAGCACACAAATCTAGCCACGGGGGCATGGTGAGATACAGCCGCCCACCACTCCCAGAGCAGTGCCAGGCTGAGAGGACGCAGACAGATATGATGGTAGCAGACTGGAGGAGGGAGTGGAGGTGGATGAAGGAAGGACTGGGAAGGAATGGTCAGGGACAGGAAAATGTAGATGGTGGATGTCGGCTTTTTGAATACCTGCTGCGTTTGGAAGATGGGTAAGGAGGATGTCTATTGGGACAGGCGAAGATGTGGATAGTGAATTATGTGGGGCAGAGTGGGGGGGAGGATGGGAGGGGAGGATGGGTGGGAAGAGGGGGGGGTGGAGTAGGGAGGGTGGAGAGAGGAGGGTAGGATGGATGAAGTATCAGGGTTTTTACTGCTGCTTGGAAGATGATTAAGTGTATGGGATGGTCTGATTGAGACTAAGGTCCGAAAAGATGTGGGAGTAGGGAGATGGAGTGGGGGGGGGGGGGGGCGAGAGGTGAGGGGGTGGTTGATGAGTTGGGGAGAGAGGAGGAAGGACTGGTGGGGGATGGGGGGGGGGGTATTAATGAAGGAGAGGGGGTGAGGATGGAGAGGAAGGAAGTAGAATTGGGGGGGATGGAAAGGATTCAGCTGCAGATTTATTTAGTTTTTTGCTTTTCTTTTTTTCTTCTTCTTTTTTTACAGGGAGAGACATGCTTACTCGACTTGCTGCGAAGTGGAAGGATACATGTAATGTAGTAGTTAGGGGTTGATGAAGAGAGACGGAGTGGAGGAGGAAAGGGGGGTACGGGTAGGGGGCAGGGGCAGAGACATATGAGCCATAGAGATGGGAAGAAAGAAGAGAGAGGGATTTTGAAAAAAAAGAGTGAGTGAGTGAGTGGGAAAAGAGGGCGAATACATGCATGAGCGAGGAAAGATGGTGAAAGAGAGAGAGAGGGGGGGGGGGGGATACTAAGAAAATGGGTGAGTAAGATATGCTGACAGACAGACAGACAGACTAGCATGCAAATAGACGGTCAAGAAGAGCAGTAGAATTCTCTGCGTGAAATTCGGACTGTTCTTCCCTGGAAGAGCGCGTCGCCACAAGAGCAGTACCTATCTGTATGTGTATTTGTTTTCTCAATCGAAGTGGCTTTTTATCGACAGAATTTCGCCAAAGGACAATTCTCTTGTTGCCGTGGGTTCTTGTACGTGCGCTAAATGCGTGTTACACACGGGACCTAGGTTCACCGTTTCATCCGAAAGACTAACACCCGGACCACTACTCATAGTTTAGTGAATGGGGGGGGGGGGGGGGGGGGGGAGTTAAGGTCACAAACGGGGATCGAACCAACCACCACACAATTCGAACCCGGACTTTTCGCTTTCGAGGTAAGCGCGTTACCGCTAGACCCCCCGATCCACTAGCTAGGGACGCAGGAAAGCCAGCAGAGTGTACCCCGTTGACCATCACACCCGGGTGACTGTGTACTCTCTGGCATTCGACAGCGCCAGTCAGCAGAAGGTGTGCATTAAGGGTGGCCAACCAGTCCTTCCCTCACGTCTCAACACGCTTCTGTGAAGCGGTTTTGCTCTTGCTTTTGCCTTTGCTTTCCTTTTGCTTTGCTTTACCTGAAGTCTTCGCCTTAGCTGGCTGACTGATTTGCATGTAGTAGGAATAATTCTCCAGACCCAACTTCATCAGATGTTTATTTTGGCTGTTGTTGTTGTTGGGTGGTATCCCAGGCTGACAGCCTGAGGGTCATCTAGAATAAGTGTA
>CM054159.1:11372004-11374504 GCA_028751875.1 Rapana venosa | reverse complement strand
AGTTATGATTCACATCAATAATCGTAAGTACGCCGCAGGCCTGGGCTTTCACGTTCTTGCTTAAACCATGTGAATGTGGGCATCAACAGCAATGAGGCTGTGTCACGCCTGGGCTTTCCATTCTTATTGGACATTCCACTTTAGGCAGCATACGCTAAGTGAACGGCTGTATCCTGTGGTGCTTCCACTCGCAATCCCTTTATGCCTTAGCTTTGAGGCTGGTTGCTCTTGGAAGAGCTCCAACGCGACTGTCCTTATGCCCACTTGGCAGGTGGTGGCTTCTGGGCAAGTCTCCAACTATGATCAAATTTCCCATTTGCCAAGATGGATCAGCAGCTGCCTCGTCGCTTTTGGAGGTTCATCGTCGGGCACCGGGGAACTGGTAGGCTTGACATCCCAAAGTGGATGTGCAGGGTGCCTACTCGTCAGGCAGTTTGGGCAGTCAGCGACAAGGCTTTCGCCATTGACAAATTTCAGTATAGTCCTTTTTAAACAGCACATGATTCAGCTTCCTTCCTTGTGGGTCTCCATTTACAGTTGAAAAATAATTTCTTCCTAGTAAGGAGAGGAGGAGACGATGAGGTTAAGAAGAGGCTAGGTTTAGTAGAGGAGAGAAAGAGAGCATTACAAGACATGATTACTCTGAACCTCTTGCTTTGGGTTATTGAAAGAATAATGAGTTTTAGAAGAGAGAGAGAGGAGAGAGAGAGAGAGGAGAGAGAGAGAGAGAGGAGAGAGAGAGAGAGACTCTGAAACTGAACTCTGAATGGATTTGGGTAGAAGTTATGGAGAGAGAGAGAGAGAGAGAGAGAGGAGAGAGAGAGAGAGGAGAGAGAGAGAGAGAGAGAGCAGACAGAGACAGACAGCAGAGAGACGAACCGAAGAGAATGGAGAGAGGAGAAGAGAGAGAGAGAGAGGAGAGAGAGTAGAGTGAGTGGAGGCTGGCACTTGTTCAGTGATGAGGAGAAGCCTTGCATCGGCTCGGTGTCCAGTACAGACAATTTCTTCCTTCGGTCGCAGCTTACAAGCAAACCATTTTTTCCTTCGTCGTATACGCCAGAATCGCAACATGCTTTTTAGTCCTGTAATAGCGAAAGCTTCGCGCTGCCGTTAAGCGCCTGACAAGTCAAGCCTAGCGCATCATCCGACTTCGTCGCAAAAGAGAATTGTTATCTTTTAAGTCTTTCTTGGAGGAAAAAAAAGGGCAGGAGAATGGACCAAAAAGGCAAACAAAAAAAAAAGTCAAGAAGGAGGTGACAGAAAGAAAAGGAACCAGGCAGAAACGAAGAGAGTGATAGAAAAGAGGAAAATTTCTAGCACAAGAATTTCCAGAATGTGGGGATGCTTTTATGCTGATAGGCCCGCGGTATCCCCACGGGGGGGGGGGGGGGGGGGGGGGGGGGGGGGGGAATATTTCTAAGAAATACTGTTTTTTAAGTCACAGGAGATAGAACATTGCCGTCATTGGACTCCCAAGAGTGAGCAGCGGCACTCCAACCCAACCCACCACCACAACCACCGCACAACAACCAACCACAACCAACAACTAACACAACAACAACAACAACAACAACAACAACTCTTCATCTACCCCCAATCACTGTTCCTGGTCTCTGACCTAAGTGTTTCTGACCTTCCGTTTCCCTCCCCCCCCCCCACCCCCCCACACACACACATTCACACACACAACACACTTCTCTATCTCACTCTATCCTCGATCTAAAACGATCATTAAGAATACAGATCAAGATACGCCACACACTCACACCCACTCTCTCTCTCTCTCGCTCTCTCTCTCCTCTCTCTCTCTCTCTCTTTCTCCTCTCGCTCTCTCTCTCTCTCTCCCCTCTATCTCTCTCTCTCTTCCTCTCTCTCTCTCCCTCTCTCTCTCTCTTCTCTCTCTCTCTCTCTCTCTCTTTCTCTTGTCGCTCTCTCTCTCTCCCTCTCTCTCTCTCTAGCTCTCTTCCCTCTCTCTCTCCCTTTCTCTCTCTCTCTCCCTCTCTCCTCTCTCTGCTCTCTCTCCTCTCTCTCTCTTCTTCTCTCTCTCTCTCTCTTCCTCTCTCTCTCTCTCTCTCTCTCTCTCTCTCTCCCTCTCTCTCTCTCTCTCTCTCTCTGCTCGCATCTACTCTCACCTGCACCACTGACAAGAGAGTGAGAGAGTGTGGGTTTTTTTTTTATATGGATGGACCTGCTGAAGCTGGCTGTCAGGAAGGTAGTGTATGGTACGGGGACAATGACTGTGGGTGAGGTGCCCTGTCTTGACCAATATGGGAGAGAGAGCACAGAGAGAGAGAGAGAGAGAGAGAGAGAGAGAGAGAGAGAGAGAGGGAGAGAGAGAGAGAGAGAGAGAGAGAGAGAGAGCACAGAATGCGAATGGATGGTTATTCAAAAGGCCTTGGCCACATTTGAAGGGGAAAAACACAAACCACACACTATCATACAAGTGATATTCACATAAACCATCAATTCACAAAACATTAGCAAAACACGATCTCAGAGA
>CM054159.1:11364504-11367004 GCA_028751875.1 Rapana venosa | reverse complement strand
TCGTAGGGGAGCGAGGTATCAGAGACCTCAACTTCTCCAGGGGCCAGCAAATTGAGAGCGGCGCCCATCTCCTCTCCCTCGCTGCTTTACCTTCCCGGACCCTAAAACGGTCAGGTACCCATTTACAGCTGGGTGAACTGGGGGAACTGTACTGAAGCCAAGGCGCGCAAACGGCCACCCATCCAAGTGGTAACCACGCTCGACGCTGCTTAACCTTGGCCGGGAAAAGCGAGTGCTCCGACCACTGTCCATGCAGAATGTTGTATAGCTCAAGAATGGATTTTGGAGACAGCACTTGCACATGTTGGTCTGTAAAGAAAAAATACACTGGTCAACGAGATAAACCCCGTTGGCTTAAAAAGAAGATACTCCCATTTTCTTTGAAGGAGTGAAAAAAGAAAAAAAGAATGATAATTCTCAGTTACCATTTTCTGTAAAATGACAGCCTATACATTTTTCTTCTTTGGGTGTGGAGAACACCGTTTACCTTAACTAAGCTTTGATTCAGAAACGGAACGTGTAGTTTACTCAACCTTGCCAGTAAAGAAAGTGTGTCAACGAGGCCATCTTTTTCGTTTAAGAATAGCTGTTCTTCTCTTTCTGTTTATGTTTTGCTGTTCTCCCTATTCCTGTATATCTCTACCGTTCTTTTTCCTCGTTTATTTTATTATATATATATATATTATATATATATATATATATATATTATATATATTATATATTTATCCGTGTCTTGTGTGTGTGCGTGTATGCGTGCGTGTGTGTGCGTGTATGCGTGCGTGCGTGTGTGAGTGTGTGTGTGTGTGAGTGTGCGTGTGCGTGTGTGTGTGTGTTTATGGTCTTCCTCGTCTGCTTCTCGTCTTTTGTGGAACCTCTGAAAAATGTGGCCGTCGTAAAATATTCGCTGCGTCTTTCTTTTTTCGCTATAGTGTCTATAGCAACATTATTAGTCATTGACCCAGAAACTGGGGGAGGGGGTTGGGGGGGGGGGGTTAATGTTGTTGTCTTCCCCTGTATACTTCCCTCTGTCGCTTTTTTAAAGTTTCTTTTAACGCTGTTGTCTGCTTGTCGCTTTGTCTCTTCATGCCTCTTCTGTCTGTCTGTTTGTCTGTCTGTCTCTCTGTGTGCCCATCTGTCTGACTGTGTTTCTGTCTGTTTGTCTCTGTCTCTGTCTCTCTCTCTCTCTCTCACTATCTCTCTCTTTATCTTTTTCTGTTCCTCAAGCGCTGGTAGGGAGAATAGTATGTAATTTCTCATCTGTAACCCCAGGAAAAAAAAAGATCATTCCAAAATAAACATCATTCTCTCTGTCTCTCTCTCTCTCTGTCTATGTCCTTCTGTTTGTCTCTGTATCTCTCTCTCTCTCTCTCTCTCTCTCTCTCTCTCTCTCTCAGTCCCTGTCTGTCTATCGGTCTCTGTCTTTGTCTCTGTCTCTCTCTCTCTCTCTCTCTCTCTCTTCTCTCTCTCTCTCACTTCTCACTCTTTCTGTCTCTCTCCATTTTCCTTTCCCTTCATGAGGGGCCAAGGCCTATAATGACTAAAACTTTCGCATTCGCATTCGCATTCCTTCTGTCTCTCTCACTGTCTGTATACTCTGTTTGTCTCTGTCTGTCTCTGTCTCTCCCTCCCCCCCCCCTCTCTCTCTCTCTCTCTGCTTTCTCCTGTTCTCTCTCTCTCTCTCTCTGCTTTCTCATGTTCTCTCTCTCTATTTATCAACATCATGCAGTCATCATGTAGTTTCCAGACTGTCACAGGCGGCAGAGCCCCCAAACATCTCATCACACGATCAGCCGCAGGCTCGCTTCATGGCTTTCCAACAACCTCTGTTGACGGGACAGCTCAGTGGTCGGAGCACTTGCTTTCCCCCAGCCAAGTTAAGCAGCGTCGAGCGTGGTTACCAGTTGGATGGGTGACCGTTTGCGCGCCTTGGCTTCAGTACAGTTCCCCCAGTTCACCCAGCTGTAAATGGGTACCTGCCCTCTTTAGGGTCAGGGAAGGTAAAGCAGCGAGGGAGAGGAGATGGGCGCCGCCCTCAATATGCTGGCACCTAGAGAAGTGAGGTCTCTGACGCCTCGCTCCCCTACGACCTTATAGGTTATGGGACTCCTTTACCTTTTACCTGTTGGAGGCTGCAACACTCCTTACCCATAGAAAACAGTCACCACGGCAGCCCCACCACCTTCATCATCTTTCGTTTTTTGTGTGTAATGTTTTATTTTTTTCATTATTGTTTCTCAGCTGGAGTTGTTAGGTTGACCAAAGGAGAGAATTTTTTGTGTATGCAACCGTTCTCTTTCTCTGTCTCTCTCTCTCTGTCTCTCTTTCTGTGTCTGTTTGTCTGTCTGTGTCTCTCGCTGTATCTCTCGATCTCTTTCTTTATTTTTCTCTGTCTGTCTCTCTCTTTCTCTCTGTTTCTTTCTTTATTTCTCTCTGTCTCTGTCTCTCTCTCTCTCTGTCTCGCTCACTCTCTCTCTCTCTCTTACACACACACAAACACACG
>CM054159.1:11352004-11359504 GCA_028751875.1 Rapana venosa | reverse complement strand
ATAAACAGTGCGGCAATATCGCATAAACAGTGCGGTAATATCGCATAAACAGTGCGGCAATATCGTATAAATAATGCGACAATATCGCATAAACAGTGCGGCAATATCGTATAAACAGTGTGGCAATATCCTATAAACAGTGCGGCAATATCGCATAAACAGTGCGGCAATATCGTATAAACAGTGCGGCAATATCACATAAACAGTGCGGCAATATCGTGTAAACAATGCGGCAATATCGTATAAACAGTGCGGCAATATCGTATAAACAGTGCGGCAATATCGCATAAACAGTGCGGCAATATCGCACTGTTGCAATATCGTATAAACAGTGCGGCAATATCGCATAAACAGTGCGGCAATATCGTGTAAACAGTGCGGCAATATCGTATAAACAATGCGGCAATGTGGTTACCGTTATTAATATAAAATCATCTCGCAACAATGATTCATGTTAAAACTTTACAAAGAACCACGGACAGTTTTCTTTTTCTTTTTTATGAAAGCGATAGGTATTGCAAGTTTAACCAGATTTTACCTTCATAATACGTTCATTACGAGGTTGAATTTCATAGCATTTACAGAGAACTAAAACATTTCTGAAAAAAAATATATACCTATAGCATTTAACCACACACACACACACACACACACACACACACACACACACACACACACACACACACACACACACACACACACTTACTCACTCATTCACAGGGATAGACAGACAGAGAGGGTAAAAGGGAGACGGAGAGAGAAACACAAACACAGACAGACAGACAGAGACAGAGAGAGGAAGATCTATCTAAGCCCTGCCTTCCCCTTCTCAACGTGCAGGACAACTTGTCAGTCACAAAGCATCTTGTGTCTAGGAGTCCAAGAACCTCATCGAGATATCGTACTTCTAGAACTCAAAACATCTCCATCATCATTGAGAAACCCAGGAAAAGGGTCTGACTGAACATTAACAACCATTCATCCAGTAACCTTAGGAAAAAAAAAAAAATAAAATAATAATAATAATAATACTGTATGGAATTTATATACCGCTGAATCTTGTAAAGCAACAAATCAAAGCCCTCAGATGACCTTTTTTTTTAATCGAGGATGATGGAATAAGCTTATGTATAGAAATGACAGAGGGTTGTTTTTTTAAATGAAAATAAGCAACTTCCGCTTGGCCTAGGTCAAATGTTTTGTCAGTGATTGATGCAAGCAATGTACCAAGGATTAGTGTAAAGTGGGTTTTTTTGCAATGTTAAGTTAATATTGTCTTCATCCATGAGAGGCTTTCAACATAACGACCTGTCCCCACTTCACCTCACTTCACCTCACTCCACCTCACCAATCCCATAACGACCTGTGCTCTCCATTGAAGGAGAACCATCCTCTGAAATCAGAGAATGGCTACCTATATGGTGAGGTATTTGAAATCAGCCATACACACGCAAACGTCTCATCCAGTATGTACGTACAGTTGTACAGTGATCGCTAGGCGTGATATGGTTGAGGCAGAATGCATCTTCTCCATGACCCCCAGGATGTTACCAGGGAACGCCCAACGACAATAAAACCAACAGCAGCAACCAGCAGCAGCCGCAGCAACAACAATCAGCTGCCAGTTGAAAGAAGGCAAAGTGTGCTTTAGGCACAGACAGCTTCAACGAGTTGTTCAGAAGGTAGACTTGGCTATCATCAAAAAAAGAGCTTGTGGCCTTTGAAGAGGAATCCAGTATCTTTTTTTCTCTGAAAGTGTTGTGGCTCCCATAGTACAGTGCAGAAATGTTGTTATTCCAGAGCAATAGAGAGAACTTGTAAACACAACTCCATGCTGAGTCTGTCCAGATGAAAACTAGCTTGCTGACTGCTTTGGATAGGGATGTAAATCACAGACACATACTGAGAATAGCTTCAATTTTGCATGTGTATGCAAACACACACACACACGTGCGTACGCACGCGCACGCGCGCATACACGCGCGCACACACACACAGAGAATCCAAATACACTTTTACTCAAAGACACACACATGTGCTCTGTCTCTCTCTCTGTCTTTCTGTATGTCTGTCCGTCAGTCTGTCTTTTTGTATGTCTGTCTGTCTTTCTGTCTCTCTCTCTCTCTCTCTCTCTCTCTCTCTCTCTCTCTCTCTCTCTCTCTCTCTCTCTCTCTCTCTGTCACTCTGTCTCTGTCTCTGTCTTTCTCTCTTTTCCTCACAACCACCCACCCACACCCATCCAACCCTCCACCCCCCACACACACACACCCACACAAACCTACACACACACACACACACACACACACACATACACACACCACTCACACTCACACACATACACACACACTCACACACACTCCCCCCCTCCCCCCCTCCCACACACACACACACACCCATCCACCCCACCCCCTTCACACACAACACACACCCTTTCAAGCTGTTTCCAATTACAGACAACTTCCAAAAGAGGACAGGCAAGCTAGCCAACCTCTCCAAGAATGCAGTAACCATGGCAGTATCACGCTCACTACCATGAACACTCTGACTTTGCAAAAGGCCACCACCAATCAGCACCCCCCCCCCCCCCCCTTCCCCCAGTACAGTACAGTGCAGACCTGCAACACCCCACCTATGGCCGCAGGCAGGCAGGGAAGGAAGGAAGGAAGAAAGGAAGACTGGTTGACAGGCTGAACTAAGGATCAGGAACACAGTTGTCACTGGGGGGAAGAAGAAGAGTGTGGTTTCATGGCTTAAGACAGACAGACAGTAACTGCTTCAAGTCAAGAGGGTGAATGTTTCTTGCTTCCAGAACAATAGAGAGAAGAATCGTTCTTTACTCTGTGTGTGTGTGTGTGTGTGTGTGTGTGTGTGTGTGTGTGTGTGTGTGTGTGTGTGTGTGGTTTTGCAATGAGTGACGTTCTGCATCAGGAAACATATACATTGACAGCCCACTCTTATACTAAAGTTAAAAGTCTTGAAAAATGATATGTAACTTTTGTGTAAGTCTTTCTTCTGTTGGTATATAATACAGCTATTTTTTAATTTTATAATTTTGCTATTTGAGCACTAGCCTATGAAAATGTTCTGCAGTTTAACGTTCAAACTGATTATATCTAAATGGCTTTGTAGCCCTAACAGCTTATTTGCTTATATTTTATCTTCCTTTCATTTAATTACTCTCTATCCATCTCTGTCTGTCTCTGTCTCTGCCTCTGTCTTTCTTTCTTTCTTTCCTCTTCCGTGTCCATTATTACCCTTAATTCCTCTCACCCCTTGTCTGCACGCATGCACCACCACACCAACACCACACCACACAAGCATCCAAACCACCCACCACCACACCCCCCCTCCCCCCCCCCCCCCCCCCCCCCCCCCACACCCCCCCACCCTTCAAGCTGTTTCCAATTACAGACAACTTCCAAAGAGGACAGACAAGCTAGCCAACCTCTCCAAGAATGCAGTAACCATGGCAATATCACGCTCACTACCATGAACACTCTGACTTTGCAAAAGGCCACCACCACTCACCCCCCACCCCACCCCCCACCCCTCCCCCTAGTACAGTACAGTGCAGACCTGCAGCACCCCACCCCACCTCTGGGTGCAGGCAGGCAGACAAGGAAGGAAGGAAGGCAGGAAGGAAGACTGGTTGACAGGCTGAACTAAGGATCAGGAACACAGTTGTCACTGGGGGGAAGAAGAAGAAGAGTGTGGTTTCATGGCTTAAGACAGACAGACAGTAACTCCTTCAAGTCAAGTGGGTGAATATTTCTTGCTTCCAGAACAAAAGAGAGAAGAATCGTTCTTTACTTAACTTGTGTGTGCATGTGTGTGTGTGTGTGTGGTGTGTGTGTGTGTGTGTGTGTGTGTGTGTGTGTGTGTTGTGTGTGGTGTGTTTTGTGTGTGTTTGTGTGTGTGTGTTGTGTGTGTAAGTGTTGTGTGGTGTGTGTGTGTGTGGTTTTGTGTGTGTGTGTGTGGTTTTTTGCAATGAGTGAAAATGTGCATCAAGATATAAAAGTCAGTGACGTCTTCTCTCAGGCTAGAGTTCAATGTATCAGAAAATGATATAGAATTCTTGTGTGCATCTTGCCTTTGCCAGTGTGAAATACGGGTGGGTGTGGTTTTTTTATTGTAACTTTGTTGTTGGAGCAATAGCTTTGGAAACAGTTATCCAGTTTTATTTTCAAGCTGATTATAATTTTCTGAATCACTTTGCAGCTCTAACAGCTTATCCGCTCACTTTTCTTTCTTTTTTTTTTTTTAATTACTCTCCCTCTCTTTTATATCTTTGTCTCTGTCTTTGCCTCTCTCGATCTATCTCTGTCTCAGTCTTTGTCTTTCTCTATCTCTCTTCCTCCCCCCCTCCCCCCCACCCCACCCCCACCCCCCCCACACACACACCCTTTCAAGCTGTTTCCAATTACAGACAACTTCCAAAGAGGACAGACAAGCTAGCCAACCTCTCCAAGAATGCAGTAACCATGGCAATATCAGGCACACTACCTTGAACACTCTGACTTTGCAAAAGGCCACCACCACTCCCCCCCCCCCCCCCCCCCCCCCCCCCGACCTGAAGCACCCCACCCCACCCCACCTTTGGCTGTAGGCAGGCAGGCAGACAGGGAAGGAAAGAAGGCAGGAAGGAAGGAAGACTGGTTGACAGGCTGAACTAAGTATTAGGAATACAGTTGTCACTGGGGGGAAGAAGAAGAGTGTGGTTTCATGGCTTAAGACAGACAGACAGTAACTGCTTCAAGTCAAGAGGGTGAATGTTTCTTGCTTCCAGAACAATAGAGATAAGAATAGTTCTTTACTCTGTGTGTGTGTGTGTGGGGGGGGGGGGGGGGGGGTGCATGCGTGTGTTGTGTGTGTGTTTTGTGTGTGTGTGATGTGTGTGTGTGGTTTTTGCAATGAGTGAAGGTTTGCATCAGGAAATATATTAAACATTGAGAGCCCACTCGCAGGCTAAAGTTGAAAGGTCCAAAAACGATAGATAGTTTTTGTGTATGTCTTGCTTTTTCTGCCTGTGTAAAATACCGTTATTATTGTTTATTGTGACTCTGCTGTTGGCGCAATTGTTTTTGAAACAGTTCATTTTTGTTTTTAGACTGATTATATCTGAATGGATTTGTATCTCTAACAGCTTGTTTACTTTCTTCTTTTTTATCTAATATTTTTTAAACATTACTCTCTCTCTCTCTCCAACTTTCTGTCTTTGCCTCTGTGTCTTTTGTCAGTCTGTCTTCCTGTCTGTCTGTCAGTCTATGTATGTTTCTGTATGTGTGTATGTATGTATGTATGTATGCATGTATGTATGTATGTACGTACGTATGTATGTATGTATTTTCCTCTCGATTTCTTCTTCTTCTCTCCTCCTCTTCCTCTTTCTTCTTCTTCTCCTCTCCCACCTCTTCTTCTTCTGTTCTCCTCCTCCCCATCTTCCTCTTCCTCGTCCTCTTCCTTGTACTCCTACTTCTTCTTCTTCTTCATCACCTCCTCCTCCTCCGCCTCCGCCTCTTCCTCCTCCTGTTCTTCCTCCTCCTACTCCTTCTTCTTCTTCTTCCTTGTATTTCCTCTCTATCTCTCCTCTCTCTCTCTCTCTCTCTCTCCCTCTCTCTCTCTCTCTCTCTCTCTCTCTCTCTCTCTCTCTCTCTCTCTCTCTGGCTGGTAGGCTGTCTGTCTGTCTGTCTGTCTGTCTGTCTGTCTCTGTGTTTATCTAACAGCACAACCTGCCAGTTACAGATGGCAGGTAGGCAAACAACCCCATCTAGCTATTACACACTCACAGCTCAAACTTCGTTTCATCACGGATAACTGCGGAGAGGTGCGCGGGAAACCCCTCTAACCAGTCAGTAACCTAGGCAATTGGAAGAGTAGGTCATTATCACTGCGAAAATCGCTACCAGTCAACTGGCTAAGGATGTGAAAGCACGCAGGGAAGGTGGACTAACTGGATACAAAAGATAGAGCAGCTTTGAAAAAGTATTTTAGTTTTGTTGCCCAGGATGCTAGTAGATAGCTTCTGTGGTAAAGTGGGCAGATGTTCTTATTGAGAAAAGTAAAGGTAAAGGTGTCCCATATCCTATAAGGTCGTAGGGGAGTGAGGTGTCAGAGATCTCAGCTTCTCTAGGGCCAGCATATTGAGGGCGGCGCCCATCTCCTCTCCCTCGCTGCTTTACCTTCCCTGACCGTAAAAGAAGCACGTACCCAATTACAGCTGGGTGAACTGGGGGACTGTACTGAAGCCAAGGCGCGTAAACGGTCACCCATCCAACTGGTAACCATGCTCGATGCTGCTTAACCTTGGCTGGGGAAAAGCGAGTGCTCCGACTAGTGAGCTATCCCGTCTCCTTGAGAAAAGTAGTGAAAGGAAAATTGTGTTGGTGTTTTATGTTTGCGTTCAGATTGAATATCCCACAAGCTGACAAAACATTAATTTAGGCACTGTGATGACTGTGGCACGGTTATAGACGCAAAAATGTCAGCATAAAATGTTTTGCAGAAAAAGTAATGACTTTTTAAGTTTTTGTTGGCTGCTTTTGTTCAGCAATTATTAGAACGCATATAATTGCGTTGAGCATTTTGATTCTGGTGGTGGCACGTTTTCTGTCCGTCCACACATTCTAGTCTGTATCTGTCACCTCTTAACTGCCCTGTGCAAGTGCACCCTATATGCCAGGGAATAAAATTCTTATGTACCACTGCTATGTTCATATCCCTCTTACTCAGAAAGTACTACATGAATATTCCTAATAGTCTACCCAGTGACAGTATATATATCATTGATTACTTCGAGGCAAGCTCAAATTCGTAAGCATGATATTTCACTGCGAAAATATATTTAAAATGTAAAAAATCAACAAAAAATACGATTTCGTCATCACCACTGTCATTCTGAGTACCCCCCATCTCAATAACGTCAAACTTAAGTCCGGGCCAAATCTCATTCATTGTTTTTTAAATGCACTCTCTCCTGGATCATACACGATCGTTTTCATCACTGTTAGTTAAATCTACAGTTTTATTTGACACTTTTACAGCTGTGTAAAGTATTGATGCCTTCAAGAAGAAGTGTCGGCCATTTTGAACAAGAACTTCCAAAGCAGTCATGCATAAAAACACAAAATACGAGTTAAAAAACGATCGTTTTGGGCACGGTTTTTGCAGCTGGATGTTGCCAAGCAACAGGAGATAGATCTCCACTAGTTTTGGAGTTTTTTTCCTTTAACTGTAGTCAAGGAAGCTGGCTTGTTTACTTCGGTTCGACACCCCGGAAATTTTCCGGGTTGTAAGCGTATAGGGTGCACACTTAGCCCCGGAAGATTTCCGGGGTGGGGCAGTCTAGTGGTTAGTAACGCTAGTGTTTATCATACTATCTCTGTTGTTGCACCTTAAACAGTACACGTCAATATATGTCTCTCTCTCTCTCTCTCTCTCTCTCTCGCTCTCTCTCTCTCTCTCTCTCTCTCTCTCTCTCTCTCTCTCTCTCTCTCTCGACGC
>CM054159.1:11339504-11347004 GCA_028751875.1 Rapana venosa | reverse complement strand
TGCGACATCAGAGATTCTCTCTCTCTCTCTCCTCTCTCTCTCTCTCTCTCTCTCTTCTCTCTCTCTCTCTCTCTCTCTCTCTCTCTCTCCTCTCCCCCCACCCCCCTCATTTTATGGAGAGAGCAGTTTATTTTGTTATGCTCAGAGTCATGGATGAAGGCAGTTTCAACGTAACATTTCAAAACATGACAACATTATGTTAATGTAGGTCTTGGCACTTGAGCTTACATCAAACAACTTGATTACACGTTTGGCCTGGATCAGATAGTATTATCTTTTAAATCTGTCTGTTTGTCTGTCTCTCTGTCTCTGTCTGTCTGCCTCTCTCTGTATTTGTCTCTCTCTCTCTCCTCCCTCCCCCTCTCTCTCTCTCTCTCTCTCTCTCTCTCTCTCTCTCTCTCTCTCTCTCTCTCTCTCTCTCTCCCCCCTCTCTCTGCTGTCCCTCAGTGTCTTTGCCTCTGACTCTGATTTTGTCTCTCTCTCTCCCTGTGCCTCTCTCTCTCGCCTTCCTCTATCTCTTACCCTCCTTCCATCCCTCTCTCTCTCCCTCTCTCTCTCTCTGTAACTCGCTAACACTCGCACTCTTTGGCCAGGTCAGAAAACCATCAGCCACAGGCCTTGCTGGCTTGCTTGCACAACACACCACATAACGCATAACACATCGCCGTATAGTACAGTACAGCCTTCAGGCTCCCCTAAGGAAACTCTGAGGAAGTTGGGGGCAAACGTTGCAGAAATGCAGTAACCAAGGTAATTTGACAGGGCCCCACAATCCTTAACACCCTGAGCCAAAAATCCACCAGGAAAGAACCATCGTCATCATCATCATTATCGGCAGCAGCAACAGCAGCAGTAGCAGTAGCAGTAGCAGCAGCAGAACCAGTATCTGCAGCGGCAGTAGCAGCAGCAGCAAATCTACAGCCGTAGCCCCCCAAGCAATAATATACTCGTTGACAAGGGGATGAGGTGAGGAGTTACGGGAGAAGCTGTCGAGGTTTGAAGAAGAGTCCAGCTTCGTGAGAGAAGAGGTTTTGTTCATGGTTTCGATGTAGTTCAAGTGAAGTTTGTTATATTGTTGTTATGTTTGTTTGTTTGTATGTGTTGTTACAGTTACATTGGTGTATGTATGTATATATGGATGGATGGATGGATGTATGTAGGTAGGTATGTATGTATGTATGTATGTATGTGTCTCTCTCTGTCTCTGTCTCTGTTTCTGTTTCTCTCTCTGTCTCTGTCTCTGTGTCTGTCTATCTGTATGTCTGTCTGTCTGTCTGTCTGTCTCTCTCTCTCTCTCTCTCTCTCTCTATATATATATATATATATATATATATGTATATGTATATATAAATATTTATTTATTTATTTATAGTTAGTTATGTTCAGCAGTTTGTGATACATCCACAAAGAGAAAGTGCTCTAAACGAAAATATGTTTTAAAAACTATTTTCTTCATCATCAAAATCTTCATCATCATCATCATCACCATCATCATCAGTATCATCACTTCAAGGTCTTGTGATGATGTGGGTGAATATTTTACATTCAATATTTATCAACATGTATGTGGTTTGTTTTAAGATTTTGCGGACAGCACACGTCAAGTACAAAGACAATGTGGTAGAAAACGCGATCCTTTAGTCACACAACACGAACGAAGATGAATGACACTTTTCGTGGGTAATATCACGAGGAGGAGGATGGTCACGGCTAAGGCTAATATCAAACCATGTTGGCCCAATCTGCCCAAAACTCGTTCGTCCCCCAGTTCTCCCAGCTGTACGTACATAGGCACCTGCCCTCTTTTAGGGACAAGAAAGGTCAAGCAGCCAGGGAGAGGAGATGAGCGCCGGCGCCCTCAATAATTATGCTGGCCTCCTAGAGAAGCTGAGGTCTCAGGTACCTCGTTCCTCAACGACCCCACATAGTTTGCGGGAACACTTTTACGTTTTTATCATGTGCCGACGTGTTGGGGATTAGACAGTAAGGTGAAGATGTGTGGATCGGTGGTCTAGAGGTAACGCGCCTGTCTAGAAAGCAAAAAGTCCGGGTCGGAAGTGTGCGGTGGTTCGTATCCCGTTTGAACCGGAAACTTTTCCCCCATCCATATGATCATGAGTGGTGGTCTGGGCGCTAGTCTTTCGGATGAGACGATAAACCGAGGTCCCGTGTGTTACACAAAATTATTCAGCGCACGTAAAAGAACCCACGGCAACAAGAGAGTTGTCCTTGGCAAAATTCTTAGAAAAAAGCCACTCTGATAGGGAAACAAATACTGTTGCAGACAGGAAAAAAAAGAGAAAAAAAATGGGTGGTGCTGCTCTTGTGGCGACGCGCTCTCCCCGGGGAGAGCAGCCCGAATTTCACGCAGAGAAATCTACCGTGACTTAAAGTGGTATTAAAAAAAATTAAAAAATAAAAAATAAAATAAATAAATAAATAAATAAATGGCACAGAAACAAATACAGACAGGGCCGTGGAACGAAACAGAATAAGGAAGGACATAAAAGAATCAGGAAAGGGAGACATAAAGACAGGGATAACGATTCTTCTTCTTCGTCGTCGAACGCTCATACAACAACTATTTTGGGCTACCATATGAGCGAAAATGCGTTGCGCTGCCGTTAAGCGCCTGGCAAGTTTGAGGACATTCGTTGAGGAGAGGCACGTACAGAAAGAACTGTGGAAAGGGGTGTTTTTAAAATCGATATTTTATGTTACAGACACATTTTCTCGACACTTCCGTGTAAGTTATTGTCTGTGTCTGTGTCAGCCTTAGTGGACAAAACAGATCATGCTTGCAGACATGACGCGTAGTAACAGTCAATATTCTTATTGAACTGAAACAAAGCATTTACCCATTTCGTTTTTTAAATTAATTTTTATTTATCATTTTTTTCATTCTTTTATTTCGAGGATAAAGGAATAAGCTCTGGTGTGCTTTTTTTTACATCTAGTCCCCGTGTGTATAGGTTTTTGTAAATGTTGTCATCTGTTCCCACCGGCACACAATGGCCAACTTTATCGAAATGCGGAACAGGATTTAACGTGTGCGCAAGATGTTCTGCGTGCGTTCACACACGGGACCTCGGTTTATAGTCTCATCCGAAGGACTTTTGGGGAGAGTGGGGTCGGCACTGATGTTAACTCCAGGGGAAAATATCCCCTTGAACGAGATGCGAACCCGGGTAGTCAGATTGCGAGCGCAATGTTCTAAGCACTAGGCTATCCCCCACCCCACCCCCACCACCCAATTTCTCCACATGAGTCACCTACACCTTAACCAATAAAGCCAAACTCTTCTTCAGAAATGACAGCTTTTTTTTTTTAACCCCTTTATCATTACTCCAGGTTTTTTTCCTGACGAGTGTTTTTGGCCTATGGCTGTAGTGTCGTGTTGCATCCGTAGGCAGAGAAACGCAGTATTTTTTTTGGAGAGAGAGAGATAGAGAGAGATAGAGAGAGACACAGAGAGAGAGAGAGAGAGAGAGAGAGAGAGAGAGAGAGAACGAGAGAACTGACGCAAGTTGTGGTTGAGATTTTGGTTACCAACATTGGATGTATCGAGAATGAGGGGGATTAAAGACGTAGTGTAGTTGAAGAAAGATGGTAAGAGGTTTGCTCTGAGATGGGTACATGTTAGCTTTACAGGGATGGGTGGGGTGGTGAGGGGTTTCAGGGTACAGCAGAATGGAACGCCTTGTCATAAGAAAAGAGGAGAGACTCTAGGAGGAGAGAGTGAGGAGAAAAGAAATGAGAGGAGAGAGGGTTGATGATTGAGGGGTTGGAGTATGGACAGTTGCATATTGGCAATAGGGGGAAACGAATGGAGGTTGGGGGGGGGGGGAGAGGGAGAGAGAGGGAGGTTCAAGAGAGTAGACAGACAGACAGAGAGTACGGAGACACTGATGTAGAAAGAAAAAAGAGAGAACTCAGACAGGCAGGCAGAGAAGAAGAGAGAGAAGAGAATGAGAGATGATGAGAGAGAGAATAGAAGAGAGAAAGAGAGAGAAGAAACATGCAAACGAGCACATTAAGGCAGTGAGTGAAAAAAACGAAATGGACGAATATGATAGAGGAAGTAAGAGACAACTTCCATAGATATGTTATGTATAACTCGCCGCCGACCATGAGCACCTATCTAAAGCTGTCACCTCGTAAAAATTGGAATCGTCAGAGAGAAGAGACAAGACGTACAGAAAGTGGAAAAGACCCTCGGCGGCCCCCCCCCCTAAAAATAAATAAATAAATAAATAAATATTTTAAAAAATAAAAAAATACACAAAAAGCCTCAAAACAAAAACAAAACAATTTTTTTAATCCTACAACATCAAACAAACAATCATGGAAACAAAACCTCTCAGGAAGAATAAATACTTCCAATTCCAGGCATTGTTCATGTCACTAACTCGTTTTCTCTGCACTGTAATTGTCAGTGATTTTTTTTCTGCAAGTGCCAGTCTCTGTGATCTTATTCTGTTCAGGTAGAGACGAAGTACATGAGCAACAATCTTCTTGAAAAACATTAAGGAAAACGTTAACCCATCTGCATGTCGGGGGGGGGGGGGGGGGGGGGGGGGGCTGCAAAATGTCATGTTCACCCCAAATAGCGAAGTCAAACTTTTTTTCTAAAAGTTGCATCTTTATAATCTGTATTTTGTCAGAGAACTTTCATTGCTTGTGGCGGTAGTGTAGCATTGCTGCTTCAAGACCGTTAGCAGTTGTGATTTGGGTTACAACTGTCCATATTTGTGTGCAAAGGAAGCTATCGTGTTACTTTTCTGTTATATGCTTTCTGTGCCTCTCTGGATATTATGGAGAATTCAAAGGCGGTAATTAGGTGATTGGGAAACGGGATAGCTCAGTGGTCAGAACACTCGCTTTCCCCAAGCTAAGGTTAAACGGCATGGAGCATGGTTGCCAAGTGGATGGGTTACCATTCTCGTGCCTTGGCTTTAGTACAGTTCCCCAGTTCACCCAGCTTTTAATGGGTACCTGCCTTTCTAGGGTCAGGTACTGAGGAGGAGGAGACGGGTGTCACCCTCAATATTCTGGCCCCTAGAGAAGCCGAGGTCTCTGACACCTTGCTCCCCCAACGACCGCACAGATTAATGGGAACACCTTAACCTTAGGTGAATGAATACGTCCCTCGTATGTTTGCCTCAGAACGAAGGCTTAGGGTTTTGTGCTGCCAGCTTGAATAAAGAGAAAAATAAGACACTGGAAAAAGAAAAGAAGAAAAAAAGAGGAGGCATGGGGCCATATAAACAAGATACACGAATATGGACAGAATGGTAAATGGGAGTAGGATGGAAGGAGACAGAAGGCAAGCCAGGAAAAAAAGAAAGAAAGAAAGAAAGACCCTGAAGCCGTAGTACTGAAACCCACTGACATGCAGGTATATGAAGAAGGGGATATAACTTTATTTTTAAAAATCACTACTCTTCCCTACACTTCTGCGCAAGACCTTTTCTGTGTACCCTCCCATCCTTGAGTAAGGCCATCACACGTTCCAGGCAAACTAAAAGTGTACTAGCAACTTATTCTTCAGAAGGTCTGTTAAAGGAACGTTTACCTTCTTCACCCCAAAGGGCAAGATTATTTTAAGGTTAAACCAACGGCGCCCATCTACTATACGTTTACACCTCTGAGGTAGAAGACATACTTGACAGTCCTCTGCCGTTCTGTACAAAGGAAGTTTCTCCGTATCCATCTTTCTTTAAAACCATTTTACTCTGTATGCAAAGGTGAGAAGTATACCAGTATCTCTTTTCTGCTGCTCCGTTAAGAAATTATAGACCTATTTCACTACAGAGGCTACACTCATTTTAAGCCAGCAACACCAAACTGTTTCAAGTCGACAACTTCTTTTTTTTCTTCTAAAGAACATTTAGTGATTAGTTCAAATTACGTGTTCAGTGACTTTTCCGTTATCCTGCACGCGGTAAAGGTTGCTTCCATCACTTTGGGGGTAAAGGCTTTCCCTTCCCCCTTCAAAGTGGAAGTGACTTTTGGCTAAGAGTGTTAGTGATCATGTAGGTGAATTTCCATGGTTACCGAACTCTTGTAATGCCACCACCGATTCCCAGGACTTGCTTGGACGGCAGAGGCTAAGTGGTGTGCTAGTTTAGTGCCTGCCTCTTGACCTTCCGGGATCTGTGTTCTTTACGTTGTGGAGAGAGGGGGAGAGAGCGAGAGAGAGAGAGGGGGAGAGAGAGAGAGAGGGAGAGAGAGAGAGAGAGAGAGAGAGAGAGAGAGAGACAGACAGACAGACAGACAGACAGACGGACGGACGGACGGACGGACAGACAGACAGACAGACAGACAGACAGACAGATAGACAAACAGACAGACGGACATAGAGAAGAGGTTGCAGTAGAACCAGAATTTTTTTTTAAAAACCAAACAAATAAATGATTTTTGTTTTACCAAAAAGAAGGACAGGTAAACAGAAAACACGAAAGCCTAACAATCAGAAAGAAAAACCTCAGAGAACTACAAGAGAATTGAAACCAACAACACCAACAACAACAACAAAAAAGAGTAACAGAAAAAGAAACCCAGATCCACAAACGTAGATCTATACAGTAAGAGAAGAAGGATTGTGGACAATCAAAATGACAACTGTAAACAACATTCAGCTCCTGCTTTCTTGACCCTGTTAAGCCTAACAAGTGGGACTGACTGATTATTGTGCGTGCACAGACAAATGGCTTGTGTCCTCACAGTCATTTGCTTCTGACCACTACCACCTAGGGTTAGACTAAACTGTCTACTTGTTTTGATGCTTGTCACAAAAAGTATTTCAGCAAGGGCTTGGAAAAAAAAGTTATGTCTCTGTCCTCCTCCCTCTCTCTCTTCACCATCTCTCTCTCTTCTCTCTCTCTCGTCTCTCTCTCTCTCTCTCTCTCTCTTCTCTCTCTCTCTCTCTGTCTCCTCTCTCTCTCTCTGTGAAAATAAAAATTGTTCAAATTGTTCAAAATTGTTCAAATTGTTCTGTCCCTCTCTCTTTCTCTCTTTCTCTCTCTCTCTCCCCTCTCTCTCACTCTCTCACTCTCTCTCTTCCCTCCCTCCATCTCTCTTCTCTCTCTCTCTCCCCCTCTCTCTCTCATCTCTCTACCCGCCCCCCTTTCTCTCTCCCTCCCTCTTTCTCTCTCTTAATTGTATTTATTTCATTAAAAAAAAATCAATGATACTGAATATATAAGCACGCATGTGCTCTTTTTACGCCCCAGTCCCCCCGTGCGTGTGGTTTTGTGTTTGCGCATCTTGTCTTCCATTTCCACCGGCATACAATGGCCTACTCTTCCAAAAGGTGGAACAGGCTTTAACATGTACACAGAATGTTCAGTATGGGTTGGCACATGGGGCAACCTCGGTTTATAGTCTTATACCAAGGACTGTGTGGTGTGTGTGTGTGTGTGTGCATGTATGTGTGTGTGTGAGTTTGTGGGGGGATGTGGGTGTCTGTGGGTGTGTGTCTGTTTGTCTGTTTGTCTG
>CM054159.1:11324504-11327004 GCA_028751875.1 Rapana venosa | reverse complement strand
TTTAACGCCTTTTAACATTACGTGATATTAGTGTGTGTGTTGTGTGTGGTGTGTGTATACTTTCTTTAATTCAACGCCTTTTCACCATATGTGATAATAGTGTGTGTGTTGTGGGGGGGGGGGGGGGGGTGGGCTTGGGGTTTTTTTTTCGTTTGGTTTGGTATGGTTTGGGGTTTTCTGCTGCCGCTTCTTCTGAGACCTTGTCTTCTTGTTCACACGAAGCTCATTTCCCTCTTCCCCCCTTCCCCCCTCCCCCCTCCCCTCCCCCCCCCCCAAAAAAAAAACAAACAAACCCTAGCCAAATCCAGATTCTTTATGTGGCCACCACTGGGTCAGAAATCCACAAGGGGCTGATCAATCTCACGCCGCCGCCGGGCCACCAGCCAAGGGGGCCCTGCACTGTGCTGGTCACTTAGGTGGTGATCAGTTGTACCCGTTCCAAGATAGCATACGCCGGACATCACCTACTACGCTCAACCCCCCACCCCTACTGACGACAGTGATAGTGTAGTCGTGGAGCCAAACTGAGAGACACGCGCGCCCACCCGGGGTGGTAACCACCACAGTGTCCCTCCCAGGAATTTCTTCCGTAAAACTTTCAACCCCCTAAGGCTTTGTAACAAACTCACCACAGACATTCATGAAGTGTATGGAGAAACCGAAACTGGGGTCACCGTGAGACCAGAGCAGCCGGGGCCACCAAGACAGAGGCATTTTCTTTTATTGCATGAGGATAATAATAATAATGATGATAATAATAAAAATAATAATATATGGAATTTATATAGTGCTGAATCTTGTACAGCAACAAATCAAAGCGCTCAGATTTATTTTTGTTATCGAGGATAATGGAATAAGCACTCATGTGCTTTTTATTTTATTTTTTTTACATCGAGTCCCCGTGTGTTTGCGGTTTTGTAAATTTTGTCATCTGTTCCCACCGGCACACAATGGCCTACTCTTTCGAAAAGCGGAACAGGATTTAACATGTGCGCAAGATGTTCTGCATTCGTTCGCACACGGGGCCTCGGTTTATAGTCTCATCCGAAGGATCAATGACGATGAGAAGGATGGAATAATGCTGCTCTTTTTATTTTTATTTATATAGCATAAAAAAAAACGTGTGTTTGTGTATGTTTGTTTTGGGTTAAGTACTTGAAAAGCAGTTGGTATCACTTGTTTATGAAAAAGATCTGTCTTTGTACTTTTTTAAAATTTATTTATTTATTTTTTTAGAAATATTTTGTCTGTAACTCTTTGTAAATGGAAAACGAAAATTAAAAAAGTTAACAACAAAAAAAGGTAAAAACAAAAATGCTGCTATCAGCAGCTATGGAAATGTATGTGCTTGGTGATTACTTGGCAGGGCTGTGCTCTCCGCTTCCTATTTAATAAATCCTGCGGGCAACTGGGCCCGAGATATACGAACACCTGGAGCGTTAGGTAATTTGTGCATAATTTTTTTTTAAATCGCGACCATGAAGTAGATAGCTGAAGTCGACTGTGTGGTCTCACTCTTCCCAATTGCTCCCAGCACACTCACGTCACTCTGGGTAGGAGCCGGCCGGAGTCAGGAAAATCCCTATGACTAAGGGATTCGAACCTGCGACTTTCGAGCCTGTAACTCAAGGCGTTAACCACTACGCCATGGCAGCTGGTTAGCGGCGTTCAAGTTTGCTCACTGTCTCATATTTTGACACCGTGAGATGTTTGTACTGACCTTGGTATTGTTTGGCATCGTGTTTTTTGTTTGTTTCTGTTATGCATTTACCTGTACATCAGAAGGTTGTTTTTGCTTGAAACAAAATACTTTGGAGTCCATACAAAAATCATCATGTCCACTCAGAGTGTGGCTGCCATTATGCGTAATACCCCAAACAGCGTTGACGTCTTCAAAACAGAGTATCTGCCATCTATACTGCATACAATGTCTCCAAAAATGTTATACCTGCCTTTTAAATAGTATACATGTCTCCAAATAATAGTATACGAGTGCCCTAAACAGCGTACATGTATCCAAAAAACGGTATACTTTTTGTCTTAAAATAGCACACAACTCTAGCCAAAGACAGTATACTTGTCTTCTACGCAGAACAAAAGTCTCTGAAGTGTCGGAGCTATTCCTGAATAATGGCCTCGTCCCTGAAACAGTATACCATTCCTGTATGGTCCTATCACTTTTGTTCCTGTACCTTCTTGTCTTTGAAATAGTATACCACTCCTTTATGGTCCTACTTCCTCTGCGTTGTCTTGTCCCTGACTTACTTGACTTATGCCTCTTGATTCCTTGGGGAACATAGGGCTGCAACAACAACCCTCCAACGAACTCGGTTTTGGGAGATCCTCTTCAGCTCGGCCCATGTCATTCCGGCTGCCTTCGTTTCTTCGTCAACACTTCTGCGCCAGGTCTGTTTTGGTCGACCAACTTTCCGCTTCCCTTGTGGATTCCAGTCAAGGGCCTGCCTGGTGACATTTGACGCAGGCTTGCGGAGTGTATGGC
>CM054159.1:11267004-11307004 GCA_028751875.1 Rapana venosa | reverse complement strand
TTTATTCACTCATTCATTCGTTATTTCTTTCTTTCGTTCTGTTCTTCTCCCTTTCTTTCGTTTTTCGTTTCTTCTATCTTTCTTTCTTTCTTTCTTTTCTTTTCTTTCTCTCTTTCTTTCTCTCTTTCTTTCTTTTCTTTTCTTTCCTTCCTTTCATTTCTTTCTTTCTTTCTTCCTTCCTTCTTTCTTTCTTTCTTTCTGTATTTTCTTGTTTACTTCCTGACTTACCTGCCTGCTTTTTCTTTTCTTGTTCTTTATGATCTATGTTTTTTTCCTCATACATTCACTCATCTGTTCATTATTTCTGTCCCTCATTCTTTTGTTTGTCCTTTCTTCCTTTCTTTTCTTTTCTTTCTTTTTATGTCTGTCTTTCTTTTCTTTCTTTCTTTCTTTCTGTCTTTCTTTTCTGTCTGTCTTTTTTCTGTCTTTCTTTCTTCCTTCCTTCCTTCCTTTCCTTTCTTCCTTTCTTTCATTCTTGTTTGCTTGCTGACTTACCTGCTGGATTTTCCTATTCTTTAGCCACCCCCCACCCCCCGCCCCACGGACCCCTCCCTCCCCCTCCCCTCCCCCCCCCCCCCCCCCCTTCACTCTCCCTCCTTCCACTCTCCCTCCCTCCCTCCCTTCGGTGATTATAGTCTTGTCTAGACAATACGAACGTCTGTGCTATTTTCATTACCGTGTCTTTGTAGTGGTAATTAACGATACTGGTTGATCCTCGGGATCAGAAGAGAGAAGACAACATCGTTATTATCGTGATTATTACTACTTTGATCAGTCGTCCGTTTATTTCTTTGTTTGTGTACGTACGTACGTGCGTAGGTGCTCGCGTTTTCCGCTACTTTTGTATGAAATGATAGATATTAATATATATATATATATATATATAATTATATAATATATATATATATATATTATATATTATATGAGAGAGAGAGAGAGAGAGAGAAAAGAGAGAGAGAGAGAAGGAAGAAAATAGATAGATAGATATAGATATAGTAGATGATAATAGATAATAGTAATAGATAGATAGATCGATGGATGGATGATGGATGATGGATGGATGGATGATGGATGGATGGGTTGGTGGATGATGGATGATGGATTGGATGACGGATGTGTGTATGTCTATGCATGTATGTATGTATGTATGTGTATGCATGTTGCATGTGTGCATGTATGTATGTATGTATTCTCTCTATCCCTCTCTCTCTCTCTTGTCTCTCTCTGTGTCTCTGTCTGTCACTCTCTGTCTCTCTCTCTCTCTCTCTCTCTCTCTCTCTCTCTCTCTCTCTCTTTTCTTCTCTTTCTCTTCTCTCTTTTCTCTCTCCCCTCCCTCTCTCTCTCTCTCCTCTCTCTCTCTCTCTCTCTCTCTCTCTCTCTTCTCTCTATCTCTCTCTCTCTCTATCTCTATCTATCTTTCTCTCTCTCTCCTCTCATCTCCAAGGCTCATTCCATCCCTTTCTTTCTCTCTAGTTTGTTTTCTTCTTCTCTCTTCTGTCTAATTCTACGACATATATTTTCTACTACTATTTTTGTGTGTGTGTCTGATTCTTATATAGAAGATAATGACAGCCATGTAATTCTTGTTTGTATTTCTGTGATTACAGGGGAGTATTACCACCGTCTAAAGGTATACGGCTGTCACGATCTTCCAAAAGACAGACAGGAAAAAAAGGTACAGTGGCTGTTCTGTTAATCGTCTGCTGTGCCGTCTGTGTACGTGTGCCAGTACAGTTTTTGGGTGATCATTTTTTTTGGTAAAGGATGATATTTTAAAAATATGTACATACATGGATACATACATACATACATACATACATACATACATACATACATACTTACGTACATACATACTTACATACATACATACTTGCATACATACATACATACATACATACATACATACATACTTACATACATACATACATACATACATACGTACATACATACATACATACATACATACATACATACATACATACGTACTTACATACATACATTTGCATGCATGCATGCAAGATGAAAAGATGAAAGACTGATGAAAAACAGAAAGAAACAAAGAAAGAAAGACAGAAAAAACAAAGAAAGAAAGACAGAAAGGAAGGAAGGAAGAAAAGATGAAAGGATGATGGAAGAAAGAAAGAAAGAAAGGGAGATAGAAAAAAAGGAAGAAAAGATGAAAGAATAATGGAAGAGAGAAAGACAGACAGAAAGAAAGAAGGAAAGAATGAGAGAAGGAAGAAAGAAAGTTACAAAGAAAGAAAGACAGACAGACAGACAGATAGGGAAGGAAGGAAGGAAGGAAGGAAGGAAGGAAGAAAGACAGACAGACAGACAGGAAAGAAAGAAAGAAGAAAAGGAAGGAAGGAAGACGGAGAAGGGACGGGGACAGAAGAGCCCATCTGGCTCACATTACGTGAAGTCCATGTAGCAAAAGTACACCGTACCTCTCTGTCCTGGTGTGTGTGTGTGTGTGTGTGTGTGTGTGTGTGTGTGTGTGTGTGTGTGTGTGTGTGTGTGTGTGTGTGTCTGTGTGTGAGAGAGAGAGAGATAGAGTGTGTGTGCGTGGGCGTATGTGCGTGCGTGCCTGCGTGTGTGTGTGAGATAGAGAAAGAGAAATAGAGTGTGTGTGCGTGCGTGCGTGTGCGTATGCGTGTGCGTGCGTGTGTGTGAGCGTGCATGTGTTGTGTGTGTGTGTGTGTGTGTGTGTGTGTGTGTGTGTGTGTGTGTGCGTGTGTGAGCGTGCGTGGGTGTGTGTGTGGGGGGGCGTGAAGGGGGAAGGTTGTTTTTTTTATTGTGGTTTTTTGTGTGTTTTGGGCTGTTATTCTTTGTTGTTCTTGGCCTGGGTTAAAAGGCGGCAAGGTCCTGTAGTGTCCTTAGATCTTTACGTGTCTGATGCACCTTGTTTCTCCTCCTCCTCCTCCCCTCCTCCTCCTCCTTCTCCCCTCCTCCTCCTCCTCCTCCTCCTCCTCTTCTTCTCTCTCCTCCTCCTCCTCCTCCTCCTCCTCCTTCTCTCTTCTTCTTCTTCTGCTCCTCCTCCTCCTCCTCCTCCTCCTCCTCCTCCTCCTCTTCTTCTTCTCCTTCTCCGTCTTCGTCTTCATCGTTTTCTTCTTCTTCTCTTCTTCTTCTTCTTTCTTTTTCTTTTCTTCTTCTTCTCTTCTTCTTCTTCTTCTTCTTCTTCTTCTTCTTCTTCTGCTACGCCTCCTCCTCCTCCTCCTCCTCCTCCTCCTCCTTCTTCTTCTTCTTCTTCTTTTCTTTTTCTTCTCTTGTTCTTCTTCTTTTCTTCTTCTTCTTCTTCTTCTTCTTCTTCTTCTTCTTCTTTTTCTTCTTCTTCCTCCTCTTCCTCTCCAGTACCTAGTGATATGAATATTCTTCAGAGTTTACAGTATGTTAGCAAGAACATAAAGTGCAAAAGAATGGCACACACATCAGTCATAACATAATAGGGAATGAGGCAGGAGCTGCAACATCATTTGAAGTCATCAGATACGCTGTAATGGTAAAAACGTCCAAGCTTAAACCAACATGATCAAACCCCAACTGCAGTGTACTCACCAGAGCAATACCATGCACGAAGCAATGACAAAAGATAAGCATGATGCTGCTTCAAAATCACCAGTCACACAGCAGCATAAAGGAGACAGACACCTTTCAGTATCAACTCCAGGCTGAAAATATGTTGTCAAAACTTTAAGGTCAGTACAACATTCAAAAGCTCAAGTACATCATGTAAAAAAAAAAAGATTGAAAATGCCCTGTCAAAAACGTTAGGTTAGTACGTTAGGTTGAGTGGATCGGTGGTCTAGAGGTAACGCGCCTGTCTAGAAAGCGAAAAGTCCGGGTCTAAAGTGTGCGGCGGTTCGTACCCCGTTTGGACCGGAAATTTTTCCCCCATCCATTAGACCATGAGTGGTGGTCTGGGCGCTAGTCTTTCGGATGAGACGATAAACCGAGGTCCCGTGTGTTACACATAATTATTTAGCGCACGTAAAAGAACCCACGGCAACAAGAGAGTTGTCCCTGGCAAAATTCTTAGAAAAAAGCCACTCTGATAGGGGAACAAATACAGTTGCAGACAGGAAAAAGAAAAAAAAATGGGTGGCGCTGCTCTTGTGGCGACGCGCTCTCCCCGGGGAGAGCAGCCCGAATTTCACGGAGAGAAATCTGCCGTGACTTAAAGTGGTATGAAATGAAATCTGAGCGCTTTGATTTGTTGCTTTACAAGATTCAGCGCTATATAAATTCCATACATTATTATTATTATTATTATTACAAAAGAAAGATTGAAAATGCACTGTCAAAAACGTTAGGTCAGTACAAAAGAAAGATTGAAAATACATTTTCAAAAACGTTAGGTCAGTAAAATAGAAAGATTGAAAATGCACTGTCAAAAGCGCTAGGTCAGTACCAAAAAAAGAAAGATTGAAAATGCATTGTCAAAAACGTTAGGTCAGTACAAAAGAAAGATTGAAAATGCACTGAGAAAAACGTTAGGTTAGTACCCCCAAAAAAGATTGAAAATGCATTGTCAAAAACGTTAGGTCAGTACCAAAAAAAGATGGAAAATGCATTGTCAGAAACGTTGGGTCAGTGCAAGATCCACAAGCTCCGATGCCACATCACAATGCACCCATTATCATGCTCTACACAAACTAAAACAATGAAAACAGTCACATTTCTTCTGTTTGTGATAGTTATGCCGAAACCCTCTGACAACCAATTTGTCTCCTCTTCCTCCCCTCAAAGCTTCACGTATTGGTGTTGGGTTTTTCTTCTCTTTCATAGACCAAACTGCTTGTTAGAAAGGTAATGACTCCTTTCTTTTCTCTTGGCCATACGAGGACACTTTATTTCTTTTTCTTTACCCTCCCGGCCTAAAAGCTCATTAGGGAGCCAAAGAGCCCGCAGTACATTTCATTACGTTCCATTACCGCCGTGTTTGTTGCCTGAGGTAAGGACTGGTGTTCTAGGATCGGGTTTATTTCTTTATTCTTCCCTCTACCTCATTGGGCAGGGTCACTCATCTACGTTCTCATTACGCCGTTTCAGTCCATGAAACGAGTCTGGTCGGGTCGTAGTCTTCTTTCTGCCTTCCTCGGTCACTCCCTCGTGTCTCTGCCTTCAATCCATCTAACGTCTTCCTCTCTCTCTCTCTCTCTCTTTCCCTCTCTCTCTCTTCTCTCTCTCTCCTCTCTCTCTCTCTCTCTCTCTCTCTCTCTCTCTCTCTTCTCTCTCTCTCTCTCTCTCTCTCTCTCTCTGCCGGGGTAAGGAGGAGGAGGAGGGGGTAGAGGGCGCAGTAGTGTAGACATGAAGGAAGGCACACTAAGGGTTAGTGGAAGCTGGTGGTTACAAAGAGACCTGATGCTTTGACTGACTGTATGGAGAGGAGGTTTGTCTTGGTTGAAACAGGGGATGATGAGTGTGGTTGCAGATGGAACAACACATTGCAGCTGAAGGGCTCTGATGGACAAAATGGCCTGTAGAAGACAGATCATCGTGTTTGGTTTTTTGTTTTGTTTAATCCTGACTGAAGATTTCGGTCGTAAACACAGAGGTTAAAGGCTGAGATGATGATGATAATCATGATGATGATGGTGATATGATGATGATAATGATGATGATGATGGTGAGGAGGGTGATGATGATGATAGGGCAAAAAGGTCTTAACTTCAGCCAATAGTATAAAGGATTTTAGATACAAGAGAAAAGATATTGTTCCAAAACAGGATTTTATGCATTTTTAAGAATGGAGTTTAAGGAAAGATACTTTTCTAAGGGGACGGGATAGCTCAGTGGTCGGAGCACTCGCTTTCCCCCAGCCAAGTTAAGCAGCGTCGAGCGTGGTTACCAGTTGGATGGGTGACCGTTTGCGCGCCTTGGCTTCAATACAGTTCCCCCAGTTCACCCAGCTGTAAATGGGTACCTGCCCTCTTTAGGGTCAGGGAAGGTAAAGCAGCGAGGGAGAGGAGATGGGCGCCGCCCTCAATATGCTGGCCCTAGAGAAGTGAGGTCTCTGACGCCTCGCTCCCCTACGACCTTATAGGTTTTGGGACTCCTTTACCTTTACCTTTACTTTTCTAACCAGCAAACTAGAAGACAGTACTTTTTTTTTGTAAAGTTAAATACAAAAGCAAAAGAAGTAACTAACTTAGAATAATTGATCAGAATGGAAACAATTTCTGCAGAAGTTATTTCAGTAAGTTCACATCGTAAAGGCTCATTACATACTGCAACTTTAAAACGAGCTGTTGTTATTCTTTTCCTGTAACAGCTAGCTCCAGCATATCAGTTCTGAGGTCTATTAAGTTTGAATGGTACCTTGATTATTGTCTATAGTTAAAGGGTTCTTCACTCAAACTAGATCTCTCCAATCCAGTCCAGTCCTATTCTCTATAGTTCCACTGACCACAGAGGCCCTATCAGGGTTGTCACACCTTTTGAATGATGACAGCTCAGATTAAAACTTTGATGCTGTATACTAAGCCATCTAGTCAGTTACTTATTCCTCTACTAGTCAGTCATTCCTTCTGTCAAGTTTAGTATTTTTGTGTGCAGCTAAAATAGAAGCTAACTAAACACTTGCAGCTGACGTTGATTTTGTTGAGCAAACCCTCCTGAACTGACGACTCATTTCGATCCTTGCTCTGTGCTGACTTCATTTTCAGACACAAATGCATTCCATTTCAAGCCAACAGCTCTTCTGGCCCCCAATGACAAAAGCCAGAGAGTAAGCTGTGGACACATCATTCCCCGATAAAGGGACAGAGGGAAAGAGCAAATTTCTTCATCTCTCATACAGGGAAGATCCACAGAGTGCATTTGCTGGGTTTCATTCAGGTCTTATCTGACAAGCAAATGTTGTGAAACGGGTCAGGAAAGAAGTTTGTTGATGTTAACCTTGGGGTAAATTTTGCTTCAGGCAGCATGACGTAATTTATTTCCAATCAACTGACAATTTTTTTTCACCATGTGCCATGTTAAATTAGAGGAGTAAAATGGGAGTCTTTTTTTTCTTAGATTACACTTTAAATGGGCTATGTGGTATATTCAAAATTTGTGGCATTATGTTTTATATTTTCTACAATTTGCAAGCCAGTTACTTATGAAAGATAGGTAATTTCTGAAAAGCTTGTTTTATCGGACACTGCAGACAAAAAAGCAGATACTGCAGACAAAACATGTGTCCCAAAAGTTGTGCCTTATGTCATCTATGAATAATCACAACACAATGTACACCACTTAGATATTCAGATGCAGTATAGTGTCAAAGCAAGAATAGAGGAGCAACTCTGTCGTCGATAACTCATCAACCAGTTGGTTTCAAAATTGCATCATTCATAAAGCACACCACAGCAATTTAAAATTTGAAAAAGCAGTACCAACAGCTAGAACATTTTTAGTGTCTGGTACTAATGAAAGAACTCCCATGAAACCAACTTGCCTTTACCTGTTTACCTCATCAGGCTCATCACAAAGCATAGCACGTTTGTCTGGCTACCTCTCCATCACAGACACACACACACAGAGTGTGTGTGTAACAAAGGTGATAACTTCTTTTCTCTTCTGTTAGCAAGACAAGGATGGGCTTTTTTTCTTTTTTGCCCAGACACCAAGAAAAGTCATTCATTACGTCCATACGCGGAGCCAAAAGAGTCGTGCCAGCGGTTTACTATTCTTCTCTGTACGCAGGTCACCACACCGGTCTCATTTCTCCTAGCCGTGTTGTGCCCGTTGGGAAGGAAGAGAGGGATGTAGGGTGGCAGGGTCGGGATGGTAGATTGATTTACTTGCTGGCCTGTGCCCTGCGGGGCACCACAAACCCCGTCTCATTAGGTCTTAAAGTAAACCCGATCAAATAGGTCTGTCGCTCTCTTCAGGTAAGGATGGGGCGGATTGATGGAGTCAGTTAGGGTGGATAGTGTGTTAACTTAAGTTGGAAAGGTAAAGGTGGGAGGGAATGTTGTGATTTTATAGGAAGTCATTTTGACTGCAGATAAAATGCTCTGCGCAGGACAGACGTGGGAGACAAAAGCTACAAAAGCCGGATCAACTATTGTCGGTTGTAGTGTCAAACTTGATTAAACGAACCCAAAACCGATGAGAGATTGATATGGACAAGCAAGTTTTTGTTGAGGGGGGTTGTTCAATAATTTGCATCATTATCACGGGGATCTATTCAGAAATAAGTATTTAAAGGACAGGACATAATTCCAGACAAAAGAAAAAAATGTTGCTAAAAGTTGAAATAATCCAAAGTTAAAACAGACAAAAAGTTCAAGATTAAAGATTGACATGCTTTGTAATACAACATATCTGCATAGTGTCTTTTTATATAGCCTAAATAGCAGAGAAAAAATAAACCTTGCAACAAGCATGTATGGCTATTGCTACTCTGTCATTACTTCATTTCCAGACACAAATGTCTTCCATTCCAAGCAGACAACTCTTCTAGCCCTGAATGACAAGACCAGGACATTGAGCTGTGGACACATCATTCCCGTGAAGAAATGAAGAGATGGATAGAAAAACTCCTGTATCACTCATTCCTGCAACGCTCACAAACTGTTTTCAGTGGATCTCATTTCCTTCTAATCTGACATGCAAATGTCACAAAACAGGACAGAAGAGAATGAATTAGATGTTCACTCTGACATTAGATACGATACACCCATGGAATTATGATATAGCTTGTTTCCATACCATCTGACAATTTGTCATCTTGACATAATTATAATGTTCATCATTGTACTACAAACATTTAGCTTTTTATATGTGCACATTTGGACAGCTAATGATGAAGGAACTGCAAACTGCATGTCCCCATACTCAAAAGAAACTTGATTATCCTGAAATTCATGCTGGAAGTCAGTAGTAAGAAGTAGATTGAAGTCATCACTGAGATGTCCCTGACAAGGTCTTTCCCTGGGAGGGAAACTTGGTTCCAACTTCATTCTTTTGCAAATCCTTTGGGTGAGACAATAAACTGGCGTTGCATGTGGACACATGCAAACATCTTGTGCATCTGTTTATCATAAAGAATGAAGTTATCAATGGTTGTAGCTGTTCATGACAGCATACAGTCTACAGCTTTGGAGCGAAACGAGCTCCACCCTGAGAAACTTGTCAAAGTCACACTAACCTTGAAGTCTCATTGTCACACTAAACTTGAAGTCTCATCGCGGGGCTCTTATAACTCCTTTAGGAGTTAAGGGAAGATGTAGGGAAATAAAATGATTTGTTAACGGTAGAAGGTGCAACATATGATATCCCCAAAATATACACACATTGCAATATGACTATCTCAGGAACATATAGATTGTCAACAACACAGCAAGATGGCGTCCACTTTGCTTTTGGCATGTTTATCTGTCCCAGGTCCTATCTAAACCTGGCATGTTCGTCTACATTTTCCTCCAGAAATTGTATGTATGAAAGGTGATGGCTTTCTCGCCAACCTCCCCCTCCCCCTCCCCTCCCCTTCTTTTAGCAACTCAAGAACACGTTCTTTTTGCCCAGGCCAAAAAGCTCATTAGGGAGCCAAAGAGCCCGCGGTACATTTCATTACGTCCCATTACCGCCGTGTTTGTGCCTGTGGGAAGAGGGCAGGCAGGGTGGCTAGGGTCTGGTTGGTAGGCTATTTACTGGCTGGCCTCTGTCCGCAGGGGTCACTGCACCCATGTCTCATCTAGTCTCCCTAAGTGCCCATCATACAGTCTGTCCTTGTCTGCAAGAATGGAAGATGAGGTCAGTCGAAGAGGTACGACAGTGCTTGGGGGGGATGTTGGGAGGAAGCTGAACGCATCAACTTCCAGTTACAGTTTTTCGGGAAAAGTGTTACAGTGTGCAGAATATGTCACGTATGCTATGCCGCATTCAGTAAGAAATTCAGCTGTGTACTTACTTTGAGAAATTGTAGTACACTGGTATAATTCCATGCGCTATGCTTAGCATGTTTGTGTTTCTGCAACGCATGAAGCCCACGTTTCACTTCTATGTATCACTTCGATTTGACAAAGCGCTTCGATTTGTTTACTTTACAAGATTCAGCGCTATATAAATACCATATATTACTATTATTATTATTATTATTATTATTAATCAGTGCATGGAAAGATAGACTAACAACTTAGAAGCGAACTAAAGCAATTCTCACAAATTTCAATCACACACATAAATGTAGTATCTGATTAATTATTCTTTTTCACTTGATGCAGGTTTCAGAACCGATGAAACAAACAATAAAGCAAAACCGAAAAAGGAGCATAACCAAAAATGGAAAAAAAAATCCATAAACTAGGCAGAAACAAAACTAAAGCGAAACTAAACAAAAGGAAATCGTTTGAACTGCATTTTCCAGTAGGCGGGAACAATATTTTTAACAAAGGCCGCTGGCATCTCCATCGGGGATGGGGGGGGGGGGGGGGGGGCGTGCAGGGAGGTGGGTATCACTCTGTGGAAACAGAAGAAATAGAAACGATGGAGAAATAATAGCATGTGAGGTTACAAACTGCCATAGTTACACAAATGATGGCCAAAAGACATTAGGGCAATCCCTATGGTAGTTTGTGTCTCAGAGGTTTCAACTTTGCTTTCTTAGATGCCTGCTTTAATGTATCTGCGATTGTGGGGGTGGGTTGTTTGTTTTTATTTGTTTTTGTTTGTAGTGGGTTTTTTGTTGTTTGTTTGATTTGTTTGATTTGTGTGTGGTTTGTGTGTGTTTGTGTGTGTGTGTGTGTGTGTGTGTGTGTGTGTGTGTGTGTGTGTGTGTGTGTGTGTGTGTGTGTGTGTGTGTTTGGAGAGGTGGTTGTTGTTGGGGCTTTTGTTTGGTTTTTGTTTTTGGTGTAGTTTTTTTTAATGGGGGGGGGGGGGGGGGGGGGGGGGGGGGGTTCTTTCATTGTTTTTTGAAGAGGTGGCGGTAGGGTAATATGACAGCATAATATCAACACACAATTTTGTCGTTTTTGTAATGTTGAAAGAATTATGGTTTAAACTTTTGAATTCTTTTCATCTTTGGGTATCAGCTTTAGTCTTTTTACAGTATTATTATTATTATTATTATTATTATTATTCGAGTCTACATTTTCTGAATTACTAAAACGATATATATATGTACTGTTTTCATACGTGGATGATTTCCATACCTTTGTACTTCTTTTCATGTCTTCTGAGATCCTGTCAATACCACATCGACATTAATTTTTGCATTCAGTCTCCGAGAGGGTGACAACGAATGTGAGCATGAGAACATAAGAGAGGAAGGAAAGAAGGGGTGGGTGCTAGTCTTTCACTGCGTGCGATTTTTATAATCATGTGGATTTTATTCCTCAAGAGAGTGTGTCCAGCTTCTCGTTTTTGTCTCATCCTCTTATCAGCATCAGTCTGTTTCTCTTTTTGTTTTTTATCCCTTTGTCTGTCCCGTCTGTCTGTTTGTCTTTGTCTATCTGCCTCAGTCACTCTATGTCTCTTTCACTCTGTCCCTCTGTTTCTCTCTCTTTGTGTCTCTCTGTCACTGTCTCTGTCTTTGTATGTCTGTCTATCTCTGTCTCTGTCTTTCTGCCTGTCTGTCTGTCTCTGTCTCTCTCTCTCTCTCACCTCTTCCCCCCCCCCTTCGCTCTCAATCCCCTCCCTTTCTCTCTCTCTCTCTCCTCTCTCCCTCTCTCTCTCTCTCGTCTCTCCTCTCCTCTCTCTCCTCTCTCTCTCTCTCTCTCTCTCTCTCTCTCTCTCTCTCTATCTCTCCCCTTCCTTTCTCTCTCTCTCTCTCTCTCACTCTCCATTCCCCTTTTCTATCTCACTCTCTGTCAATCTCTTTCTCTCTCTCAATTCTCCCCTCCCCTTCTCTCTCTCTCCCCTCTCCTTTTCTCTCTCTCCTCTCTCCCCTCCCCTTCTCTCTCTCTCCCCCCTCTCCTTTTCTCTCTCTCTCTCCTCTCCCCCTCTCCTTTTCTCTCTCTCTCTCTCTCCCCCTCCCTTCTCTCTCTCCCCTCTCCTTTTCTCTCTCTCTCTCTCCCCCTCCCCTTCTCTCTCTCTCCCCTCTCCTTTTCTCTCTCTCTCTCTCCCCCTCCCTTCTCTCTCTCTCCCCCTCCTCTTTTCTCTCTCTCTCTCTCTCTCACTCTCCCCTCCCCTTCTCTCTCTCACTCTCTCTCGAAATCTCTTTCTCTCTCTCAGTCTCCCCTGCTCTCTCTCTCTCACTCTCCCTCCCCCCCCCCCTCTCTCTCTCTCTCTCTCTCTCTCTCTCTCTCACTCCCCCCCCCCTCTCTTTCTCTCTCTCCTTCCCCCTTCTCTCCTCCCTCCCGCCTTCTTTCTCCCTGCTCACCTCCCCCCCCCCCCTCCTCCTTCCTCTAATCTGTCAATGACTTCTTATCTCTCAAAATAGAATAACGTTCAAGGCCTCACAGGAGTCTAAAGAAGGATGATTTCTCCTCCATTAACATCGTCTTTGTTGTTGTTTTTGTATTTGTTGTTGATGTTGTTGGGAGTTTTTCTGGTCTACAGAAAAGACAGTTTCTTTTCCCCATTTGCATCGTTTTCGTGTCCATCAAAGGATAGACAAAGTCCTCATCCTGAAGGATGAAGCCAAAAGCCTTCATCAGGGATAAAAAGATGAAGATGTTGCTGTTGTTGTTGTTTGGTGTTGTTGTTTGTGTTGGTGGTGGTTATGGTTGTGGTGGTGGTGGTGGTGGAAGTGGATTTGCTTTTTAGGGGGTGTTGTTGTTGTTTGTTGTTGTTCTTCTTCTTCTTCTTTCTTCTTCATCTTGCTGTGTCTGCTGTTGTTGTTGCTTTTCTTGAGAAAACCTCATTGTTTGTCATGGCATCATTTTCTTGTAAACATGCTGGGGTTTTTGTTTATTTGCTTGCTTGTTTTCTTTCTTTTTTTTTTCTTTCTTTCTTTCTTCTTCTTGTTCTTCTTGTTCTTCTTCGTCTCCTTTTCCTTCTCCTTCTTTGTCTTCTTTCATCTATATTAAATATGTCGCCAGCTTCTTCTTCCTCGACGAATACTCAGACAGCAACTATTCTCGTCTGTCATGTGAGTGAAAATGCTTTGTGCTACTGTTAAGCGCCGGCAAGTCAGGCCCAGCGCATCCGACTTCAGCGTGGGAGAGAACTGTTATCATTTAAGTCTTTCTGGGAAGGAAAAGTGGTAGGAGAATTGGATCCAAGAAGGCAGAAAATGGACAAGAAGGGGGTGACAGCAAAGTAAAGAACACAGCAGACACATAGAGAAGGATATAAAAAAGAAGGAATTCCGCGCACAGAACTTCCAGAAGTTGGATATCTTAATTTTATACTGATAGGCCACTGGCATCCCCGCTGGAGAATGTAGCCAGTCAGTTAGCTAACTCACTAGCCGGCTACCCGATCAACTATCTACCTTTTAGCTAGCTGGCTCACTGACAAAACTACCCCAGCAGTCAACTAGCTCATTAGCTGGCTAGCAAGCTAGTGAATGGACTACCGTTACGTGCTAGTGAAACCACGATGTATCATGGATATTACTTTGGTGCTATCCATATCAATGATCGTAATTGGATTAGTCTCCAAATAAAGATGATGAAGGTTTAACGGGACATCATTTGAGAGGTTAAAGTCACGTTTGAGCTTCGTTCATAGAATTCGTCTTTACACAGGTATGCACAAATAGGAGGGAAAAAAACATGTTTGAATGAGAACGTCCAAGAACATTTTTGGGGGGTCCAATTTCTGTTAGTATTACTAATTCAGTATGTGGCCACAATATTTTGCTTGAAAAACACTAGTGTAATACTCGCGCATAGTTTGTCATTGTTTTTGTTTTTGTGCTGAATTTTCTGTCAAAAAGGGGCAAAATGTACTTCGAGCAACGTTAAAAAACAACCACATTGGTTTGTGTCACAAACCATGAGTCAGTGATTGGTTTGGATTAGATTGGATGTGTCTACATCAAACGATCACTTAGGAAATTACAAACCAACGAGCTACCAGTGCACTTTAGCTCCTCGTTTTTGTTTAGTGCATAATTATTTTGGTTGATTCTTCTTCTCTCCTCGTTAAAAGTTAATCTCATGCCTGCCCCTATTTTGTTTGTTTTTTAAAGACAGGAAAGCCAAGACGGAAACATTGATCCTCACTCTCTCTCTCTCTCTCTCTCTCTCTCTCTCTCTCTCTCTCTCTCTCTCTCTCTCTCTCTCCTCTCTCTCTCTCTCTCTCTCTCTCTCTCTCTCTCTCTCTCTCTCGCTCACACACACACACACACACACACACCACCCACCCCCACCCAAACACACACACACACCACACACGCACGCACACACCACGCGCACACACATACACACCACCACACCACACACACACAACACACACCACAACACCCTACCCCCACACTTGCAAATTTCCCAGCGCTCTATTTCGTTGGGTGGTGGTTGAAAACCATCCGTTGCATGCACTTCGCCTACATGGTGAAATATAATAATAATAATAATAATAATAATAATAATGTATGGAATTTATATAGCAGGAATTTATGCAGCCTCTTTATAAGAGGCTACATCCTAACTGTGAGATTGTACCTTGTCCCCGGGGTTTGTGCAGAGAAGGGACAATCAAACATGTCCACTCTGTTACAATATATTTATTTATTTATTTACTGTGTTTGAATGTGATAACTTCCTCCTTTCAATCTCCTCATGAACTATAAGTCAGTGTCATTTCATTCCGTCAAGCTCATCAATGTTGATGTGCTCAAGGAACTCTATCACGGTTAATGTCTTTTTCATTAACAGTGCGGAGGGGAAAAAATCGACTCAAATTAAACAAAACAAAACAAAGGAGAAAAAAAATTCATCTCTGATAAAGGCAGTGAAAATTAGGTTGCTGTTTCTATTAAGTTTCCTGTCTGTGCAGCTACTTTATGTATGAGACGTCTGAATGAGTGTTTAGCTGTTGTTAAGTTTTCTTCTTTTTTGTGTCTGTCTCTTCTTCTTCTCTCTCTGTCTCTCTCTCTCTCTCTCTCTTCTCTCTCTCTCTCTCTCTCTGTCTCTGTCGCTCTCTCTCCATCTCACACATTTGAATTTGGCATTTCATATTGCAAAAGGTATCTGGCACAGTCCTATAGGACATTTGTTATAGTTTCATTAATGTTAAAGATTTTTTCAAAAATTATTGTTGTAGCTTTGTTTGTTTGTTTGTTTGTTTTGTAATTGTTCCTTTTGCATTCCACAGTTCCTCTCATGTTTAGACAACTTTTTCACGCGCATATTTTTCAGTAGGACCTCCACCACCACCTCGATTCTCACACACAAACCCTTTGGGTTTTGTTGGGGTTTGGGGGGTTTGTTAGGGGTTTTTTGGTGGTGGGGTTTTTTTGATGGTTGTTTTGTTTGTTTGTTTGTTTTTTGGGGGGGCTAATATCAGTGAGAGTGAACAGACGTAAAGTCGAAGACAACAACAACAACAAACGCAACAAGAAAACACACACACACACACACACACACATGCACACGAGAGAGAGGGAGAGAGAGAGAGAGAGAGAGAGAGAGAGAGAGAGAGAGAGAGAGAGAGAGAGAGGAGGGGGGGGGGGGGGAGGGAGGGGAGAGGGAGAGAAAAACACACGCAACACAACACACACACACACACACACACACACACACACACACACACACACACACACACACACACACGACACAACACGACACGACACGACACGACAGAACACAACATGGCACGACACACTCACAGACACACTGAGGCAAATAAACATTTCCCCCCCCAAAAAAAAATCGCCTACTCTCTCTCTCTCTCTCTCTCTCTCTCTCTCTCTCTCTCTCTCTCTCTCTCTCTCTCTCTCTCTGCTCTCTCTTCTCTCTCTCTCTCTCTGTCTCTCTGTCTCTGTCTCTCTCTCTGTCTCTCTCTCTGCTCTCTATGTCTCTCTCTCTCTGTTCTCTCTCTCTGTCTCCCTCCTCCCCTTCCCCCCCCCAACTTGTCCTCCGCCCAGTTGCTTCCATTTATTAACATCCTATCTAATAATAATAATAAAAATAATAATAATAATAATAATAAATGTTTGGAATTTATATAGCGCTGAATCTTGTAAAGCAACAAATCAAAGCGCTCCTGTCTACATTCTTACACTCTCTTTGATACGACAACGTTTCCTTGATATCTCCAATATTTTTGACAAGTAGCCCTTCCATTACAAGCCTCTGTGGGGCTACCAGCCAGAGGGTCCCTGCACTAGTTCTGGGTCACTTTAGGGTAGTACAATGGTGCCTTAAACGAATACAATTTTGTTTAAACAAACGTTCCTTTTTGTAAGTGTTCAGTCAACT
Organism: Rapana venosa; assembly: GCA_028751875.1. Lineage (NCBI taxonomy): Eukaryota > Metazoa > Mollusca > Gastropoda > Neogastropoda > Muricidae > Rapana > Rapana venosa. Next base: position 11,290,706 of record CM054159.1, on the reverse strand, counting down.
TTTGTGTTAAAAAAATTGTTGCCAAGGTAACTAATGCTGACGCCCTCTTAGACACTTTCAATTTTTTTTTCTTCATGTATGAAATTAGATTGGGGTGAATTTGCATGGAAAGTCCATCATCAATGTATGTATTTTTTCTTTCTTTATATCATTCTTCATGCTATGTATTGCACGTTAATTACTTTCGTGGGTTGTTTTTTTTTCCGCAGAGGGCTGGATGTTAAAAAAGCTATTGTTATGCTTATTCTATAACCCTATATAAATAAAATTTGTTCATTGTTCATTGTGTAAAGTTTAATGTCTTTACCATTAGCAATACAAGATATCGATCAAAAGTAAACAAAAGCGAAATAAGGGGAATTTGGTTTATCTTGGCTAAGGAAAAATGAAGCTGTTTACTGTCTTCAAAGGTTCTTTGATTAGGCTGCTGCTTTATTAAAATGTCTGAGTAGCCTCCTTTGTTTTGTGTGTGTGTGTGGGGGGGGGGGGTGTATGTGAGTGTGTGTGTTTGTCTGTGTGTTTGTGTGATTGGTTGTGCGTGCGTGCGTGTTTGTGTGTATGCACAGTTTGTGTGTGCGTGCGCGTGCTTGCGTGCTTGTGTATGTATGTATGTGTGCGTGCGCGCGCTCCGTGTGTGTATGTGTGTGTGAGTATGTTCAGGAGTCAAGCCAAAAATGAAAGTCCAAATTGATTGTCCTATCCATCAGTGCAGTAGCTTTTGTAGTCTATATTTCTCCTTATTGAATGCAAACGGTACAACACAATATATCTGGACATTTTATTCTTCTTCTTCACCATCATCACCATTTTCGTCGTCGTCGTCATCATCAGCATCACCATAATCATCTTCATCATCAGCATCACCATCAGCATCATCATCATCTTCTTCTTCTTCTTCTTCTTCTTCTTCTTCTTCTTCGTCTTCTTTGTCTTCTTCTTCTTCTTCTTGTAAAGCTTTCCTGTCTATTAGCAGTAGTTATATGGAGATGCGCAAACTGATAATTATGATCACGACGAATATCCGACGTGGTACTGATGTATCCTTTTTGTTGTTAGAAGTAAACAAAAACATGTCATCATTGACGTCATCTTTGACTCTAGGAATCACAGCTAGGGCCGGTTTTTATAATATAAAAAAAGCAATCCCAGTTGTACAACTGTGATTGGCTGAGTTGACTCTCGTTTTCAGACGAAGTCAGGTTCAATGAATAATCCAACTGCAGCCAATCTGCCCCGCTGTTTATGCTGTCGTAGGGATACCCTTGCCCCCCCCCCCCCCCCCCCCCCCAAAGTTGTGTTCCAGCAACTTCCAACTCGCGACAACATTTACGCAAGAAAAACGAGACATGATATATAAGCAGGTAGAAAGGAGATACGTCACCGTTCATATAGGCGGTACTTTGCTGCTGACTTACTTCAACATAACAAAAAATAACACCGACACAATGAGGAAGAATTTCAGCATGGGCCCATTTCTGAATTTGCAGGTGGGTTACGATCTCAAGTGTATGTAATGCAGGCATCCTTCAGTCTCGGAAGGCTGTGGAGTTGCGCTCTAAGCTGGCCAGTCGACATGGGAATGACATTCCCTATGACAAAGGGTACAGATGAAGTCTGACGTTGGTCTCTGTCTGTATCAATGAAAAATTCAGTAGAGGCTGCGAATGTAAAATGAGTACTCCCTAAATTTGCTGGGGGAAAATCGTTGTGTTGCCCGATTTGCAAGCTGACGTCGATGACAGGAATCGTCAGATCTGGAATCGTTGGCCTTCCGATTTGCAGTCTGTGCATTGGCAGCCCACCTGGTGAAGGAATGGGGAAGGTAAAGTTTTCACAGGAAGATTCCAGGCCTGGGGAGGAGTCGTTATTTCCATTGAGCCTTTCCACCTTATGACAATAACCACTTTTGAGCACAGAATACGTCCAGCTTCTGCTCCTACCTCCATGCTGAGTCTATAGCTGTAATGCTTCCATTTCTTTCTTTTTTTCATTTTGGCTGTAGTGCAATCAACTGCAGAGATTCTATCGGATCTGCCAGTTTGTAAGAGAATCGAAACTTGTGAGAGGTTTGTTACAGAATCAAAACTTACATGTACACTTAGAACTTACCATAATTATAATGTAAAACTCAAGATAAGAAGCGACTTCTGGCTGAAAATCAATCTCACAAAGTCCTCACTTTTAATTCCATCAATTTCAACAAGTATCTGCATCAACGTCGCCAACTTCTCTACACACCATATATCCTCAACCCGTAAAAGAGGACAATCATTCATGAAACACTGTCTTAGCGAGCTACCTCCAGAACACAAATAAGACCAGACTCTACTAAAGACGTAAACCCCCTGCAAAGCTGACAGTACCCACCCCCCTACCACTCCCTAATTGTTAGCCAGCGTAGCTGATGAACAAAAAGCCATTCGACAGTAGCAAAAATATCAAAGGGACATATAGACAAAAAACCGGAAAATGAAATATTCCGTGCACCTCTCTCTCTCTCTCTCTCTCTCTCCTCTCTCTCTCTCTCTCTCTCTCTCTCTCTCTCTCTCCTCTCTCTCTCTTCTCTCTCCTCTCTCTCTCTCTCTCTCTCTCTCTCTCTCTCTCTCTCTCTCTCTCTTCCCCCTGGCTTTAATCACACGAGTCAAGAAGTACAAGACATCACAGCATTTATCAGGAGAAAACACACACACACACACACACACACACACACACAACACACACAGAGGCAGCCTTGCTCGAAACAAAGACACGGTAAAACAACAGACAGGGTACTGGACTGCTGGGAAGTCCGAAAATAAGGAGGAAATGCGGCAAGAAAGGAAAGACAAAAGGACAGAGAGACGAAGAGAAGGACATGAAAGAAAAAGGAATATTTCTTGCACAGAATTTCCGGAGAGTGGGTCTAATAGTCTATCCTGTACCGTAGGAACCTCAGGATTTCTTTCCCCTGAGAGGAAATGGTGTGGTCTGTGACTGAACACGGTGAGTTCTTTGAGACTAAATGAATGCACGTCCACGGAACGAACTGAAGTAGCTCTCTGTTGTCATCCAGCTACTGTAATTAATTATACAGCTCAGTGGTAGTTATTTCCTATCATCGTTATGTTGATGATGAGCCCGATTATTGGACAGGTTTGTTCCTCTTTCGTTGAGAAAATAGTTGTGTGTGTGTGCGTGTGTGTGTGTGTGCGTGCGTGCGTGCGTGCGCGCGCGCGTGTGTGTGTGTGTGTGTGTGTGTGTGTGTGTGTGTGTGTGTGTGTGTGTGTGTGTGTGTGTGTGTGCATTTTATGACACAACATACGTCAAACTTCCACCTTGAACTTACTATACAAATGTAAGGCTTCCTTTTCATTTCATTTCATAATAGACGCAGTGCAACCAGCTGCGGAGATCCTATCAGGGTTGTCAGTTTGCTACAGAATCGAAACTTACGTGAAAACTTAGAACTTACGGTATACAGTCAACACTGAAGATCAGACACGACTTCTGGCTGAAAATCAATCTCACAGAACCATTAACAAGTCACCAAAATCAGAGTGCAGCTACCCTAATGATTGGCAAAAAATGGTCACATACACAAAATCTTACCATTGGTGAACCTCAAAACTCTAGTCAAGGATTGGAGAAAAAAAAAAAAACGCTCTGAGCTAATCTGTCCGAAATTACCCCACCCTCACCCCACCAGACACCCCCCTCTTTCTTCCCTAGTAACCAAATTACAAATATCAAACTATTTAACTTACTAAATGTTCAAAATGCTGGTAGTTTCACTCTACAAACCTCATCTCCAGTTCGCCCCCAAAACAAAAAGCAAAATCAATACAATGCAGGGATGGCCATTTTGTAAACATTGATCATGTCACACACAATCAGTCTACATCATTACCTCCCATCTTGACGTAATTAGCTCCCCTTTTTGTCTCCTTTTCCTGACACTAATGGTTGTCATTCTGCATGGAAAATTTCTTGGGGCTGTTTAGCGGCAAGAGCCCAATGTAATAATCTACGGACGTGTTATCCTACATACAGAAAACTGGACAGACCGAAAGAAAATAAACACGCTTGTTTATCAATCCAACGGCACACTGCTTCCTGGTGATTTTGATAACTGATTGCTTTGTACGTATCTCATATATGTTACTGGTTGTTCTGGCAGACTCTTGTCACACTGATGATTAAGTCAGTATGCGCAGTTTATGTACCGAAGAAACATGTATGTAGAGAAAGAAGAGAGGGTTGATGTAAGCTATAGGAATATGGTTAATAGTGATTGGCCTCGTCTGTCCAAAACTAATATTTGTGTTATTTGTGCAATGGAGATATCAATTGGGAAACTGTTTTTTAGTATTCTCTGTTTGTCTGTTTTTCTCTGTCTATGTCTCTGTCTCTGTCTCTCTCCCTCCCCCCCCCCTCTCTCTCTCTCTCTCTCTCTCTCTCTCTCTCTCTCTCTCTCTCTCTCTCTCTCTCTCTCTCTCTCTCTCTCTCTCTCTCTCTTTCTTCTTCTTGTTCTTCTTGTTCTTCTTCTTCGCTGAGCAACTCCATCTTAATTTGTCTGTCAAATAATTATAGGCCAGTTACTTTCACCAATCCTTTTCTTTATCACTTAAAAAGTTAGTAGTAGCAGTAGTAGCAGCAGCAGTAGTATCGTTATTCTCATTAATATTATCATCATTATTATCGTCATCATTATCATTACCTTATCATTATCACAATACAAAGACAAGAAGCCATATGATAAACACTGATCACGTCACACACACACAGTCAGTCTACAATGCCTGTCTTCCTGACATAATTACCTCCCATCTTGACGTAATTAGCTCCCCTTTTTGTCTCTCTTTCCTGACACTAATGGTTGTCATTCTGTATGGAAAATATCTTGGGGGCTGTTTAGCGGTATAAAGAACCCAATGACAGAATCTATGGACGTGTTATCCTACATACAGAAAGCTGGACAGGAAGAAAGAAAATAAACACGCTTGTTTATCAGTCCGGCAGCCCAATGCTTCGTGATGATTTTGATAGCTGATTGCTTTTTCTATACCTCCTATGTAATTCGTTGTGTTGTGGCAAACTGTCTGTAAAGACTGACCCTTGAAGTCAGTGTGCATGTATATGTACCAACGAAACAGACAGAGAAAAAAATTATCTTGGCCGGAGGTGGGATATTATTTGGGGGAGGGGGGAGGGGGGTAAGGGGGAGGTGGAGGAGGAGGAGAAGGGGTGGGGAGGAGGAGGTTGGGGGGGGGGGGGGTGAGGGGAGGGGGCAGAGGCCGAGGCCTGTGTTTGCGGGTGTTTATTTTCTATTCAGAGCCATCCTTTGTGTGTCAGTCATGTCGAAGAGACACTCATTGGAACGTTGTTCTTTGTATTACCTGTCTCTTTTTCTTTTGTCTCTGTCTTTCTTTTCTCTCTTCTGTTTCTCTCTCTCTCTCTTAGAGTTCGGAGCTCGTTATCTCTCTCTCTCTCTCTCTCTCTCTCTCTCTCTCTCTCTCTTCCTCTCTCTCTCTCTCTCTCTCTCTCTCTCTCTTCTCTCTCTCTCTCTCTTCTCTCTCTCTCTATACACTCTCTCTCTCTCTCTCTCTCTCTCTCTCTCTCTCTCTCTCTCTCTCTCTCTCTCTCTCTCTTTTCTCTCTCTCTCTCTCTGTCTGTCTTTTAAGTTCGAACTCGTTCCTCTCTCTCTCTCTCTCTCTCTCTCTCTCTCTCTCCCCTCTCTCTCTCTCTCCTCTCTCTCGTTTCCTCCCCTTCCCCTTGTTAACATGTCCTCCTCCTCCTCCTCCTCCTCCTCCTCCTCCTTCTTCTTTACAGCTTGGTACAACTTCTATAATCTGTCCATCGAATACCAGCCAAAATCAGTTCTCACTTCCTCACAAGTTAAAACTTTTGGGTTTGTTTTTTTTGTTGTTTTTTTTCAAGAGCTGGCCATTCCACTGTACAAACCTCTTGTGTACCAAAACTAGCACCAGAAGCCGTTTAGTGAACATTGATCATGTCACACACACACACACACGCACATGCACGCACGCACGCACACACACACACACACACATGCACACACACCACACACAGAGTCAATCTACAATGCCCGTCTTGACATCATTACCTCCCATCTTAACATAATTAGCTCCCCTTTTTCTTGTCTCCTTCCTCTGACGCTAGTGTACTTTTCTCTCTGTGGCGTAGAAACAGGCACACACACACACGCACACATACACACACACACACACACACACACATATACAAACACACACACACACAAACAAACACAACACACACACACACACACACACACACACACACACACACACACACACAATGTCCTGGACTGTAAAGCGGCAAGAGTCCAGAGAAATGTCTGGAACTGTTATTCTGTGAATAACTAGGCAGTCGGACAGAAAGAAAAGAGAAGAAAAAAAACAAAGAAAATTACTTGTTTATCAATCCGACGCACAGTTCTTCAACATCAGTTGATAGATGGTTCCTTTTTTTTTTTCTTTTTTTCTTTTTTGGTCCGTGTTTCGTGCGTATCTCATTTGTGCTGGGGGGTAAAAAAAAAAAAGCACCTTCTGTAAGACTGATGATTGAGTACACATGTGCGTAAGTGCATGTACCACAGATTGATAATTGCAGAGAGAAAGAAGAGAGGTAGGGTAAAGGACTGTGTTTTACTGCTGATTGGGTCGTTTCCTTCTGTTCACAACCATCATTTGTGCTGTTTGTGCCAAGCGGGCATTAATTGGAACGCTGGTCTTAGCGTCCCCGTCTTTCTGCGCCTGCCCTTCTGTCTGCCTCGACTATCTATCTGTCTATCTATTTATCTATCTTTTTATCTATTTATATATCAATGTATGTATGTATCTATCTATATTTATCTATCTATTTATCTCTCTATTTATCTATCTATCTATCTACTTATCTATCTATCTATCTATCTGTCTGTCTGTTTATCTATCTATCTATCTTTTTATATGTAGATATATTAATCTATCGATCTATTTATCTATCTATCTATCTATCTATTTATCTATCTATTTATCTATCGATTTTCTATCTATTATCTATCAATCTATTTATCTTTCTATTTTTCTATTTATCTATCTATATATCTGTCTATATATCTATTCATATATCTATTTATCTATCTCTTTATCTATCTATTTATCTATCTATCTATCTGTCTCTTTATCTGTCTGTTTATCTATCGATCTGTCTATTGCTCCTTATCTACTTCTAGTCTCCTCCCTGAGTTTGTCCTTCTTCTTCTTAGCCTTTGACAATTTACATTAATTCGTGCATCAAGTATGCTAGAAGACCAATTCAAAGACGTTTTGTTTTAGAACTGTGGACTGTACTGTTAAGGGTTGTTATCATTATTATCACTTGCTATTACTATTATTATTAGTTTATTTTATTTTGTTTTATTTTTGATTATAATGTATATTTATATTTAAATAATTATTTATTATTATATTATTTATAAACAAAAACTTTTTTTAAATCTTGAAATCAATAAAATAACAATGAAACTAAGGGGTTTTATCATTATTATCACTTTTTTGGCTTTTACTATTATTGTTTTGGTTATTTTTAACAGTATCACTGTTATCATGATTACTACAATGCGCATACGAGGTCCTGACGTTCATTATCGATCGCGTCACAATCGATCTACAATACTGGTCTTTGACATCATTTACCTCCCATCTTAACATAATTAGCTCCCCCTTCTTGTCTCTTTTTTCCTGACACTGATAAAAGTTAATTATCTTCCATTCTGCCGGGAGAAATTTCTTGGGCTGTTAGTAGCAAAGAACCCAGGGTATTCATTCCATGGACGTGTGTGTTTATCGGGGTTTGACCTAGGGAAAATTACTTGAGAAACTTCCTGAGAGAATCGGGATTTTTTCCCGTTTGATGTGAGTGAAAGTGTTACAGTTGGTCACTGTTTTCTGTCCAAAGGAGCGAAAATGCTCTACGCTGCCGTTAAGCGCCTGGCAAGTCAGGCCCAGCGCACTCGACTTCGGCATGGGAGAGAATTGTTATGTTTTAAGTATTTCTGGGGGGGGGGGGGGTACGGGGGGGGGGGGGGGGGGGGGGGGGAGGCAGGAGAAATGGACCAAGAAGGCAGAAAATAGACCAGGAGAGGTGACAGGAAGAAAAAGGAACAAGGCAGAAACAAAGGGAGGGTTGGAAAAGAGGGAATTGTTAGTAGAGAATTTCCAAAAGGTGGGGGTGCTATTTCTTCTGACAGCCCCCCCCCCCCTCCCCCTTCCATCCACCCGGCACCACCACGAGGGAGGTTTGAGGGGTGGGGGAGGGGTTGTAGGATAATTATTTGGAGGCAGCCGTGTTTGTTGGTGATTGGTCCTGTTCTGTTCACAGCCATCATTTGCCTCATTTATGCGGAAGAGACATTAATTGGAGCATTATTCCTAGTGATTTCTCTCTCTCTCTCTCTCCTCTCTCTCTCTCTCTCTCTCTCTCTCTCTCTCTCTCTCTCTCTCTCTCTCTCTCTCTCTCTCCTCTCTCTCTCTCTCTCTCTCTCTCTCTCTCTCTCTCTCTCTCTCTCTCTCTCCTCTCTCTCTCTCTCTCTCTCTCTCTCTCTCTCTCTCTCTCTCTCTCTCTCTCTCTCTCTCTCTCTCTCTCTCTCTCTCTCTCTCTGTGCAGGGAGTGAGAGTGGGGAAGAGAGTGCGGAGAATGAGAGTGAGGAAGGATGTACAGAGAATGAGAGTGAGGAAGGGTGTACAGAGAATGAGAGTGGGGAATAGTGTGCGGAGATTGAGAGTGAGGAAGAGTGTGCAGAGAATGTAACAGGAGCAGAGTGTGCGGAGGAGCAGTGTGCGGAGAATGAGAGTGAAGAAGAGTGTACAGAGAATGTAACAGAAGCAGAGTGTGCTGGGTTGGGTATATGAAAAACGGGGATGAAAGCTGCGAAATGGAAGAGACTGTTACACTACTAGCAGATAGCATGGAAAGGTTGCAGCAACTGGCAGAGAAAGCTGAAGATGTCCACTTCATGCTGCGCGACATGAGACAGTGCACTGCTAGGACCACTGCTGTATTGAAGGGAAATGTTCACAAAGATGTTTCTTGATTAATGAGTTGTACACTTCCTGACTGACTTAACGACATGAAGAAACTGTGGTCCGATGAAGGACATTATATCTATAGAGAACAATGATAATATGGAATCCATGTCATGGAGACTGTTTGGGCCGTCAATTAATTAGTTATGCTTTTCGTTGATTCTATGTTTTGTGCCCAGTCCCCCCATCCCAGTGTCCCCCTGTGAATGGGTGTTGACGCTTATCACAATAAACTGTTGTCATTGTCATTGTCATTGTCATTCTCTCTCTCTCTCTCTCTCTCCTTCTCTCTCTCCTCTCTCTCTCTCTCTCTCTCTCTCCTCCTCTCTCTCTCTCTCTCTCTCTCTCTTCGAATTCAGCGTTCTGTCTGTCTGTCTCTCCCTCCCTCCCTCTTTCCCTCCCTCCCTCCTTCCTCTCTTCTCCTTTTTGTTTCCTGCTCCTTCTTCTTCATAGCTCACAATTTATTCATATCTGTCTATCCAAGTCAGACCAATATCAGTTTAACTTCCTCACAAGTAAAACATTAGAATAAAAGAACAGGTGGGATTTTTTTTTCAAAAGCTGTACAAAACCTCTCTCACCAAAACAAACGCGACAAGGCACACGCTAAACATCGATCATGTCTCACACACACAATACACACACACACACACATACACACTCACACACTCACACACACCACACACACACACACACACACACACACACACACACACACACACACACACACACACACACACACACACACGTCAAGTCTACAATGCCCGTCTTCACATCGTTACCTCCCATCTTGACATAATTAGCTCCCTTTCTTGTGACACTAATGTTTTTCCTTTCTGCGTAGAAAAAAAATGTCTTGAGCTGTCAGCGGGCAAGAATACAAAGTAATGTATGGAAATGTTATTCTGTGGAAAAACTGGGCATGAAAAACCGACAGACACACAAAAAAATTCTTGTTAATCAATCCAACACATTGCTTGGTAATGATTTGATGGATGCTTGCTTTGTTCCCATCATACATGCTACCCGTTGTTGCTAGTAAAAGAGTCTGTCGGTAAGACTGAAGAGAAAGGTTTACTGAGTGTACCAAATGTCCGGATATTTCTTCTTAATCGAACGCTCAGACAGCAACTATTGTTGTCTATCGTATGAACGAAGATGCCTTGCGCTGCCGTTAAGCGACTGACAAGTCAGGCAGGCCCAGGGCATCTAACTTCGAAGTGGGAGAAAAGTGTCATCTTTAGAGTTTTTCGGGGGAAAAGGCAGAAGGAGAATGGACCAAGAAGGCAGAAAATAAACAAGGAGGAGGATACAGGAAGAAAAGGAACAAAGCAGAAACATAGAGAGGATAATTCTTCTTCTTCTTCTTCTTCTTCTTCTTCTTCTCCTCCTCCTCCTCCTCCTCCTCCTCCTCCTCCTCCTCCTTGTTCTTCTTCTTCTTTTTCTTCTTCTTCTTCTTCTTCTTCTTCTTCTTCTTCTTCTTCTTCTTCTTCTTCTTCTTCTTCTTCTTCTTCGAACGCTCAGACAGCAACTATTGTGTTCCGTCATATGAGCGAAAATGCGTTGCACTGCCGTTAAGCGCCTGACAAGTCAGGCCCAGCACATCCGACTTCGGCGTGGGAGAGAAAACCGTTTAAGTCTTTCTGGGGGAAAAAAAAGGCAGAAGGAGAATGGACCAAGAAGGCAGAAAATAGACAAGAAGGAGGTGACAAGATGAAAAGAAAGAAAGAAAGCAGAATCATCATAGAGAGGGATATAATAGGGGTGATTTTTAGCGCAGATTTTCCAGAAAGTGGGGATGCTATTTACGCTGACAGCCCACCCCCCCCCCCCCCCCCAACCACCACCACCACCACCACCACTGGCATCCCAACGCGGTAGAATGTCTGGAGAGTCTACAGAGAAAGAATACAGGGTTGAGGGAAACAAAATATTCTTGGATTGTGCTAGTATATGATGAGGAAGGCTTCTTTTCAATATAACATTTGAAGATGGCTTCTTTTCAATGTACAATTTGAAGATGGCTTCTTTTCAATATAAACTTTGAAGATGGCTTCTTTTCAATATACAATTTGAAGATGGCTTCTTTTCAATATAAACTTTGAAGATGGCTTCTTTTCAATATAAACTTTGAAGATGGCTTCTTTTCAATATAGACTTTGAAGATGGCTTCTTTTCAATATAAACTTTGAAGATGGCTTCTTTTCAATATAGACTTTGAAGATGGCTTCTTTTCAATATAAACTTTGAAGATGGCTTCTTTTCAATATACAATTTGAAAATGGCTTCTTTTCAATATACAATTTGAAGATGGCTTCTTTTCAATATAAAATTTGAAGAGGGCTTCTTTTCAATATAAGCTTTGAAGATGGCTTCTTTTCAATATAACATTTGAAGATGGCTTCTTTTCAATATACAATTTGAAGATGGCTTTTTTTCAATATACAATTTGAAGATGGCGTCTTTTCAATATACAATTTGAAGATGGCTTCTTTTCAATATAACATTTGAAGATGGCTTCTTTTCAATGTACAATTTGAAGATGGCTTCTTTTCAATATACAGTTTTACACAATCTAGCATTTAACCCTGTGAGCAATACTGTGAGCATTTTTTTCTTTCCTACTTTCCCCCTTTTTTTCTTTTATTTTTTTAGTTCACTCTGCATTGATCCTTTTTTATTGATCATAAACAAAACAGAGTTTCTGATAAATTCAGTGCTTTACGAGTGTAAAATTACAGAATCTAATGAAATTTCATGAGAGGAAGCAGGGAGGAATTTAGATTAGTTTTCTTTTTTTTTCCTTTTTTGGGGGGCACCGAGGGAGCAAGAATAGAAAGAAGAGGAAAGAAGGAAAATATTCGTGTGTGTGTATATATATATATTATATATAATACATAATATATATATATATATATATATATATATATATATATATATGTGTGTGTGTGTGTGTGTGTGTGTGTGTGTGTGTGTGTGTGTTATACACGCTCGCAACACTTTGCCTAAACAGGTCAACGAGAGTAGAACAGGAAGCAGCAGACTTTTTAAAAAAAAAACATAGATGAAAACTATCAGCTAGCGATTTTCACTGCCGAAAACACAGACAAAAAGGCTTTGTTGCTAGCATCCTTCGACATGGAGGCTGCTTCAACAAAAAAGCAAGCCTCTTCCACAACCGACCATCAACATCAGGATTAACCTCCATTGCCTCCCCTCACGAAAGCAAGGGAGATGACTTTCATGATGACGCTCTCGGATTGCAAAGGGATATAACTAGCTTTTTTTTTCTTTTTTTTTTTTGTTCTCCTGCGGATGTACACAGAGTTGGCTTATGGCGTGTATAGATTACGCCAAGTAACAAACGTCTGTCGGGATCTTATCCTCCTATTTAGAGGATGAGACTATAAACCGAGGCCCCGTGTGCGAACGCACGCAGAACATCTAGCGCACACGTTAAATCCTGTTCCGCTTTTCGTAAGAGTAGGCCATTGTGTGCCGGTGGGAACAGATGACAGAATTTACAAAACTGCATACACACGGGGACTGGATGTAAAAAAAGCACACAAGTACTTATTCCATTATCCTCGATATAAAAGAATAAAAGAAAGAGGTTGCTCAAGACGCGCGGCGATGAAGTAGGCAGAGAGATGGGGGGGGAAGGAGTGGGGGGGGGGGGGGGGGGGGGGAGGGGAGGGAGTTACTGAATATTATCTGGGATTAGCAGATAATAATATTAACATACCACATCTTTTTGTGTTGAGTGGTGTAAAGGAAGAACGAAGTAAGACGATGTTGAATTGTTGCCTATGAAATCGTTCGTACAAGAAAAATCTGTACGTAATTAACGTTGTAGCCTATGTTGCTCTGTGATGTCCTGTCCTGTGCAGTCCTGTGCTGTCCTGTCTTGTTCTGTCCTGTCCTGTTCTGTTCTGTTCTCCTCTGTTCTGTTCTGTCTTGTCTTGTCCTGTCCTGTTCTGACCTGTCCTGTCCTTGTCTGTCCTGTCTGTTTCTGTTCTGTTCTGCTCTTGTTCGTCCTGTCTGTCTGTCCTGTCTTGTCTGTCCTGTCCTGTTCTGTTCTGTTCTCCTCTGTTCTGTTCTGTCTCTGTCTTGCCCTGTCCTGTCCTTGTTCTGACCTGTCCTGTCTTGTTCTGTCCTGTCCTGTCATGTCCTGCTTTGTCTTGTCCTGTCTTGTCTTGTCCTGCTTTGTCTTGTCCTGATCTTGTCTTGTCATGTCCTGTCATGTCCTTTTCTGGTATGTTCTGTCTTGTCTTGTTTTGTCTTGTCTTTTCTAGTTTCCTTTTGCTTAGACTGTGTGCATTGTACTGCACTATGTAATGTGGTGTTACCTAGTGCTGTGTATTGTATCATTGTGCATTGTATTTCATTGTCGTGGATATAATATGTATTGCGTGCCAGCACATATGCTACGCACACATGCACTACACACACACGCACACACACACACTCACACACACTCACACACTCACACACACACACACTCACACCACTCACACACACACAACAAACAACACACACACACTCACATACAACACACACACACACACACACACACACACACACCAACAACACACACACACACACACACACACACACTGCACACGCTCAAACGGGGAGTGGGAGGAGATACAAAAAAAAACGAGGGGGGGGGGGAGGCACAGAGAGAGAAACACACACTGAGACAGACACACAGACACTGAGACAGACACACAGATACTGAGACAGACACACAGACAGACGGACAGGGACAGAGTTGGAAAATGGCACCGGTTTTCATTTCTAAAAGCAGTTAACACAGAAGATGATGTCTCTCTGATAAAACAACAACAACAACAACAACAACAACAACAACAACCAAACAAACCCAAAACAAACAGAGACAGCACACGGCACTCCATTTTCATTTATGAAAGCATAAGTCAAGTCACAATGAGAATCATATCTTTTTAGTGGTCTTTCACTACAGAGAATTCTGTGACACGACAACAAATATCTTTATTTCAAGGAAATTAACCCTAGCAATCGTTTTATCTCATTCATTTTTTAAAAATATATAATTATGAAGCTATCATTTTCTCATAATCATTCACAATATTTTGATACAGAAACTTTCGTCTCTCTCGAAATCGTTCGCAAATATTGCAGCCATAAACGGGATGATGTAACCCAGCTTTTTTCTTCTTCTTTTCTTTTTGTCATTTTTTTCCCGTTGAAGCTAAAATATAAGTAGTATAAGGAAGTTTCTGGGCTCACGCTAAGAACAAGAATTGAGGCCTGTTTCATAATCTGCATTGTTGACATTGGTATTATAGCTTTTGTTGTTATTTGTGTTGGTGCTGTTGGTGTTATTGTTGTTGTTGTTGGGTTGGGGTTTTTTTTTTTTACTCTTCTTAACTTCCTCCTGCTCTTGCTCCTCCTCCTCCTCCTCTCTTTTTCTTCTTCTTCTTCTTCTTCTTCTTCTGCTTCGTCTCCTCCTCCTCCTCCTCTTCCTGCTCCTCCTCCTCCTCCTCCACCTTCTTCGTCTTCGTCTTCTTCTTCGTCTTCTCCTCCCTCCTCCTCCTCCTCCTTCTTCTTCTCCTCCTCCCCCTCGCCTCCTCCTCGTCCTTCGTCTTCTTCTCCCTCCTCCTCCTCGTCCTTCTCTCCTCCTCCTCTTCCTCCTCCTCCTCCTTCTCCTTCTCTCTCTCCTCCTCCTCCTCCTCCTCCTTCTTCTTCTTCTTCTACTTCTTCTACTTCTCTCTACCGTGACTTCCTTGTTGGTAGCATGATCTGCAAGAACGATTTCCTTTCTTTATTATCTTATATTATTACTACCTGGTAAACAACAGACGTTGAAACCGGCTCCTATTTTCTACAAGAGGAAAATGATAAGTTGTCGACGACCTTTTGTAGCAAAAGAAGATTTCCTTTTTAATGATGATCTTAGAATCGTTTGGGTGCAGATTACATTCTTTTTCTTCCCTGCAAATAAACACCCGTTTTGTGACGGACGAAAACAGTTTCCTGATCTGACAGTGGCGAATCAAAATTTATGTCTTTTTTTTCCCAAACTCTGACTTGGAAAAGACGAGTGATGTCTACAGGCATTCATAATTTAAGAAAAAAATTTTTTAAAGGAAAGCCAGTTGTAAACAATAATTCGTGCTTAATTGAAACTTTGGTAAAAGCAAATAAAGTAAAAATATAAATAAATAAAAAAGGAAGAACAAACACATATACGCAGACGCAGACGAGCGCGCACACACACACACACATACACAGCGCGCGCGCGCGCGCGCACAAGAGAGAGAGAGAGAGAGAGAGAGAGAGAGAGAGAGAGACAGACAGACAGACAGACAGACAGACAGACAGACAGATAGATAAATAGGCAGACAGACATACAGACATGTAGACACACAGACAGATACACAGAGAGAGAGGGAGACAGAAACAGAGAGACAGAGACAGACAGACAAATAGAAAGACAGAGAGAGGGAGAGAAAGAGAGTAGGACAGATAAACAGACAGAGAGAGAATGAGACATAAAGTGAGAGAGACAGAGACAGACAGCCAGACAGACAGAAACAGAGAGTGAGGCAGTTGTTATTAAAAACCAGCTAGACGGAAGGAGACCGAAGAACCAATGTCAATATCAAAGAGTAAAAAAACACGAAAATAAAAACGAAAGAGAGGAGAAAAAACAACAACAAAAAAGGTATGACCCAAAAAATTGATGTCTTCTTTCTCATAAATAAACAAACAAGGCAGTCTGTCCTCCTTCTCTTCCTCCTGCTCCCCCTCCTTCCCCTCCTCCTCCTTCTTCTTCTTCTTCTTCTTCTTCTTCTTCTTCTTCTTCTTCTTCTTCTTCTTCTTCTTCTTCTTCTTCTTCTTCTTCTTCTCCTCCTCCTCCTCCTCCTCATTGTCTTTTGAGAAGGAATAAATATTTTATTGAAGACAGAACTCTTGCGAAGAGAAATGGAGCCCTGGCAATCCTTGTTGCTGTCCGTCATCGTTGCCCTTAGTCTTCATACCGACATCGCAGAGCAGTGAAAAGGACATAACCAGCCATTTCATTGTCAACAGCTGAAGAAAAGACTGGAGCTACGCTTTTGTTTTGCTGCTGCTGCTGATGCTGATGATTACAATATAAAAACATCGAAGCTGTTATTCGTTCATAAAATTTGTTGAGAATCCTTTCTAACGGCAAGATGCAAAATAATAGCAGACGAACAAACAAACAAACAAGCAATAAATAAATAAACGAAGACTATCCGAGATGATAAATCAAATGTTTTGATGAAGTTTAACGATTTTTTATCGACGTGTCTTTTTTACATAGTTAGGGTTGATTTAAAAACCAAAAAACAAACAAACAAACAAAAAATAAATAAATGGAGACTATCCCAGATTAATAAAATCAAATGTGTTGATGAAATATAAAGATTTTCATGGACCGTGTCCTTTTGACATAATAATTATTATGAAGATTTATTTTTTTTCTTAACAAACCCAGTGCAAGACAATTCATTTTTAGGTTGAGCATTGTATTCATTGTTGAAATAAACGTGTTTTTTTTTCTCTTATGGTAGTTGTTAAGGTTTGAAAAATGCGTTTTGTAAGGGTTTGTTGTTGGTTTTTGGTGGGGTTTTTTTTTTTTTTACTATTTAGGTCTACTCGTTGTCTTAAAATACCATGATGACATTCTCTCCCCTTCGCCGGCCATGATACTTAAAGCTTACTGAATCCTCAAGGTCGGAATGCAGCAGCCTTCATAGTGTGCAAAAGTGGTCGCATACGCAAAATCTCACCATTGTTGAACCTCGAAACTCTAGCCGGGAACGAAAATATAATGTGACTGAAAGGCTAAATATAGCTATTATTTCTCTTTTTTTGTGTCTGGAAACAGTATTTTCGATCAGAAAATGAAAGTTCAGTGGCCAGGACTAGAAAGTCAACGAGGAAAACATAATAATAAATATGTGAAACTTGAAGGAGACTGCTACAGAGACGAAGATGGTCTATCTTTTTTCTGCGTTACTGCAGCGTTCGTTTTCTAGTTAGATTTTGTTTTACCAATTTCCGTGATATTTTTCCGCTCCATCTCTCTGTTTCTGTCTGCTTGTCTGTCTGTCTCTCTGCTTGTCTGTCTGTCTGCCTGTCTCTCTGATTGTCTGTTCCTGTCTTGTCTATCTCTCTGCTTGTCTGTCTGTCTTGTCTGTCTCTCTGCTTGTCTGTCTGTCTCTCTGCTTGTCTGTCCTGTCTTGTCTATCTCTCTGCTTGTCTGTCTGTCTTGTCTGTTCTCTCTGCTTGTCTGTCTGTCTTTCTTGTCTGTCTGTCTTGTCTGTCTATCTGCTTGTCTGTCTGTCTGTCTGTCCTATCTTGTCTATCTCTCTGCTTGTCTGTTTGTCTGTCCTGTCTTGTCTATCTCTCTGCTTGTTGCCTGTTCTGTCTGTTCCCTCTTGTCTATCTCTCTGCTTGTCGTCGGTCGGTCTTGTCTGTATGTCTCTCTGCTTGTTTGTCTTGTCTGTCTGTCCTGTCTTGTCTATCTCTCTGCTTGTCTGTCTGTCTTGCCTGTCTGTCTCTCTGCCTGTCTGTCTCTCTGCTTGTCTGTCTGTCCTGTCTCGTCTATCTCTCTGCTTGTCTGTCTGTCTTGTCTTCTCTCTGCTTGTCCTATGTCTGTCTTGTCTGTCTGTCTTGTCTGTCTCTCTGTTGTCTGTTGTCTGTCTCTGCCTGTCTCTGTCTGTCTGTCTCTCTGTCTGTCTATCGCTTGCCTGTTGACTGTACTGTCTGTCTGTCTACCTCTGCTTGTCTGTCTGTCTCTCTCGCCTCCGCTGTTGTCTGTCTGTTTGTCTGTCTGTTATCTCGGAGAGCTGGAACGGGGAGTTTCTGACTGTAACGACGACATCAGTTGTAAGTGAACATGACAGGGCTGTTACAGCCAGGCGCTTGCAGCTCTGAAAACAAAAGTAGGAGACAGGTTGGGTGGGGTTGGGGGAAGGGGGGGGGGGGGTTGTCTTCGCAACCCTGAACTCCCAAAGTGTCAGCACTGAGTAATGGTATACTATGTCACAAGCCCTGCTTCTCTAACCAGCCTCCTTCGCCACTTTTACATCTCTTTTTCTAAACAAAAAACTTGCTTTATCTTTGTCTCCTACGAACCTAGCATCCTCCTCGTGGTGTTGGAAACAGTGGAATCAGTGGGGAAAGACCGTGGTAGACATTGAAGATGACATGGATGATCTTATACAGTGGCTTCTTGATTCCCGTTTCCTATCGTTTCATCGTCTCTAAACATGAAATGTCTGCCGTCACTACTTAAAATATAGACACATCCTTTTTTTTCTGTCTGTGTGTTTGTGTGTTTCTCTGTCTGTGTGCGTTTGGTTGTCTTTCTGTCTGTCTGTCTGTCTCTGTATGTCTGTCTGTCTGTCTGTCTATCTCTCTCTCTCTCTCTCTCTCTCTCTCTCTCTCTCTCTCTCTCTCTCTCTCTCTCTCTCTCTCCCCTTTCACACCTTCCCCTTCCACTTCTCTAAAACATGTCTACCTCACTACTAAATAGACACATCCTTCTCTCTCTCTCTCTCTCTCTCTCTCTCTCTCTCTCTCTCTCTATCTCTCTCTCTCTCTTCTCTCTCTCTCTCTCTCTCTCTCTCTCTCTCTCTCTCCCCCCCCCCCTGTCTCTCTATCTGCCTGCCTCGGTCTGTCTGTCTTGTCTGTCTGCTTGTCTGTCTGTCTGTCTGTCTGTCTCTCTCTCTCTCTCTCTCTCTCTCTCTCTCTCTCTCTCTCTCTCTCGCTCTCTCTGTGTCTGTGTCTTTGTCTCAGTATGTCTGTCTCTCTGTCTCTGTCTGTCTGTCTGTTTCTTTCTCTCTCTCTCTCTCCTCTCTCTCTCTCTCTCTCTCTCTCTCTCTCTCTCTCTCTCTCTCTCAGAATCATAATACGCATACAATACTCAATACACCAGTCCACCACTGAGGCCACGGCAGGGTAAACTTCAAAAAGAGCGAAATCAACCTCCCTGTGGCATTTGTATCACTGAATCCAAAAGTAACTTAGAGTGTCACTACTAAGCGTTGGATTACAACCACTATGGCCGATGGATGTCATCATGAGACAAATGTTGATTTTTAAATGTCTAAAATAAAATGTTGTGTCAGACTGATAGCTCGCTCACTGCTTCCTTGTCAGCACGACGCTTATCTTCCGTTCATTTATAAATACTCAGCCAGTGTCATTTTTTGTCCTTTTTCTCCAATAAAACCATTTCCTCCCGGGCCTTTCAGCCAGCCCATTTCTTTCACTTAACCTAATTCCCGAGGTAAACAGCCCCATCCAACCTCGCAGGTCATATCACAGCCAACCACCACCTTTGACAACACTCCCCGCCCCCCCCCCCCTCTCCTATTCCCCAGAACCCATCTTCCTCCTGCCGGCCAAACAAGAAGAGAAGGAACATCTCCCTCCCTCCCTCCCTCCCCAACCCCAACTCTCCTAGCAAACATGGATCATGACACGGTCATCCAGAGTTGTCTGTGGCTTTCTTGACACCATTAGCTCCCTTGCTTGTGTGGCCAAATGTCTTCCATTCTTTGCACTGGCAGCTCTGCTGCTGACCCTGAGTGACAAGAGGTGGGCAGTAAGCTGAGAATACTTTATTCCACAGCAGAGGAACCGCGCGCGCGCGCACGCACGCACACACACACACACACGCACACACACACACACACACACACACACACACACCACGATCTGTTTGATTTTTAATCGATTTTGTTGTTGTTGCTCTAATCTCCTCTGCAAATAGCTGTGGCAGGTTGAAAAAAGGGAAGTTTCGTTTTGTTTGTTTGTTTGTTTCTTTATTTCGTTTTTAAATTTTGTTTTACTGTTTTCTGTTCTCTCAAAGTGCAACAGAGTCAGGCTCATTCCATTACCTGCTACAGTTGTGCCAAGACACACTGAGCAGATGTTTTGACCGAGTAATGCAGTAATTCTGGGGAACAAAATCTGGTTGCATGTTGGTAATTTCCATGTCTCCGCCTACTCAATGAGCACTTACATTAAGAATGGGACTCTGAGGTTGTATGTCTGATTCCCTTGCAAGCATGTAATTACCAACTGAATAAGACACTAGCTTTATGTGGCTTTAGACTTCTTCTGTAACCTCTTTGAGAAGCCATTGGAGAATTGCACTGTGTCTTTATAGTGATGTGTCGAAGACAGTTTGAACCGGATAAAACTCATACTTCTCCAACTTTATCTCATCTCATCTGCTCCTGTAACCTCCTCCGGGATCGTAGGGGCACTGCAGTGACGAACGTTGCACCAGTTAGCTCCATTTGCGGCGGTTGTGGGCAAGTGCCTGGGTTGAGCTCTTCCTGGTCCATCCAGTGATGTTGTCTGCCCATTTCTTCTTCGGCCTGCCTCGCCTTCTCTTCCCCTGCACTGTTCCTTGCAGTATGGTCTTGGAGAACCCATCTGATCTTGTCACATGTCCATACCATTTGAGCTTCCTTTTCTTGACTGTGGTCAACAGGTCCTCGTAGTGCTTTAACTTGTTGGGTGATGGCTTGTCAGACTTCTTCGTTGGTCCGTGTATGAAATGCCAAGGAGTCTTCTGAGGTATCTCATCTCCAAAGCCTGGATCATCCTTGTAGATGTGCAACTTGGCTCTGGCAAAAGATTGCAAAATGTCCTGCGTTTTACTGGGACCACACATTGTCAAACGGGGTTTAGCATGTGCGCAAGATGGTCTGCATGAGTACGTGCCTGGGACCTCTGTATATATGAGTATAGTCTCATCCAATGGACTTTCCGGAAAGTGGAGTCAGTACAAATGTTATCTCCAGGAGGAAAACGATCCCCTTGAACGGGCCTCTCAGTGCTGTGGTGACTCAAACGTGGGCTCAAACGCAGGCCGTCAAATCGCGAGCGCAAGGCTCTAACCACTGTCTCTCCTCCTTACCCTGTTTATAACTATGATTCTTGGGTTTTATTGTTGTTGATATAAGCTGTGTCTTTTCAATGTGATACGCTTCGTTGCCCTTTTATTTCCAGTTTCAGTGCATAACATTAAGCTTATTAGTTATTTTTTGTCCTTTTTTTTTCTTTGTCTTCCTTCAATGAAATGTCAGCTATGATATAGCTTTTGATTACAGAGGTTCCATCAATAGTTGAACTGATTGATTGATTGATCACTGATTAATGGAATTTATACCCCCCCCCTCCTCCGTCCCTCCCTCCCTCCTCCATGTTTTCCAAGACATCCGCATTGTTGCTCTTTTTTTGTTTTGCTCTGTTTTGGAGGTTGTTGGGGTTTTTTGCTTTTGCGCTCTCGCTCTCCCTCTCTCTCTCTCTCTCTCTCTCTCTCTCTCTCTCTCTCTCTCTCTCTCTCTCTCTCTCTCTCTCTCTCTCTCTCTCTCTCTTTCTCTCTCTCTCTCTCTCTCTCTTTCTCTCTCTCTCTCTCTCTCTCTGTCTCTCTCTCTTTCTCTCTCTCTCTCTCTCTCAGCATTTATGTCATCTCTCTATATACTATATTATATCTCTATCGCTCTCTCGCTCTCTCAGATCTTACAGAAAGAGCAACGCTGTTTCCATATTAGGTTTTTGGGTTTTTTTCAAAATTGAAACAATGCAGAACATTACTCCACCAAAAAATCATCCATGTATCCATTTATCCATTTATAATGTAGCTGTTTACATTAATTTCTCTTTTCTTAGGAGAAAGGAAGAGAGAGAAAAAAAAAGTCAGGTTATTAGAGAGACGGATGGAGATAGAAACGAGAGAACGCATGGGTTCTGTTTTATTTGGAGAAAAAAAAATATGCCCCCCCCCCCCCAAAAAAAAAAAAAAAGCTGTATCTTTACCGTCTTTAAACTGGAGATAATTGAACAAAGAAGGTATTTATCAAAGGCGCCAAATTTCTGCACAGCCACCATGATGCAGGGGCGATTATTCCTTTAAACTGGCGGTTTTTAAGGTTGGGAAGGGACGTAACCAGCTAGCTATGATTTGTGTGTGTGTGTGTGTGTGTGTGTGTGTGTGTGTGTGTGTGTGTGTGTGTGTGTGTGTGTGTGTGTGCGTGCAAGCAAACTAAGCAGCTAGCTCTGATATATGTGTGTGTGTGTGTGTGTGTGTGTGTGGTTGTGTGTGTTGTGTGTGTGTGTGTGTGTGTGTGTGTGTGTGTGTGTGTGTGTGTGTTTGTATGTGTGTTTATGTGCACAATACGTGGTGTTCAACATGGTTTCTTTTGAACAAATTGTAAGAGGGGTGGGGGGGGGGGGAGAGAAATACGGCGTTGAGGATCTGAGGTATTTTGAAAAATTACCTGATGCCATGATAAAACAGATGGGAGGCTTAGGCAGACAGGAGAAAGAATTAGAGGGCATAAGAAGGACATCAACCTGTTAGCAGCAAGGAATGTGTGCAAAACTGGGAACAAGGAGGGAGTTTATAGTTTTTTAAAACAAAAACACACTTTTTGCTGGTTGTTTTGATCGAGGGGGTCTGTGTGTGTATGGTGTGTTTAGTGTGTGTGTGTGTAGTGTAGTGTGTGTGTGTGTAGTGTGTGGTGTGTGTGTTGTGCGTAGTGTGTGTGTAGTGTGTGTGTTTGTATGTGTGTAGTGTATGTGTGTGTGTGTGTATGTGCGTGCGTGTGTGTGTGGTGTGTGTGTGTGTGTGTTGTTTGTATGTGTGTATTGTTTGTATGTATGTGTAGTGTGTGTAGTGTGTGTGTAGTGTGTGTAGTGTGTATATGGTGTGTGTGTGGTGTGTGTGTGTGGTGTTTGTAGTGTGTGTGTAGTGTATGTGTTTGTTTGTTTGTGTGTGTGTATTTTGTGCGTATGTGTGTGTGTGTGTGTAGGGGGAGGAAAGAGAGAAAGTCAAATTATTTCTGGAGACACAGATATCTCTCTGATATCCTGTTGCGATGAAAACCAGAAAGATTAGATTTTTTGCATGATATCGTGTGACATTCTATGCAGAAACATTCCTGTAATCTGTATGATATTTTGCACATAAAACCTTAACAAAGAAATTGGGTCGCCTTGGTGTAGCTGTATCAAAACCATTCTATCTAAAATTGGATTTGACTGTTTGAGATGGGTACGTAGTTTAAAATTCTAAAAAGCTATGGTGAAATGTCAGGCAAGCACTACAAAATAATTATATCCAAATTTGGCGTAACGCTCTTGAAAACGGTAACAAATGTTTATGTTATAGGAATTTCAAAGACGTGTTTAGAAGAGAAAATTGAAACTACATAACAGCTTTACTAAACGTATACGTTTAATCACTTCTTCAATTTAAACGCAGCAATTATAAACTTCCTATTTAAAAACAGGTAGATATAGCAATATTCAGAGAGATTTACGTCTTAGATGCAATTTTGTCATGGGTATATCAATTGGGGACAAGTTTTATTTGATAATGGAATTTTCCTAATGTGGAGATCTTCGAAATCGTAAGGAGTGGAGATCATGTCTCACCGAGGTTTAATCTTCCATGAACTTCCGGTATCCAAAAGGTTTTGTTGTTGTTTTTGTTGTTTTGTACATGAAATGCAGTGCAACATGAAGAAACAGAAACTGAGTTCACTATGAGACCTGGCATCAGAAGCCACTAGA
>CM054159.1:11257004-11259504 GCA_028751875.1 Rapana venosa | reverse complement strand
CCAGATTTTCATCTTCTGTCAGACCACACATAGAACGAAGCAAAGGGGAGGAAAGTTTACGACAAACATTGCACCTGACGAGCACAATTATCTAGAACCACCCATGTTTTCCTGCCCTCCTTACGTGAGCTCCTTTCCTTCCGTTGCCTCATTTTCAGACACCAGTGTCTTCTTTCAGTTCTGTGCTAATAGTTCTCCTGATCTGGAGCCGGGAGAGACAGACAGACAGACAGTAAGCTGTGGGAGGTTTCGTTGTAGGAAGAAATGAACTTGTCATAAAAGAAATAAATATCAAGAAACAGATTTTGGAAGTTTCTGTAGCCTGTGTTTTGTATCGACTCCAGCTGTATGTTCGTGTCATTTTGGAGGCTGTTACTGCTTTGATGGGGGGGGGGGGGGGGGGGGGGCAGACCTAAGTCAAACATTGCTGTCTCCGTCAAAATGAACTGTCCCCGTTAGTGATCTGTCTAGCACATAGCTTATTGTTAGTCTGTCACAATAACAGGTATTGACATGTCTTGATCAGGTGTTTCCTTTAAGATTTGTGATGCTTCGCCATGTTGACGATGCCAGCCTCAAAAGTTGAAAGTAAAAAAAAGGAATTTGAATTCATTGATAAGACCATAGTTGTAGACAAATAAAGCTGTTAAATAGACGTGCAATCTTACAAGGGACGTTCTTTGCCCATCCCAAAGTTGACAAGAGTTGCTAGTGTAATCAGAATATACATAAGCACAAATGGTATATCATAGAGTCAGATCAGTAGAAACTGGTCAGCGAACAAAAGATCAGGAAAACGTTTCGATAATGATGATATTTTTTCATCTGAAACGCATTGTCACAAATTCAATCTTCAGAAAACCAATACGGGTTTGGTTTTTTTGCACAGAGGGCATAAAAATGGGCATTTATCCAGATTTAGAAATGACAGTCATCAATCGAAGCTGCAAGACTATTGGGAGTGTACTGTTCACACACACACACACACACACACACACACACACACACACACACACACACACACACACACACACACACACACACACATACATACACCTGGTCTGCATTAACTTAGTATCTAATAGTCAAGAGTAGTTTGTTGTTGTTTGCTTGTCTTTGTTTTGTGTGTGCAGTTTATTTTATTTTCTTTTTTCTTGGTTTTTTATTGTTGTTGGGTTTTTTGTTGTTTGTTTGGTTTTGTTTTGGGGTTTTTTGTTGGGTTTTTTGGGGGATGGGGGGAGATGTTGCTCTTAACGGAAGAGACAAACGTCTCCACAAAAAACCACTCAGACTCTCACCAGCAAGACTATTACTTATTACTATCCCAGTAACCGGTGTCAGGTTGAAAACGACATTAACTGTGAACGCAATGGTAATTCAGCGACAGATCGTTTTACCTCATTTTCTTCCGCCATTAGGAGACACACACAGTTAAGGACCACTTCTGAAGTGTGGAAATCATGGTATGGTAGATTAGCAAATACTGATTGGAACTGACGAGGGAGAGAAAAATAATAAAAAACAGTTTTTTTTCGGGGGCAATAGGAAATGAGGATGGTTAGGTATCAGTTATAATCTGAGATGAAAGGGTGATAGGGGGGGGGGGGGGATAAGTGTTATTGTTTGAGGGTTTGGTGAATGCGCGCATCTGTGACAGTAATGTACTTTGAATAGACTTTGGTGTTGGGTGTGAAGTCAGCGGGTTATTAGTGTGTGCAATAGAGACAACGCGGTGAAGGATTTTTTTAACACCAACCCCCCCTCCCCCCCCCTTCCCCCCGGAAAAAGAAGGGGGGAGGGGGTGAAGTAGAACACAGAGAGAGGGGGGGAGAGGGGGGGGAGAGAGGGGGGGTGAGGGAGGCAGAGAAAGAGAGAGAGAAGGAAGGGGCAAGAGAGAGAGAGACAGACAGACAGACAGAGAGGGGTAGAGACAGACAGACAGACCAAGACAGAGAGACGTACAGAGAGAGATAGACAGACAGAGACAAAGATACAGACAGGAAGACAGACAGCGAGGACGAGAGACAGACAGACCAAGCCAGAAAGACGGAGAGAGAGAGAGGGAGGGGGGGGGGGGAGAGGGAGGGAGATAGAAAGATATAGAGACAGACAGACAGACAGAGACAGACAGACCAAGACAAATAGACGCAGAGAGAGAGACAGACAGACAAACACACAACCACACACACATACAAACACACAGACAGACACAGAGAGACAGACAGACACAAAGACAAACACACAGACTCCCAGACAGACACAAACAGACAGACCGACAGACAGCCTGATGTGTACCTTAACCTGAAAGTGAGAGAAAGCCTCTTTTTTTTCTGGAGGGATATTGCACTGCAATGACATCATTACCTGTATAAGTGCACAGCTTTCGGTTTTTCTTCTCTGTCTTCGTCTATTGTATCTACGGTGGGGTTCTTTTAGGAACAGAAAAGTGTATTAACTCTCTCTTTTTAGCTTGTTTTTCTTCTTCTTCTGCTTCTTCTTC
>CM054159.1:11244504-11254504 GCA_028751875.1 Rapana venosa | reverse complement strand
GGACTGGATGTAAAAGCACATGTGTGCTTATTCCATTATCCTCGTATAAAAATAAATAAATAAAATAAACTCTCTCTCTCTCTCTCTCTCTCTCTCTCTCTCTCTCTCTCTCTTTGAGCGGTGTGTGTGTTTGTCGTGTGTGTGCGTGCGCGCGCGCGCGTGCGTGTGTGTGTGTGTGTATGTATGTGTGTTGTGTTGTTTTTGGTGTTGTTGTTGTTGTTGCTGTTGCTGTGTGTTTTCCTGTGGAGTTAACATCACTGCTGACTCAACTCTCCCCAAAAGTCCTTCGGATGAGACTATAAACCGAGGTCCCATGTGCGAACGCACGCAGAATATCTTGTGCACACTTTAAAACATGTTCCGCTTTATCAGAATAGTAGACTATCATGTGCCGGTGGGAACGGATGACAAAATTGACAAAACTGCTTACGATCGGGAACAGGATATAAAAAGCACATGAGTGCTTATTCCATCATCGTCGAAATGAAAGATACAAATTAATATAAAAAATAATATCACACACCATACCCATCACCATTCATCGGGGTTTTTCTTATATCTGAAAACATTCCGGGGGGAAAAAAAACCTACCAGATTGTGTACATTCTCCTAACAAATCAACCTTTTCTCGATGAACTAGCCCTGGAGCGGAAAACGTTGAAAAAACACTACTAACCTGACTCTAGGATTTAGAAGAACTCCACTGTATTTTTTTTTCTGTCTCAGTATTTTCACACTTTTTTGTCTTTTGCAACATCTTTACACACACACACACACTGTGGGTATCAGCCATTTTTTGCAGGCAGACAGTCAGCTTAGCTTAACTAGCAAGCTCCAGCTAGCGAGTTCTTCCTATGCTGCCTGTGGCCAGAGGCGGTCAGAACAGAACAGGACAGGACAGAGCAGGACAGAACAGGACAGGACAGAACAGGTCAGGACAGAGCAGGACAGGACAGGACAGTAAGCTGTGGACATGTCATCGCCTAAACAGTGGCCAGAGAGACAGCCCTGGGGAAAAAATCCACGGCCCTATCAGTTCAGAGATGGAATGTCCACAAGGGCTTGATGAGTCCCTTTGTCCTGCTGTGGGAAGGCTTGGAAAGGCACCCAGCAGAAACAAGAAAGCAGCGGAAGGGGGGATAAAAAAAAAAAGATGGTATGGTGGTGAGAGTTTGGTAAGCTTGGAGGAGCGAGGAGGTGGTGTAGGAAGAGAGAGAGAGAGAGAGAGAGAGAGAGAAGAGAGAGAGAGAGAGAGAGAGAGAGAGAGAGAAAAGAAGAGAAGAAGAAGAAGAAGAAGAAGAAGAAGAAAAGAAGAAGAAAAAGAAGAAGAAGAAGAAGAAGAAGAGAAATTGAAGTAGTTGTTGTCCAATCGGAAAATCCTGTACTTTGGCTTTTTTGCAGATTTCAGTGTGTTATTATGACGGTGATGGTGAGACTCCTGTTTTGATACATTGAGACACCGTACACGCACGGATACAGCGACAGAAAGACATATATCCAACAGAACACAGACAGACACTAAATGTGAATAGACGTTAAACTGAAGATCACACAGACAGAGAGACAGTCAGCGATAGATAGACATAGAGGTGGGCAGATGCAGAAAGGCTAAGAATGAAACGAAGAAAGAGACAGAGGGAGGGCAAAGTATTTTTTTTAAAAACAGAGGAAGCAAAGACATTATGAAACCGTTGTCACGGAAACTAGTATCTAAAACACAGTAAACCTGACTTCTCTATCCATACCATTCCGTCATTCAATGTGCAGCGTTATCTTCTGGCCCACACAAAACTCCCAATCCAACATTCTGCACAAATACCTGAAGCATCCCACGGGTTGCTGCTTACACGGTTTCTCTATTCTTAGTGGCACAATAGATAGTCCTGCTAGAGGAAGCGTACCGTAGTTATGTAACAGCGCATTAAAAGAGTAAAGAGTTCCTGCCGAGGGGAGGATTCCGTCCTTTCTCAAGTTACCCACGACACTAATTTAGTGCAGTGCCCCCACGACTACCCAGCGAGTTTGAAAAAAAACAACAGTCAGAGCCAAATCATCGACAAAGCTAAGATTTTCCTCCTCTGCTACATCTCATAGCTTCGACAGCCGAGATTCTATCGCCCTGTCAGGGTGTGTGACTCTGTGTGTGTGTGTGTGTGTGTGTGTGTGTGTGTGTGTGTGTGTGTGTGTGTGTGTGTGTGTGTGTGTGTGTGTGTGTGTGTGTGTGTGTGTGTGGTGCGTGCACATTTGGGCTTGTTGGAACTATTAATTGTCACTGGTTGCATGACTGTAAGAATGAGTTGAGTGCAAGCGCTTTGATTTGTCTCTGCAAGATATAGCGCTATGTAAATTCCATTTATTATTAGTATTAGTATTAGAGTACAGCATTCCATAGCGACAAGATTCTAAAATTGATAACCCTTACATCTCTGCCCATGTCACGCGTTCAAATCTTAGTAGCGCAATTAAAAACACATCGAAAATCCTTAAGTTAAGCGTGAATAGACAGACAGACAAGGCAGGCAGACACAGAGATAATATATAGACAGACTAGCAAACACAAAAGAGTCTGCGACCCTTGGAAGAAAAAAAGAAAACGAGTCCATGATATTAGAGAAGCTGATGTAGGCAGAGAAGAGATTTGAGCTGTATGTCCTTAAGTGGTTTTCTTGTCGCTAACTGGATCAACGGGGACGAGATAGCTCAGTGGTTAGAGCACTCGCTTTCCCCAAGGTCAGGTTAAGCAGCATCGAGCGTGGTTAGCAAGTGGATGGCGCGCCTTAGCTTCAGTACAGTTCCCCCAGTTCACCCAGCTGTAAATGGATACCTGCCCTCTTTAGGGTCAGGGAAGGTAAAGCAGCGAGGGAGAGGAGATGGGTGCCGCCCTCAATATGCTGGCCCTAGAGAAGTGAGGTCTCTGACGCCTCGCTCCCCTCACCACATAGGTTATGGGACACCTTTACTTTTACCTTTAACTGGATCAAGACGTTCAGATGCACAAACACGGTCCAAAACTAACTTAAATTGTTTACCTGCTTAGGACAACGTTTGATATCAACCCAGGTGAAACACAAATTCAAAATGACTGCAATAAAAAGACTGATATTGACTGAATAAAGATATCTATTAAATATTCTTTCTCTAATTAAAACATCAATTTATTGCCGAATGTTGGTGTCGTGTTTTCTTCTGTACTGATAGAAAGCGATAATCTATCTTTACCTTCACCTATCCCATAGTCCTGTAGACCGCGGGGGCACCACTGAAGGTTTTGCAACCAGCTTCCTCCACTCCCCGCGTTCTTCTGCTTTCCGTAGCAAAGCGTTCCCCTCAAAGCCAACCCACTCTCTGATGTTGTCTTCCCATCGTTTTCTCTGTCTGCCTCTTCGTCTCCCTCCTTGTACTGTTCCCTGTAGGACAGTCTTGGCCAGTCCAGACAATCGTGAACCGTGCCCGTACCCCTTTACATTGCGGGTTTTTTTTCCACTTAAGTCATATGCATGAGCTGTTCATATGGTTCGATGGCTGGCTTTTTAAAATTCTGATTTGTAAGCAGTGTGAACACAAAAATGACTCCTAGTTACTTTAAAAAAAATATTTTTAGACCTGGTTCGGGAAAGCCGAAGGTCTGGATCGAGATAGTGACGATAAAGCTACTTAAGGACAAGGAGAAAAGACTGACAGATGGGGCGAGACTACTAGGTTGGGGGCTGGGGGGGAAAAAGTGTGGAGGCATGGATAAACATTGTGGGCATACTTTGGACACAGGAGAGGTAAACCTAGAAGGGGTGTTCTGCTGCAGATAAGCCTCCACAGCCCTTGCATGCAGGGGACCCGTCCTTCTGTCTTGTCTGTCTCTGTCTATCTGTCTGTCTCTCTATCTCTCTGTCTCTGTATCTCTCTCTCTCTCTGTGTCTCCATATCTGTCTCTCTCTGTGTCTCTGTCTGTCTGTCTGTCTGTCTGTCTACTCTCTCTCTCTCTCATTCCCTTCTCTATCTCTTTCTGTGTCCCTGTTTGTCTGTCTGTCTTCTCTCTCTCTCTCATTCCCTTCTCTATCTCTCTCTGTGTCTCTGTCTGTCTGTCTGTCTGTCTGTCTGTCTTCTCTCTGTGTTCCTGTATCTGACAATATCTCTGTTTCTTTCCGTCTCTCTAGCGACTGTCCCTCTCTGTCTCTCTGCCTCTCTCTGTCTCTATCTCTGTTTTTTATGTCTTTCCGTCTGTCTCTCTGTTTATATATATATATATATATATATATATATATATATATAGAGAGAGAGAGAGAGAGATATATAGATAGATAGATAGATAGATAGATAGATATAGATAGATAGATAGATAGATAGATAGATAGATATAGATATATATGAAGTAGTATGCAGGACTGCACAGACAATAACAGCTTTGTCAAAACTAAACACCATCTGGAGAGATAAAAATATCTCACTTATCTCCAAGATCAGACTAATGCGCTCCCTTGTCATATCCATATTTCTGTATGCCTGTGAATCATGGACCCTGACTGCAGATTTGGAGAGAAGAGTACAGGCGGTGGAGATGAGATGGTTTTGGAGACTCCTTGGCATCTCCTACAAAGACCACATAAGCAACGAAAGCGTGCATAACAGAATCCAGCAAACCATTGGACCCTATGGGAACCTTCTAACGATCGTGAAAAAGCGTAAACTTAAATGGTATGGGCATGTCACAAGATCCAAAGGACTGGCAAAGACAGTTTTACAAGGCACTGTCCAAGGAGGAAGAAGAAGAGGCAGACCAAGGAAGAGCTGGGAGGATAACATCAGCGAATGGACAGGCCTAGAACTCAACAAAACCCTGAGAAAGGCAGAACAGAGAGAGGAATGGAGGGAACTGGTTGTTGAGTCTTTGAGGGTGCCCCCACGGTCGTCAGACTACGGGACAGATATATATATATATATGTGTGTGTGTGTCTGTGTCTGTGTGTGTCTGTGTCTGTGTTTCTGTGTGTGAGTGCGTCTCTCTCTCTCTCTCTCTCTCTCTCTCTCTCTCTCTCTCTCTCTCTCTCTCTCTCTCTCTCTCTCTCTCTCTCTCTCTCTCTCTCTCTCTTTCTCGCTCTCTCTGTGTTGTCAGTTGTCAGGTTGTAAGGCCGATCATTTACTACGCTAACATTGTGAGACAACAAACAAGAGGGGTAAACTGCTTCCGGAGTTGATAATCTCACTGATAAGTGGGTCGTGTGTGTGTGTGTACATGTGTGTGTGTGTATGTGTGCGTGTATGTGTGTGAGTATATGTTTGAGTGTGTGTGAGTGAGAGAGTGTGTGTACATGTGTGTGTGTCTGTGTGTGTATGTGTGCCTGTGTACATAAGCGTTCAAATTCATTTAACGTCTTTTCACAGTTGTGATATTAGACGGGTACATTAGCGTGTATGTGAGTGAGTGAGAGAGTGTGTGTGTGTATGTGTGTGTGTGTGTGTGTGTGTGTGTGTGTGTGTGTGTGTGTGTGTGTGTGTGTGTGTGTGTATGTGTGTGTGTGTGTGTACGTGTGTGTGTATGATGTGTGTGAGTGTGTGTATGATGTGTGTGAGTGTGTTGTGTGTGTGCGCGCGCGTGTTCGTGTGTGTGTGTGTGTGTGTACGTGTGTGTGTTTTGTGCGCGCGCACGCGCGCAATATTATAGGTTATTATATCACCTAGATGATGAGATGACATTGGTTTGTTAGGTGCCTTGAGCTGAATATGTTTTACGATAATGATTGCGCCAAACGAGTACTATTTCTCATAAATGTCATTAAGGTTCTTCCTCCTCTTCCTCCTTCTCGTCGTCGTCATCTTCTTCTTCTTCTTTTCTTCTTCTTCTTCTTCTTCTTCTTCTTCTTCTTCTTTCTTCTTTCTTCTTCTTCTTCTTCTACTACTACTACTTCTTGTTCTTGTTCTTGTTCTTGTTCTTCTTCTTCTTCTTCTTCTTCTTCTTCTTCTTAGTAGTAGTAGTAGTAGTAGTAGTAGTAGAAGTAGTAGTAGTAGTAGTAGTAGTAGTAGTAGTAGTAGTAGTAGTAGTAGTAGTAGTAGTAGTAGCAGCAGCAGCAGCAGCATATACATTGTCATTACTATCATTATCATCAATTAAAACACTTAGACTTAAGTCCAGTCAGGGGAAGTCAAGAAACGTTAACGTGGGTTCTCAACAAAGAAGAGTTGGCACTGAAGCTTCGCACAGAGGACCAGCGATAAAACCTCAGTGTGTTGATCTTCATCATGGCACCTTGACTGTTATTGCTGTACAGGTCGAAGGATGTGCTTCATCTTGACGATCGTCTTTCAGACACTGGCTTGCTTCCACAGCTTGTGACAAACGTGAAAAAATTGCTGACATGCACATGAGAAGAGGGGAGGGAGGGGGGATAGATAGATAGATAGATAGACAGATAGATAGATTGGTAGATAGATAGATAAATAGATAGATAGATAGATAGATAGATAGATAGATAGATAGATAGATAGATAGATAGACACTTTTTAACTTCATTTTGTACTGGGTGGAATATCTTAACCTTGTGGTCAGAGCGTTGCTTTCGTGATCTGACCATAACTGATGGCAGGAGTTCAAATCTTGTATGTGTCTGTTTGGACGCATTCCCTCCCTTGGATTTGAATTTCGCACTTGACTTCACTCCCCTGAACATTCTTCAGACGAGAAACCGTATTATGCCGAGGTCCTATGACGAAATGAATGCGCCAAAGAAATCTTGCACACACGTCAAAACCTTAGCCACCTTTCGTTAAATAGAAGACCCATTATAGGCAGAGAGGGGATGGCACGTTTAGTTGTGTCGCAAAATGGTTATTGTCGTTAAGTGGACAGGTTCAAAACGGAGATGTGAACTTCTCCCTGGGTCTGGAAACTTCCTCTGGGGAAAAAAAGCCTTCCCATCTCCTTCATCAATGCACAGAGTGCAAAAAGCGCTACGACAGATGATTCCAAATCTGATCATTCCGACTGTCTTTGTGTGGGTGCGAATCGAATAGAACCACAGATGTTCCCCAGGAAAGTTCAGGAGTACTCATTTTACTCGACTGACTTTTTAGTTATGCAATATCTTTTTATTACCATTATTTATTTTTTTATTATTTTTTTGGGGGGGGTATTGTTTTCGTGTGCGTTGATAGAAAACGATGGGCTAAGCAGTTTAAATAAACATAGTTTCAAGTTAATCTTTGACCAGATTCGCTCACAGCTGAACGTCTAAACCCAGTTAACGTCAAGGAATCCTTTTAATGACATACAACCATACAGCTAACATACCCAGCATAATACACCGTGCCACACATACAGAAAGATAGAGTCTGCAATTTTCAGGTTGTCTACGAACACATTTTTTTTTAAAACACTTTCAAAATTAACTCAAAGGACGCAACCACAAATCGAGTCTTAAGATCTGACACGCAACCAAACTTTTACAAAATCGTTGGGTTATGAAGTTGGGTGGATCGGCTGGCAAACAAATTTCTAGGCAGATAAGAGGTAGCGATGTCGTGTATGCCACATGCAAAAACGTCTCCTTGGGGGCATTGAACAGCCTGAAAATTGCCTGTATTGGGACTACCACCCGGTTCATCCCAGTGTTTTCTGTCAGTCTGTGCAACAATTTTTATTATAAAAAATAAATAAAATCTGTGAAATACCAGAGCTGTTTAAGAGAGACAGACAGAGAGTACGAGAGACAGAGAGTGAGTGAGAGAGACAGACAAACGCATAGAGAGAGACACAGAGAGAGAGAGAGAGAGAGGTGTGTGTGTGTGTGTGTGTGTGTGTGTGTGTGTGTGTATGTGTGTGTGTTGTGTGTGTGTGTGTGTGTGTGCATAGATGTGTGTGGAGTGTCTGATGCTGTGTGTGTGTGTGTGTGTGTGTGTGTTGTGTGTGTTTTGTGTGTGTGTGTGTGTGTGTGTGTGTGTGTGTGTGGTGTGCGTGCGCGCGCGCAAAATCTGGCAGTAATTAATATTTTCTTACGCGTTGAAAGCTGTCATGCCTGCTATGATGAAGATGCGAGGTCGTTTTGGCCTTATGGATGACTTAGATGAAGGACCACACACACACACACACACACACACACACACACACACACACACACACATATATTATATATATATATATTATATATATATATATATATATATATATATATTATATATACGTGCGTACGCACTCACACAAAATCTTATGGTCTGATCCATGCATACACACACACAGTCACACACACACACACACGTGCGCACATGCACACACACACACAGCATGCACGCACGCACACACACACACACGCACGCACACTCACACACAAGCACACACACAGTGAGACAGACAAACAGACAGACAGACAGACAAAACAGGCAAGCATGTGTGAAATCACATCGGAATTTTTTCTTGTGTGGTTTTTGTTTTTTTGTTGTTGGTTTTTTTGGGGGGGAGAGGAGGGGGGGGTTGTCTTTTCTTTCTTTGTTTTTTTCTTTTGGTAAGGAGATAGGGGAGAAGGTTACTGGTTTGTTTGTTTGTTTCTGTCTTTATTTCTTGGTTAACTGTCATAGATCTGTCTGTTCCGATTAGCTCAGCATTTATGCGGTGGACTCGACATGTAGTGGCTGTTCGTTGTCTTCGTAGTCGTCATACTCGCCTAGGATAACTACATTTTGGATTTTCTTTTCTTTGGGGGGTTGCTTTTTTTTTTGTTTTAATGGATAGGAACAGAAAGGCGGATGAAAAGATAAGGTAAAATGCATGGATAGACGAAAGGAGATGACAGGAAGATAATTTAAAAAAACAAAACAACAACAACAGAAGAAGAAGAAGAAGAAGAAAAAGAAGAAGAAAGAAGAGAAGAAGAAGAAGAAGAAGGAAGAAGAGAAGAGAAGAAGAAAAAAACAAGAAACAAAACAAAAACAGAAACCTGGACTGGTCTTCAATATGCATACTCTTGCTTTCCACCCCAGCCAAGTTAAGCAGCGTCGAGCGTGGTTACCAGTTGGTTGGATGGGTGACCGCTTTGCGCGCTTGGCTTCAGTACAGTTCCCCCGTTACCCGTGTAAAGGGGTCCCTGCTCTCTTAAGGTGGGGAAAGGTAAAGCAGGGGGAGAGGAGATGGGCCCCCCGCCCTCAATATGCTGGCCCTAGAGAAGTGGGGCTCTGACGCCCCGTCCCCCTTCGACCCCTTTCAGGTTATGGGACACCCCTTTATTTTTTATTATATATATTATATATATAAATTTAATTTTTAAAATTATAATTTTTTATATATATAAAATTTAAAATGTTGTGTGTGTGTGTGTGTTTGTCATAGATAGATAGTAGATAGATTTATAGATTTTGATTGTAGTTATAGAAGATTGATAGCTAGGAAAAACTAAATAGTGATAGATAGATGTATGTATGTTAGTCCGTCGTTTTCGACGATGACCTCCAAAACAGCAGAGGAGGCAGCTGCTGTTTCGAAATTGGCAGAAATTTGATTATAGTGGAGATGCCTTGCCACAGTACATCCCCACTCTCTTGGCCAAGTGGGCATAAGGACAGTCAGCGTTGGAGATGTTCTCAAAGGCCAACTAGCCCCCAGGGCTGCAGCACATAAGGATGTGCAAGTCAAGCCTCCTAGTCAGAGAGTCATAGTCAATCACTAAAGACAAAGCTGTAAGTGGAATTCCATGAGTGGAAAAGCCACTGGTCATACAGCCTCTCACTTTGCTGTTGCCCCCAGCGTCAATGGTTTAATCAAGAACTGTGATAAACCCCAGGCGCTGACAGATAGATAGACAGACAGATAGATAGATATAGATAGATAGATAGATAGATAGATAGATAGATAGATGGATGGATGGATGGATGGATGGATAGATGGATGGATGGATGGATGGATGGATGGATGGATGGATGGATAGATAGATAGATAGAGAGAAAGACACACACACAGACAGCAGAGACAGAGTGGCAGACAGACAGGCACATACATACATACATACATACATGTCCGTGTGTT
>CM054159.1:11217004-11232004 GCA_028751875.1 Rapana venosa | reverse complement strand
GAGATAAAACAAAGTGAAAGAGAGACAGACAGACAGATAGACAGAGACAGACAGACAGATAGAGAAACAGAGAGAGAAGAGCAACAGAGACACAGAGAGAGAAACAAAGAGACACATACGCAGAGGGAAAGACAGAGAGAGATGAGAGAGAGAGAGAAACAGAGACAGAAAAACATACAGAACAAGAAATTTGGAGGAGGATGCATGTAGAAACGAAAATTCCATGTCTTTGTAGGAGGCAAAAGGAGCTCCTGCAGCGAGAGAGATGTGAGGGACATGTCGTAGGATAGGTGGAGAGAGAGAGAGAGAGAGAGAGAGAGAGAAGAGAGAGAGAGAGAGAGAGAGAGAGAGAGAGAGAGAGAGAGAGAGATCCCATTTTTTGGCCTCCCTCCATCCTTTACGAGGGTTCCTTCCTGTTTCTGAAGTGAGGGAAGATAGGAGGACGGCTGCTGAGTTTGAGATGGGTGGATGGGAGGATTGATGGATGGATTGATGGATGGATGGATGGGTGGATGGACGGATTGCCATACAGGGTTGAGGAAAATCCATGGATATGCCACTGCGCTCACCTGCTGTGGAGGTTTCTGGGAGTACTTCTGTAAGAGTATCGCACCAAGAGTATGGCAGAAGACACCCCGTAGCAATCGAAGTGTGTAGAATGGTTGTATGAAATCGATGGGCATTTTCCAAGCCGGTTTTCCTTTTCAATGATTTTTTTTTTTATAGTTTTTTACGAATTTTCTTTTACCTCCCGTGTCTCTCTACTTTTATCATCGTCGTTTTATGTTTGAAAGTTGTCTTATGTTATTTTCATTTATAATCGTTATTCATTCCGTGTGTTTGAAAATGAGCTATTCGATTAGGTTAAACTCAGATCAATGCTCTGAACATACATTTTCTCCTGCTAGTTTGACAGATATTTTAATAGGGGACGGGATAGCTCAGTGGTCAGAGCACTCGCTTTCCCCAAGGTAAGGTTAAGCAGCGTTAAGCGTGGATACTGAGTGGAAGAGTGGTCGTTTGCGCGCCTTGGCTTTAGTACAGTTCCCCAGTTCGCCCAGCTGTAAATGGGTACCTGCCTTCTTTAAGATCAGATATGGGAACCGCCCTCAAATATGCTGATCCCCTGGAGAAGCTGAGGTCTCCGATATCTCGCTTCCCAACGACCACATAGGTTATGGTACACCTTTACCTTTTACCTTTATTTCGACAAAAGAGCCTGAACCACCCGTATCTTGCTAGTCTCATTGAGCCGTTCTTTGATCTAGTCACTGAGATCTCGTGGCCCCACGTCATTCAAGAGGATGGTCAGAGTTCAAGCATTCAAAGTCTTGTTCACTCTGCAGTTTAAAAAGCAAAAAGGTAAAGGTGTCCAATAACCTATGCGGTTGGCGGGGAGCGAGGTGTCGGAGACCTCAGCTTCTCCAAGGGCCAGCATTTTAGTGAGGGTGGCGCGCATCGCCTCTCCCTTGCTGCCTCACCTTCTCTGACTCTGTAATTCGACAGTTTAGCGGAACAAAATACGTGATATTTCTTGTCTTCCAATAGCAGTATGAAAAAAGTGAATTTCGTAACCACCACCACCTGTCGCGATTTATTCTTTCTTGGTATAGTTTGTTCTGATTGTGGAAAGTGTATTTATAAAGACTGTCGTGTGTACTAATCCGCTTTTCAGGTCACACTCTGGTGGAGAGTGCCTACTTTGGAGGTGGTCATTTCTATACTATTAGTTATTCATCGAACGGTCAGACAGCAACTAATTGCTGTCTGTCATATAAGCGAAAATGCGTTGCGCTGCTGTTAAGCACCTGACAAGTCAGGCCCAGTGCATCCGACATGGGTGTGGGAGAGAACTGTTATCTTTCAAGTCTTTCTGGAAAAAGGCAGGAGAATGGACCACGAAGGCAGAAAACAGACAAGAAGGACAAGAGTAAAATATCTCTCAGTGTTTTCGTCATTAATCGTGTCGAACTTTTTAAATCTACTTCGTTATCGAAATCGATAAGTCACTCAATATTTCAGTTATTATTTGGGTCGAACTTTTTCAAACCTACTTTGTTATTGAACTCAACAAGTCACTCAATATATTCATAACTATTTTTTCAATTTTTTTAAAAAACCTACTTAGTTATTGACTCAACAAGTCACCCAGCATGTGCATCATTATTCGGATCGAATTTTTCAAAACCTACTTCGTTATTGAACTCAACCAATCTCTCAGTATTTTTGGTCATTATTTGGGTCAAACTTGTATACCAGAAAAGAAAAACCATACTTTTGTTATCAAACTCAACAAGTCACTCAGTACCTTTGTCATTATATCTAGTCGAACTTTCATAAACCTACTTGGTTATCGAACTCAACAAGTTACTCTGATTCATCACCATTCTGCTCCTGAACATGAACGGACTCCCATCAACCTCTAGGTCAGCTGACGTCACTTCCTGCAAAACTGGTGATGGTACAGAGAAACAACGTTGCTGTATTTCCCTCCTCCTTTGGTCCAAACCATGTTGCCAGTAGGCATTAGCGATGAAGACGTGGTGGTGGTGATGAGGTTAGGATACCGGGGTGGAGGAGGGGGGAGCTGTGACAGAAGGGGAGCCTCGCGGATGGGAAAACCTGACACTAGAGTAATCACTTGTTGATAATGATGGACACAGCCCTGAGAGGAATGAGGGACTGTTGGACAACCAATTGTCTGTGTCCTGAAGACCTTGTTGGTTGGTCACTGTGGAGGAAGGAAGGATGGGGGAGAAGTGGAGGTGGGAGTGTAGGACAGGGGGGGGAAGCTGAGAGGAGGGTGGGGGGGGGGGAGTGTGGGAAGAGGAGAGAGAGAGAGAGAGAGAGAGAGAGAGAGAGAGAGAGAGAGAGAGAGAGAGAGAGAGAGAGAGAGAGAGAATTAACGGGGCTGCTAAACCGTTGAGGGTTGGGGGGTTTTCTGAAATGACGATCGCCAAAATACATTTTGCTGGTCATAGATTGGCGCATTTTGTTCGTTTCTCTGTATTTTGCAAGTGTGACACACACACACACACACACACACACACACACCACACACACACACCACATCACCGTCATCATCACCTTCATCATCGTCATCATCATCATCATCATAAACAATGTGATGAAGGCGAGGATGTACATAAAAAGTGCACTCATGAGCATACTATACTACTCGTTTTTTCATGTGTGTCCAAAAATTACTCACAAAACACAGAGCCCCCACCGCCACCTCAACCCCACTCACCCACCCAGCAGCCACTTACTACTTACGTATCAAGGGCTCTTATTGGGTCTCTTGAACTCATGTTCAGTACATCAGCCAATCCGATCAAGTGACACACAGACAGCGGTGATAGTCTTCTTTGGCTCACAAAAGTAGCCAATGAGAGGGCAGGACACGAAGGACTCTAGAGGAAGGAGAGAAGTGAGGTAATAAACTAATGATGACACAGACAACACTCTTAACTACTTCTCTCACTGCTTAATTAAGTAACTGCTGACTGATTGCTCAGTACTTTGATGGGCTGTACTGAGGGGTGTACGCACAGATTACGCACAGATTACGTCTGTTTCTTTGCCTTCAGTATATCTATTCCACTTTCGAACGTTTTTCCAATTTTCTTTTCGATTAAGAAGAGGGTGGTGATGAAAATAATGAATAAGAACCTTCGTGTTGTTGTTGTTGTTTTAAATTTAATAATAAGAAGAAGAAGAAGAAGAAGAAGAAATGGAACTTATATAGCGCTATGTCTTGCAAAGACAAATCAAAGCGCATGCATTCAACCTAATCTTACACAGTCATGCAACCAATGATAAATAATCAATAGTTTAAGCGAACAGATATTTACAAACATGGTGCGCTGCAGACAAAATCTATGAAATAAAATTTCAAAAGTCAAATGTTTTTTTTCAAAAGCACACTCACACACTCACACAGGTCGTATACTTTAGCAGGGTGATTTAATCCTAAGTTTTTTCTTTTATCCAAAAAAACTTAATAAACACCCACGTGCTGGGTGGTGTGTATTTTTTTTAACTTTCAGTCCCCATGTGCATGCAGTTTTGTAAATGCTTGTCGTCTGTTCCCAACTGCCACACAATAGCGTTCTCTTTCGAAGGGTGAAACAGGTTTTAACGTGTGCGCAAGATGTTCTAACGCCCGCGTTTTGCGCACGGTACATCAGGTTGTAGTCTTGTCTGAAGGACTCTTGAGGGGGGAGTGGCGAGGGCACTTAAGTTGACTCCAGGAGAATTCGCACATAAATAGTACAACGTTGATATGTAACAGAGAAAAGATGAGAGAAACGGTATGTTGATGATGACTGTGTTTGCTTTGGAGGGGGGCAACAAAAGAAAGAAAAAGAGAGAGAGAGAGAGAGAGAAGAGAGAGAGAGAGAAGAGAGAGAGAGAGAGAGAGAGGCAGGGCAGGGGTGGGGGTAGGGGAGGGGGGGGGAGAGTGATGGAAGGGGACTGGTGGTTGTTTGTGGTGGAGAGCATGTTGGATCCATATGTTCAGTTTCTGAGGGCGCAAATGAGGGTGCACGTGTTTGCTTGTTTGCTGGTGAGCGTGTGAATGTGCGGATGTGTGTATGTGTGTGTGTGTGTGTGTGTGTGTTCCTGCACACGTGTGACCTGTGTGTTCTTTGTTTGATAATCTTTTTTTTTGGGTGGGGGGGGGGGGGGTCTTTTTATCTGTTTGTCTGTTTGTGGTTGTGTCCACTATTGTAAATGTACTCAGATCGAGTATCTGATAGATGAGGCTTTTCAACTTTCTCCACCTTTATTTTTGTCTTTTGTTGTGGGCTTTTTTTTAAAAAACATCTAGGTACTTTGAGCAGAGCAGATAGTTTACATTACAATGGAGGTTTTTCTTTGGCTCAGCCAACCGACTAACAAAATCATTTAATCCAGGTCATTACAGCAAGTCTGTTTTCGTTCGTTGTTGTTAATGCAAATTTAGCAA
Organism: Rapana venosa; assembly: GCA_028751875.1. NCBI lineage: Eukaryota > Metazoa > Mollusca > Gastropoda > Neogastropoda > Muricidae > Rapana > Rapana venosa. The sequence goes on along the minus strand of CM054159.1, from coordinate 11,227,035 downwards.
TTTTCCGGGTTTGTTTTTTGCTCTGATTTGGTTTGCTTTTTCTTCAAACTGGTGTCCGGTTCGCCTAAATCAAACCAATTTGGGCTGAAGAAGAAATGTAAGGACATAAATCAAAAACCTTGTAGAATGCCTTTGTTACAAAACTTGAGTTTATTAAACCAATCCATATTTCATTGTTTGTATACTGGATATGACTGGTACAAGACCAAATCACTCAACAAAAACTTCTTTCCCTCTCAGGCCAGACATAAGACTCTTGCTAAACAGCAAGACACGATGGTGACTGCTGACAAAAGCTTTTTTGAAATCAAGAAGAATCGCAAGAGGGGGTGGCGTGGCGGTGGGGGGGGGGGGGGGGGGGGGGGGGGGGGGGGGGGGGGGGGGATTGCTCTATCGCTTAATGTTAAACCTTTCTTACCGTGAATGTCTTCCGTTCAGTGATGTCATGGCCCTGTTTCTTGTTTTCTCTCTCTCTCTCTCTCTCTCTCATCTCTCTCTCTCTCTCCCCCGTCTCCTCTCCTCCTCTCTCTTCTCTCCTCTGCACATACCCTACATTATTTTGCTACATCTCTTTTTGTTTATTGGGTCCTAGGCTAGAGCTCCAAGGTTCACAAATGGGTAAGATTGGGGTTTTTTTTTTTTTGGTTGGTATGCAACCGTTTTTGCCCACCATTAAGGTAACTGCATTCCGATTTCAGGGATATATTGCTACATAATAGAAGACAGGGGAAATGGCGACGAAGGTACTAGATAATCTCCTACCTCAAGATTTGCACATGCTTGACTGATGCATGTGCTGAGGATGCACTGGGTAAACCTGTAGCTCTGGTGGCAGATGTTTGTATATTATGTGTGCAGTTACATAACAGACGTGGGCAAGTTTATGTATGTGCATGCAAGTGAATGCACATGTGAGTGAACGTGTGCGCATATGGGCGTTCGGTAAAAAAGAAACTGTGTGTGTGTGATAGAGACGGGCTGTATCAAAATTATCTCTCTCTCTCCCCCCCCCCCCTCTCTCTCTCTCTCTCTGTCTCTCAGTCTCTCTCTCTCTCTCTTTTCTCTCCTCAATCTCTCTTCTCTCAATCTCTCTCTCTCTCTCTCTCTTTTCTCCTCTCTCTCCCTTCTCCCTCCCTCTCCTCTCTCCTCTCTCTCTCTCTCTCTCTCTCTCTCCCCTCTCTCTCTCTCTGGGGGACAGGTGTGTGTGGATTGTGTGTCTTCAATTTAACGTCTGTACACTCTAACTGATAGTAGGCGGATTGTGTGTCTGTGTGTGTGTGTACAACTGTATTTGCTAGCGCTTGAATTCACACACACACACTTACACACACACATTTACACACACAGACACTTACACACACATACACACACACTTACAGAGAGAGAGATTGAGACAACCTTTGTATATGATTACCTAGCACTTGAATTCTACTGCTGCGAGTTCACGTTTTACAGGGGCGGTGGCATATGGTAGCCATCAGCGGTAATGTACCTCTCCCTGTTCGCTGCAGCACCGTTTGGGTTGGCATCAAAGAAGTCATTCCACTCTGCTACTAAAAGCTGATCCTTGTCGCCCGCACACGTTTTGTGTCTGCCTTTTCTTTTCTGTTTTTGGCTGTTCTTTTGTCTTTTTCGTCTTTTTTTTGTATTTTGTTCTGTGTTGTTTTTTTTCTTTTTTGAGGAGAGTACTGTAGATTGTAAAGAAGTGGTGGAGGAGGTGGAGAGCAAAGGTTGGGGTGGGGGTGGGGGTGGGAGAGTAGAGAGCTCTGGAGAGAGGAGAGAGAGAGAACTAGGATGGGAGTAGTTGTGTGTATGTTATGTGTGTATATAAGAGAGAGACATAGATAGATATGTCTGTTTGTGTGTGATGTTTGTGTATATATATATATATATATATATATATATATAATATATATATATATATATATATATATATTGTGTGTTTATATGTAGTGTGTGTGTGTGTGTGTGTGTGTTTTTGTAGTGTTTGTGTCCACGGGGCAATTTTTAATCTATATATACAAATATGTAGGATTGCGTATAAGAAAAACCAAAAAAAATTCCTGAAATCGGCTGTGACTTTGACTTGACTTGACTTGACTTGACCTGACTTGTGATCGTTCTTCTCAGTGATCATCTCTTAGTGCAGTTTTTCCTCCGTCGCTTGGACAAGAACTAGACACCAACAGGGCTATTTTGACTAGGAAGTTGACTTGGTTTGGTTTAGTCTAGTTTTGGTTGTTTACATCAACATGGTTTTTTATAATAATTTCATTTTCATTAAAAAATATTACGAAACCCAAAGACTGTTTTTGATAAAGATGTTCGGTGGGTTTGTTGGCTTCCTTGTTAATGTCTGAATGACTTTTTCACAAGCGTTTTATTTTCAGTAAGATATCGACAAATCAACTTTAATCAATTCCCCCCCCCCCCCCCAAAAAAAACCACCCAAGCAGCAACAACAAAACAATCCCCCACAAGCTGTGCCTCCTTCTTTGTCGTTACTTCTAAGGCGCGAAACGTTATAAGAGCCATTGACTTCAGTATTCAGTCTGTGTAAACATACTTTCACAAAACAAGCAACCAGTCCAATATTGGTTGACGGTAACTGAGCGCACGAATATATCCTTTGTCTGGGCTGAAGTGTCCTGTCAAGAGGATTTTTCACCTTACTTAGCACTGGCACTGTCTCCACTCCCGCCAAAAAAAAAATCCTTCAGATTCTTCCTCTTCGTCGTCGTCGAACGTTCAGACACTAACGATTGTTGTCTGTCGTATGAACGAAGATGAGTTATGCTGCCATTAAGCGCCTGACAAGTCAGGCCCAGCGCATCGGAATTATTTATTTATTTATTTTATTTATTTATTTTTTATATCGTGGATAATGGAATAAGCACTTATGTGCTTTTTTTACATCCAATCCCCGTGTGTATGTGGTTTTGTAAATTTTGTCATCCGTTCCCATCGGCACACAATGGCCTACTCTTACGAAAAGCGGAACAGGATTTAACGTGTGCGCAAGATGTTCTGCGTGTGTTCGCACACGGGACCTCGGTTTATAGTCTCATCCGAAAGACTATTGGGGACTTCGACATGGGAGAGAATTATCTGTTAAGTCTTTCTGGGGGGTGGGATAAGCAGAAGAGAGGTATAGAAAAAAGGGAATTCCTAGCATAGAATTTCCAGAAGGTGGGAATGCTATTTATACTGACAGCCCTTTCCCCACCCCTCACCCCCACCCCCAGCATCCCAACGAAGGAGTCCTTCGGATGAAACTGGAAAAAACCGAAGTCCTCGGTGTAAATGCGTGCAGATCTTTCGCAACATCTATACCCCCATCCACCTTTCGTACAAGGCATAGTTGGTGGGATAGATGACGCACGTATACCCAGCATGCACCCTGCTACCTGGAGAAGAACTGACTCTGCCAGGTAGGTTCAGCTCGTCCACAATCATGATTGCCTGAACAAAAACAGTCAGTGCATGCAGTGCCCCAACAGTAACTCTGGAGGAAGCTGTGGAGAAACTTAGTTTGTCAACCCGAAGGATTTTCCCTGCCTCAAATAACGCCTTCTTGGGCATTTTCCGATTCAAGCTGTGTTATAAGACTTTTACATTTGTGAGAATAGCCCTAGAGCATTACATTCTTATTAAGAGACTATTGTATTCTGTTAACCAGAAAGCAGATTTACTTTCTTTTTTTTTACTTAGTTGTCTGTATATAGTACGTCTTATTATTTTGTGCAAAAGGCTTTTTTTGTGTGGATCTGTTTCTGGAGCTCTTATGTCTCGTTCATTGATGACAGCTTTGTTAAAGGAAATCGCATTCCGAGAATGCAAGACAATCTCATCAACCGGTAGAATTGGCAGCAAAGGCCAGTAACGAGCAAGAACATAAATACCTGTCAGTCCTGCTTTTCTTTTCCTTCTTCCCCTGAGATACAATAACGACACATACACAGACCTGTCGTCAAACGCTGTTCCCTCCCTTGACGCTGATACGATGACCCCCCCAAACTCGACACGTCAATCATCCTGTCACCTTCCGCTACCGATTGGTCAATCGACTCTTGTCAGCCTACGTCACTTCCGGAAACATGGCGATGGACGGACGGACGGCGAGTGATGGGAATTACCTTCCCTTGTCCTGAATCCATTCGGCAGAGATTGCCAATGGTCGTGTGCTTGAAGAGAAACAGGGGAGAGGGGAGGGAAGAGGTGTGGGGGGCGGGGGGGGGGGGGGGGGGGGGGGGCAGGGAGAGGTGGGGGGGTCAGTTGGGACGGAGTTATTTCGTCTTTTAGGGCAAATGGTTCCTATTGGAGGACAACAGTTTCTTTTTAGGAGGTACTGGATTTATGATGATGGGCAGGTCCTTTTCTCCTTGTGGAGAGAGGGGTGGGGAAGGTGCTGGATAAGTTTATGGTGATAGGCAGGTCTTTCTCTTTTCTTTTGAAGGGGGGGGGGATGGTCACTTGATAAGTTTATGGTGATGGACAGGTCAATTTTTTTTGGTCACTGTTCTTTTTCTGTAAGATAGAGCGAACTGCAAGACAGCTCAAGATTCCTTTTCTTAAAGAATCACTCTAACTAAGCGTAGAGAATGAAATGGCACCATAGTAAACATATTTTTTTTCCAAGGAAAGTTAGTGAGTATTCGTTTTACGTTCGTAGTCTCGACTAACGGGCGAAAAACGGCTGCTTTCGCTCGCCATGAAGGTAGCTGCATTCCGACGTCGGGGATGTTGTTTAAACACGGCACCTGTATGCATGCGTTTATTTAAGATTTTGTCAGCTGTTCCTACCAGTATGCAATGACTACTATTCTCAAGTCAAGTCAAGGCAAGTCACATTTTAATTTCTAGATGGTACATTGAATAAGCAATGCATTTGCTTTTTTTTTTTAATCAAGCCATCTATCTAAGAACAAATTTCTTAATGATTATACCGAAATACTACATTATCGCAACCTTTACCAATAAATTAAACCAGTAGAAAGAGGAAAATCGATAAGATAATACATTGGAAAATACAAATTACACACATGTACATACACACACAGCCGAATGGGTTTTTAACCTGTACACCAAGTTTTTCTACGTGCGTTCGGTTTATAGTCATCCGAAGGTCTTTTGGGGGGAGTGGAGTCGGTACTGATGCTAACTATGAGGGGGGGGGGGGGGGGGGGGGGGGGGGGGGGGGGGGGGGGGGGGGGGGGGGGGGGGGGGGGGGGGGGGGGGGGGGGGGGAGATTCCCCTCGAACTGGTGCCGCGGTGGTGTTTCGATCCCGAGCCGTCAGATGACAAGCGCAGTGTTCTAACCACTAGGTTTTTTAGCCAAATAAATGTCAGATCTTTCAAGCACGCTTGCTTACCAGGTCTGCGACAAGCAAACGCATTCTCATGTCAAAAAAGAAAGAAGCACTGCACAATGACGTCTTTAATACTTGGCTTATAGCCAACCTTTACGTTAATACATACATAATCAACAATTCGTCATGACATTCTTGACAAACGCCAATGCGAAAATCATCGAAACATACGACACAGTTGCTCCTCACGCAGCAGTATTTTCATTCTTGTGTGTTCTTTATTTTGCTTTGAGTAAACGTTTCTGAGCATTATGTTTTTTCTTGGTGTTTCTCTCTCTCTCTCTCTCTCTCTCTCTCTCTCTCTCTCTCTCTTCTCTCTCTCTCTTCTCTCTTCTCTCTCTCTCTCTCTCTCTCGCTCTCTCTCTCTCTCTCCTCTCTCTCTCTCTCCTCTCTCTCTTCTCTCTCTCTCTCTCTCTCTCTCTCTTCTCTCTCTCTCTCTCATGCCCAGTTGTGGAAATGTTTTGGCAATAACAAACATTACATCCTCCCCGTATTGTGAAATTCCTTTTTTGTAATTTCCGTTTTCCTGTTGCTTGTCTTTTTAGTTTGTACTTTGTTTGTTTGTTTGTTTGTTTTGGTTTGTAGTATTTGATTATTGTTTGTTCATGAATGTTCTGGGCTGTGGGTTTTTTCAAAGAGTGTTATTGTTTTTTTCCCCCTTCTTTCTTCATTTGTTTATCTTTCGATTTTATCTTAGGAGGATTGCCCTCATAGTTTGATTTTGACTCTCACATGTTGGTCTGCTTATTCATTTATTTGTTTCTTTGTTTTGCTCTTTTTTACCTCTTTATGTGTCTGTGTGTTATAAGTGTGGTGGCATTCTGTTGAGTTTCCTTGTATATTTGTCTATTTGTTGTTGCAATTCTATTTCTTTATTTTGGTTTTTAGGGTGTTTTTTTATTACTTGATTTGCTGCCTCATCTTTCATATTACCGATCCCGTGTTGCTGTTCTCACGCCGCTTATCCCACTGTCTCTGCCCCAGCCACACCTGAACTTGGCCTTTGGCATCCTCAGGATCAGACAACGAAACCTGAAGTGGTTTGGTCATGTCACACGCTTCTCTGGTCTGGCTAAAACAATCCTACAAGGCACAGTGAGGGGAGGAGGAAGAAGAAGAAGAGGCAGACAGAGGAAGAGATGGGAGGACAACATTCGAGAGTGGACAGACATGGAGCTGAGAGACACCCTGAGGGTGGCCGAGAGACACGCGAGGACTGGAGAAAGGTGGTTGACAAAGCTTCGAAGACGCCCCAAAGGATTCGGAATCTGAGGGATCGGTGACGGTGACAGTGAGGGTCAGAAGTCCACAGGAAGGTCATCAATATCAGGCCTCTGAGGGGCCTGCACTTTGTCTATTTCTCTTTTTGCCCGCTTGTGTGTTTAGTTGTTTAACACTCCCGGAGTCGGAATGCGGCTACCTTAATGGTTAACTCTCCCCCCCACAACAACAAAAAAGAAACCGGTTTGCATGTGCACAAATCTGATCACTGATGAACCTCAGAGCTCTAGCTAAACAGCGGAAAAACAGATTGTTTAGTATACCAGGTTGGTGATGGCGGTGGTCTGGTAGTTTTCTTTTGATCTGTTGTTTTGATATAGGTGCTATGCGGTTAAGTTGGTTTAAACAGAGAATCAGTACATTCTTATTAACAAGGTAATGGTGTCCCATACCTATAAGGTCGTAGAGGAGCGAGGCATCAGAGACCTCACTTCTCCAGGGGCCAGCGTATTGAGGGCGGAGCCCATCTCCTCTCCCTCGCTGCTTTATCTTCCTTGCCCCTAAAGATGCAGGTACCCATTTACAGCTGAGTGAACTTGGGAACTGTACTGAAGCCAAGGCGCGCAAACGGTCGCCCATCCAAGTGGTAACCACGCTCGACGCTGCTTAACTTGGCTTGGGGAAAGCGAGTGCTCCAACCACTGAGCTTTCCCCACATTCTTAGTATTACATTCTTGATTTTTTTTTTTTTAGTGCTAAGTACATGAAGTCATCAAGTAAAACAGATTCGTTGCTGCTGCAAAGTTTCCTTTCTTTAGGGGTTTTTTTTTTTTTTTTAATGAGTAAACATTTTTGTTTAGCCATTCTTTCTTTCTTCTCATCTTCGATTTCTCTCATCTCTCCTTCCCGCTCTTTCCCTTTAGAATGTTGAGAGATATTATTTTTTGGGGCAGTAATACACAATACCACCTATTTCTTGAGGAGGAAGGGGGGGGGGGGGGGGAGGAAACGACATGCTTGCAATTTTCCTTTATCGTTTTTGTTTGTTTATTTTTTTTCGTTTCAATTTGCTTGTGGTCTGTCTTAAGTGTTTTGTTATGGAGTACTTGTTTGTTTGTTTTACCTGTTTTCTTGGTTTGTTTATCTGTTCATTTAATTTTAGGATGATTGTCCTAATGGTTTGATGTCTGTTCCTTTCTGTTGACCCTAATCATTTGTCTTCGTTTGTTTTGCTTCTTTTATTTACTTTTTTGTGTTGTTTGTTTGTTTGTTTGTTTGTTTGTTTTAGTGGTAAGTTTGGTTGCAATCTGTTTGGTTCTTTATGTTTGTTTGTTTCTGTGTTTGCTTGCTAGCTTTGTCTGTTTCTTCTTATTTTTGTGAGTATGTGCGTGCGTGTATGTGAGCATACATTTGATATAATATTAATTTTAATATTTTAAGGAAGGTTGTATGTGATTTGTTATGGAAGGCTGCATGTGTTTGCTTTGCAAGATTCAGCGCTATATAAATACCATACATTAGTTATTATTTATTATTATTATTATTATTCATCATCATCATCATCATCATAATCATCATCATTAATGTATTTATTTATTTGTTCTTTTATTTCGATGATTATGGAATAAGTACTCATTTGGTTTTCTTTACATTCAGTCCCTTTGTGTATGCGTTTTTTTTATAAATGTTGTCATCTGTTCCCTCTGGCACACAACGGCCTACTCTTTCGAATAGCGCAACAGGTTGTTAAAGTTAAGCATATTAGGGTGGGGTTGTCATTCGATTGTTACGGTTTAGTTTGGCTATTTTAGAATTCCCCTTAGAGTTTGGAGTTCAACGTAAACTCTATACACCATTATAGCTATATTACATTCTTGATAAAATCCTGAAGATGTGAATTGATCATGTGTGACAGAGTCGCTGACACAGCATACACTATTCCCGTTCTCTTGCCATTTATTGTTGGGTTTTTTTTAGATAGGAGTCAAAATTTCTGAGCCAATCCCTGTGACCCTCTTACAGTCTTTCATTCTTGCAATCATCTCTCTGTCTGTCTGTCTGTCTGTCTGTCTCTCTCTCTCTCTCTTCTCTCTCTCGTCTCTCTCTCTCTCTCTCTCTCTCTCTCTCTCTCTCTCTCTCTCTCTCTCTCTCTCTCATGATTGCTGCTGTGATCTATACCTGCCCCCTGCCCGAAACATGTTTGGTATAGTGGCCTAAGGCCGAAGTACAATAAAACTTTTCAGTGTTCAGCTGTCTCTCTCTCTCTCTCTTCTCTCTCTCCTCTCTCTCTCTCTCTCTCTCTCTCTCTCTCTCTCTCTCTCTCTTCTCTCTCAGGGTTTGGGGCTGTTGGTGTTGTTGTTTTTGGAGGGGGGACTATTGGGTTGTCCTCTCTCCCCTTGTTGTTGTTGCCGCTTTTGGTTTGCTCTTGGTTTCTTGCTATTTTTTCGGTTGTTTCTGTGTTTCCTGTTTAGCTTTCTTTCTTATTTGTTGCTACTTTGTTTTGTCTCTCTCTTCGGTGATTTTTATGGGGATTTTTGTGTAGATACTTTTTTTTGTATACTGTGTAAGTGTATTGCTATGGACTTTATTTTATCTGATTAACATATATATCCCTAAGGGCGGGGACTGGATGTGAAAAAGCACATGGGTGCTAATATTTATCCTCGAAATAAAAGAATGTGTTTGTCTCTCAGTGTCGACGCTCCTAGTCATGACTGTGTTGAGGATGATGATAACGACAATGCCCTTAGTGGTATGTTTTATATTTGAACATGTTGCATTTCTAGACAATTGATTGAAGTTTTTTCGTTTACTTGTTACCACTCTCTTTCGTCACTTTCACTTGTATTGTGGCCCAAGGCCGAAGTACAATTAAAATGTCCAGAGTTCAGAGTTCTCTCACTCTCCATTAGGGCGTTGAGATGTTTGGGCGGTAATACACAATACCACCCCCTTTTGGGGAATTCCAGGCTTGCAAATGTCCTTTTTTTTTTTAACCCCGTTGCTGTCTGTTGTCTGTTTGTCCGTTTCGTGTTGTTAATGTTCTTTGTTGTTCTTTCAACATTATAATTTTTGTCATTAGAGTGCTCTCTGATTACTTCCTTGTTTTCTTGATTTTTTTTTCAAAATATAGGACTATTGCCTTGAAAGCTTGATTTTTTCTTTCTTCTTGGTTTCTTCTGTTGCCTTTTTTAAAAATATTCTTTCGTTTGCTCATTAGTTTGTTGGGGGTGGTTGTGTATGTCTTTGTTTCTTGGTTATTATGATTTGGTTTTGCATTTTGTTCGGTTCTGTTTCTTTCTTTCTTTGTTTCTTTCTTTGTTGTTGTCATGTTGCGTGTCTTTGTTTGCTTTCTTGTTTTGCGTACCAGGGTTGTGTTAGATTTGGTTTGGTAGCCTTAGTTTTAGTGTTGTTTGGCTGTTGTAGATATATATAGATCTG
>CM054159.1:11187004-11212004 GCA_028751875.1 Rapana venosa | reverse complement strand
CTACGACCATACTACTGTTACATTCCGTTGCCCACAATCGTAACCGTTGTCTTTTTTTATTGAAATCTGTCTTGTTTCTTTTTCTTTCTTCTTTCTTTGTAAACTTCACTTGTTCATTTATCCATAATACTTTCATTTCGTCATTTTGTTTATTCAGTTGTCTGTTATATACACCTTCTATTGGTTAGATGACAGCCGCCAGTCTTGAAAGACTATAGACTTGCGCTCTAGGTGATTATTCTGGTACCTTCTATCTTCATGTGTATATTCCTCTATTGCCGAGTTCTTTGTTTATTGCTTGAATGGGTATCTCTTTTATTAAATGATTTTTATCCCCGCACAAAACGTATCTATTTTGTTATATACTTATTCATTTATATATTTTTTTAATCTCTCTATTATGATACTTCTTTGTTTGCTTGTCTATTCTACATTTCTTTCTTTATTCATTCATTTTCATGGCCTTTGTTTCTTTTATGACTTCTTTCTTTTTTACCTTGATAGTACAAAATAATGAGGGGGGAGAGAGAGAGAGAGAGAGAGAGAGAGAGAGAGAGAGAGAGAGAGAGAGAGAGAGAGAGAGAGAGAGAGGAAACTCTGCGAGCTAATTCCGCTTAAGTTATCTACCCATTCCATCTTCATTCCTCCTCACTGTTTTATTCATTTTGCGCTCTTTGCTACAGCAGAATTTAAATGCATCAAAGTATGCCACGAAAGGAGATGAATAAACTTAAACAATGTCAGCGTATGAGCAAACTTCGCAAGAGTACTGACACAGAAGATCGTAATTGAATTCAACACGGCGAAACTCAATTCCATTATCCAGATGAAGTCTTGTAGAGAATGCACTCGTTAGCGGATCCATTTTTGCTTTTATTGTAGGGAAAGGTGTTCCAAATCCCAATCAGACAGGGAGAGAAAGAACGGGTACAAAAATGTTACAAGTTAAAAGACCCAGATTTTCCGCTGGAATCTTCAGTCTTTTGCAATCTGTGTGTATGAGAAAGGTAGAAAAATAGATGTCTCAGGTAAATGAATCTAGACGGCTTTTAGGAAGCGGCTTTTTCTTCTTTTGCATGTTTTTGTGTTGTTTATCTATGTCTGTGTCTCGTGGTGTTTATATTGTTCAAAGCTTGTCATATCCCGTAGAGTTGGGTGTGAATGGTAGTAAGCCCAACATAACAGGAAGTAGCAAAAGACAGAGTTGTCAGGCGGATAATGGCTACCTTACGCCCGGAAAGCCACAAGAAAAACGACAACAAGTTTCAGTCAAAGCTGGACAGAAAATGTTTGTAAACTTTGATCTAAAATTTTTTTTAAAGAAACAAAATCCATACACACACACACACGCACGCATGCACACTTACACACAGATGGCCTTCACAAACACTGCTCGTATCTTTCTTTGCCCCAGAAGCAGAACATGTTCTTTTTGTTTTGTTTTCTTTTCTTTGTTCTTGTCCTTCCTTTGTTTATTTCTATAGGAACTTGTATTACATTATTTATGTTCCCAGATATCTCTGTGTGTGTGTGTGTGTGTGTGTGTGTGTGTGTGTGTGTGTGTGTGTGTGTGTGTGCATTTCTGTGTGTTTTACTTTGCTCTCATTTCTTCCTGGTTTTGTTTATTGCTTGGTTGTCGTTTTGACCTAATTCTCCCCAAATCATTTTGTATGGTTTTTGTTTGTTTGCTTATTGATTTTTTTCTTGATTTGTTCATTTATTTTTTTTATTATTCGTTTGGTTGCCTGGCTGCTCTATGTATTCATGTATTTGCCTATTGATATCTCTGTTTATTTTTTCATTTATTTTTTGTGTTTTGTTTCCTTTATGGTTTGTTTCTTTGTTGCCTCATTCACACAACACAGGGGGGAAGAACCTGTGAATACATTTCTGTAGTTATCCATCCATTCCATCTTTTATTCCTCCCCACCATGTTCTTCTTCTTCCCATTTTATGCCGTCTACTAAAAAGAATGTAAGTACATCAAAGTCCACGCAATGAAAAAATGAAATAAGCTGAAACAATACGAACGTATGAGCTTAAAGAATATTGAACGTGTGGAGCGAATTTCTCAAACGAGTGACACAAAATGCCGTAATTCAATTCACCATTGCTATTTTCGAGTCCATTATCCAGATGAAGTCTTGTAGAGAATGCACTCGTTAGCGGATCCATTTTTGCTTTTATTGTAGGGAAAGGTGTTCCAAATCCCAATCAGACAGGGAGAGAAAGAACGGGAGCAAAAATGTTGCAAGTAAAAGACCCAGGATTTTCTGCTGGAATCTTCAGTCTTTTGTAATCTTCGTAAATAAGGTGATAGAAAAAAAAATGGATGTCTCGGTTAAGAGCATGCAGCTAGACAGCTTTTTTTTTTTAGGAATGGTGTGTGTTTTCTTTGTTACTTCCTTTTTTGTTTGGTCTTTTTGCTGTCTTTTCTCTGTATGTTTTTGTGTGTCTGACTACCTGACTGTTTTTTCCTCTCTCTCTTCCTATGGGTCTAAATCTGCCTCTTCGTCTCTGTCTGTCTCTCTGTGTGTCTATCTGTCTGTCTGTCTGTCTCTCTATCTCTCTCACTCGCTCGCTCTCTGTGTGTCTCTGTGTGTCTCATTCACTTGCTCTTTTTGTGTCTGTGTGTGTGTCTCTGTTCTGTCTCTGTCTGTTCTTCTCTCTCTCTCTCTCTCTCTCTCTCTCTCTCTCTCTCTCTCTCTCTCTCTCTTCTCATCATTTTATCCAGTTTGCCGTTTATTGGGGAAAAAAACCCTCATATTCATTATCTCAACAACAACAACAACAACAAAAAACCCAGCAACCTAAAGACAAAAATGCATAGGCTTAAATCATATGGACAGATTTCTCAAACCAGTGACACATGATACTGTAATTCAATTCAGCAGCGCTGGCTTCGACTCCATTAAGTGGATGAAGTCTTGAGAGAATGGACCTTGTTCAAAGGATCCACGGCTGCTTTTATTGTAAGGAAGAAGTGCCAAATCCCAATTAGACGGGCAGAAAGAGCGGGAGCAAAATGTTGCAGGTAAAAGATCCAGACTTTCTGCTGAAGTCTTCGTGTACGAGAGGATAGGAGGAAAATGGAATGTATCAGTTAAATGTAGTTAGACAGCTTTTTAGAATATGGCTTTTTTTTTTTCTTTGTCAGTGTTTTCTTGTCATATGTTTTTGTGTTTATGTTTTGTATTTGTGTTTATGTTTCTTTTTAGCTCTGTGTGTGTAAGGCTTTTACTGTCTGTTTGCCTCTCTATCTGTGTGTATGTCTGTCTGTGTGTCTGTCTGTGTGTCTGTCTGTCTGACAGTAGCTCATCTAAGTCGGGTTGTTTGCATCTCTGTCTGACTACATATCTGTCTCATCTCTGTTCCTGTCTGTCCTTCTCTCTTCCCCCGTCTCTCTCTCTCCTCTCTCTCTCTCTATCCTCTCTCTGTCTCTGTCTTGTCTTTCTGTCTGTCTCTCTCTCTCTCTCTCTGTCTCTCTCTGTCGCTCTCTCTCTTCTCTTCTCTTCTCTTCTCTCTCTCGTTTGTAGTCAAGAGGCAGACAGATGGGAAAACAAAGCAGATCCTAAAATCTGTTATCCTTCAGAAATGTATACAATTTCCGAAGTCTGCAAAGTCTAAAAACCTGTCTGAACAGTTGAAGTACGTCTAAACTTCTTCATTTGTCTCCCAGTCTGTTTGTAATGATCAATATGAAAGTGAAGGTGATGGTGATATACTATCTTTCCTGCCTTATTGTCAAATCTGATTTTACTTTACAAAAGTGTGCTTTAACTTCGACTTTGACAAAAATTTGGACTGAAGGTGTGTTCAAGATTTCGTATGTTGAGCTGACTGTGATCATTAGTGTTTATATAGTAATGATAGTGATCCATAGTTGTTTCCTATAATACATTACGCACAAATCTCTTGCTGTATATGCTTTTAACATTGATACCAAGGTTTTATCACGGGGGAGGGGGGGAGGGTTCTAGTCCCAGTGTTGCCTACCTGAATTTAGATGAGTAATGAATAATATTTTGAACATCTGCTGATAGTATGGTTTTGTATCTCAGTCAATTATTTATTGTATTGATAAAAAATTAATATTAACACTGTCTAAATAACTTTAAAGCCGACTGATTGATATTTAATACTATTTTCACACACACACACACACACACACACAACACACACACACACACACACACACACACACACAAAGTGGTGCATATACCACTATTACCGTACAGCAGTGGTACGAAGTCAATGCTTTTCTACATAATAAAAACTTAAACCCTATTCATCTATTTATTACCACAATCTATTTTAGTTTTCATTGTTTGTTTCTTGTTTTGCTTGTTGTCTTATCTATTTATTTATTCATTTATATAAAATTGGACAACAAAAAAGCTATAAGCGATTTCATGTATTCATCTGTCAGTTCTCTCTCTCTCTCTCTCTCTCTCTCTCTCTCTCTTCCTCTCTCTCTTCTCTCTCTCTCTCTCTCTCTCTCTCTCTCTCTCACTCCATTTCACCGTTTTATCCATTCCTCACCCTCTACTGAAATAATAATATGTTACAAAAAGAGATAAATTCAGCGACAAAAAAGGACGTGTGGGCTTATTCAATATGAACAGATTTTCACTCCATTTCATCGTTTTATCTATTCCTCACCCTCTACTGAAATAATAATAATAATATGTTACAAAAAGAGATAAATTCAGCGACAAAAAAGGACATGCGGGCTTATTCAATATGAACAGATTTTCACAAACTCATAACACAAAATACCGTAATCGATTCCAACATCATGAACTCCGATTCCATTTACTGGATCACGAAGTCTGAGAGAATGCATGGACTTGTCACAGAACCCCAATTTTCTGATTTCATTGTAGGAAAGAGGTTCCAAATTTCTTATCAGACGGAAGAGAAAGAACGGAGAAGATGTTGGCCAGTAAAGACCCAAATGTTCTACTGAAATCTTCCACGGTTGAAATCTGTCCTAAAAATGGGAGGATAGCAAGATGGATGTCTCAATTCAATGCAGCTAGACAGGTGCCTTTTAGGACGTTGGCTTTGTTTTCTTTGTAACATTGTAATTTTGATATGTGTTGTTGTGTCTCCCATGTTTGTGTCTGTGTTTTGTGTTGTGTCTTTTGTTTGTTTTGTCTGTGTCACGGCTGTCTCCGTCTTCTGTCTGGTTCTGCCCTCTTGGTCCATTCCATTCTCCTGGGTTTTATTCTCCAAAAAGACTTACAAGGTAACCATTCTCTCTCATGCTGAAGTCGGATGCGCTGGGCCTGACTCGTCAGGTGGTTAACGGCAGCCTAACGCATTTTCGCTCTAATAGCAGACAACAATAGTTGCTGTCTGAGCGTTCGACGAAGAAGAAGGTAGCCACACTGTGACTTTATTTTAGGGATTGTCAGTAATACTGAAAGTAAAACTTTCCTTTCTTCATAACTTCGTTTATGCAAAAGAAAAAAAATTCAAGAGCTTGAGGTAATACCATGTATTTCATCCATCCTTTCTGTCTTCTCTCTCTCACTCTATGAGTATGTGCGCGCGTCTCGTGTGTGTGGTGTGCTGTGTCGTTTGTGGTTGTGTTGTGTTGTGTTGTCTGTTTGTGTGTAGTGTGTGTGTTGTGTGTGTTTTATCAGCTGAAGAGTTTAAATGTATGAAAAGAAAATGAACCCAATGAAAACGGAATGGGTGGGTTTTAACCATGTGGGCACATTTCCACAAACTAGCGACAGAAAATGCTGTAATTGAATTCAGCATCGCGAATTTCGATTCCATTAACTGGATGAAGTGTGAGAAAATGGACTTGTTAGAGAACGCATTTGGGGGGAGCTTTTATTGTAGGGAAAGAAGTTCCAAATCCCAATCAGACAGGGAGAGAAAGAACGGGAGCAAAAATGGTGCAAGTAAAAGACTCAGATTTTCTGCTGGAATCTTCAGTCTTTTGTAATCTGTGTGTATGAGAAAGGTAGGAAAATGGATGTCTTAGATAAATGAAGCTAGACGGCTTTTAGGAAGTGGGGTTTTTGTTGTGTCTTTGTTATGCCTCTTTTATTATGTTTGTTGCGATTTGTGTTGTTTGTGTCTGTCTCTTGCTTTGTTGTGTATACCCCTTTTGTCTGTCTATGTCTCTGTCTCTGCCTCTCTTTGTCTCTCTCTCTCTCTCTCTCTCTCTCTCTTCTCTTTTTCTCTTTTTCTCTCTCTGTCCGCTGTCTCTCTCTATCTTTTTTCTCTCTCTCTGTCTCGCTGTCTGTCTCTCTCTGTCTCTGTCCCTGTCCCTCTATCTCTCTCTACCTCTCTCTATCCCCCTCTCTATCTCTCTCTCTCTGTCTCCTCTCTCTTGCTTCTTTCTTTCTTTCTTTTTTCACTCTCTCTCTCTTTCTATCTCACTCTCTGTCTCTCTGTATCTCTCTCTCTCACTCTCTCTTAGATAATGCTAAAGACAATTTTGACAACTCAAGCAATGCTTTAAGGTTGGTTGTTGTTGGGGTTTTTTATCCATGTGCTTTCTCAACTTTCTGTGAAGTCTAACAACTCTGAAGACACTCGTCACATGGTGAATGTATGTAAAAAGCATTGTGTATGTGTGCGTTGTTGTGTTTTAGCTAATCGGTGTAAAAAAAAATTAAAGAAAAGAATATGATGGCGTAAGGCAGTGTCTCCTTTCTCGTAAAGTCTAATTTCATCACACTGTGTAGCTGTGACGAAAATTCAGGTATTCTTTTCTCTTAGACAAACTTTATTTTTTCTTTCCTAAGGTTTCCAAGATTTCCATCCTACTGTCTCACGTCATATTATCTATCTCCTACCTTTTAAAAGCCAGAATCTCCATCACCTTACCGGAATGTATGTGTGTTCGCGTGTGTGCTTATTTTATTTATGTATTTATCTATTTATTTATTTATCTATCTATCTGTTTATTCATTTATTCTTTTATATCGAGGATAATGGAATAAGCACTCATGTGCTATGTTTACCTCCAGTCCCCGTGTGTATGCGGTTTTGTAAATTCTGTCATCTGTTCCCACTGCTACACAACGGCCTACTCTTTCGATAAGCCGAACAGGATTTAACGTGCGCGTAAGATGTTGTGCGTGCGTTCGCACACGGGGCCTCGGTTTATAGTCTTATCCGAAGGACTTTTGGGGGAGAGTGGAGTGTGTGTGTGTGTGTGTGTGTGTGTGTGTGTGTGTGTGTGTGTGTGTGTGTGTGTGTGTGTGTGTGTGTGTGTATGTGTGTGTGTGTGTGTGTGCGTGCGTGCGTGCGTGCGTGTTTATATTTAAATCTGTTTAATCTATTTGTGACTGGATGGATGTGGATGTACAAATTGAAGAAGCAGATAGCTCTGAAAGAAAAAAAGGGAAAAAAAGCTCGAAACAAAAACGAGATGAATAACACTAGTCCATAGGTTATTTGTCATCTTTCATGTCAAAGCTTTGAAAAGAAAATAAAGTAGTGTTCTTTCGAGCAGAAGGTCCAAAAGCCTGGCTTATCCATCGGTTTTGTAAGGTGTATGGGATGATGGTTGTTGTCAGCCTGTGGCAGGACGTGTTTGGTCGCCAGTACTGCTCGCAGTGTGTTGGTTACATTTTGTAACACCTGGGTGGAGTGATGGATAAAAGTGAAAAGGGTGCTTTCTTTAAAAAAAGAGCCGAACGAAATCGACACCGCACCTCCGGATCAGAAACACACCAAACCACTTACTCACGGTGCTTCCTATGCTTGACAAAGTGTCGATATAAAAGAATAAATAAATAAATAAATAAATAAATAAATCCAAACGTGTTCCCTGTTACATTGTACACGGGCGATTTCTTCAACGGAAATAATTCCTCGAACTGTGATCAATGCCATCTTGTCTCAATGACTTACTTTATTCCCTACAGGTGTTTTTGTGTGACCTTTGTGTGTGTGTGTGTGTGTGGTGTGTGTGTGTGTGTGTGTGTGTGTGTGGTGGGGTGGTGGTGGTGTGTGTGGTGGCGTGCGCACATTTGGACTTGATGGAACTATTAGTTGTTACTGGTTGTATGACTGTGTAAGAATGAGTCGAGTGCAAGCGCTTTGATTTGTCTCTGCAAGATATAGCGCTATATAAATTCCATTTATTATTATTATTATTATTATTATTATTATTATTTTACATACCTTAATGCTGGGTCAAAACGGTCGCGTACGCCAAACCTCGCTATTGGGGGAACCTCATAGTCCTAGACAAGAAACGAAAGAAAACGTATTCTCTTTAAATATCTTTGTATATTTGACGACGAAAAGGCATACAAGCATGACTGTGTACAATCATCATTGTTATGTTCGTCAGTAAAAGTGTGTCATTGCCTTTCAACGTCGGCTTTAGTGAACTTGGGAAACATGCTGTTGTGACTACGTTCTGTGGTGGTCACATCGGACACATGGTCACAATGACACATGGTCACATTGACACGTCGTCACAATGACACGTGGTCACAATGATACGTCGTCACAACGACACGTCGTCACAATGACACGTGGTCACAACGACACGTGGTCACAACGACACGTGGTCACAACGACACGTGGTCACAACGACATGTCACCACAATACGCGGTCACAACGACACGTGGTCACAATAAAACGTAGTCACAACGACACGCGGTCACAACGACACGCGGTCACAACGACACGTGGTCACAATAAAACGTAGTCACAACGACACGCGGTCACAACGACACGTGGTCACAACGACACGTGGTCACAACGACACGCGGTTACAACGACACACGGTCACAACGACACACGGTCACAACGACACGCAGTCACAACGACACGTGGTCATAACGAGACGTGGTCACAATGACACGTGGTCACAATAACACGTGGTCACAATGACACGTCACAATAACACGTGGTCACAACGACACGTGGTCACAAGGTCACAACAACACGTCGTCACAACAACACGTCGTCACAACGACACGCGGTCACAACTACATGTGACATCATATCACTGCTCAATATAAAGAACAGCATGATTGGATTGTAGTGAATCAATAATTATGTAACTGTGTATCATGCATTTAAGCGGGAGTACTTTCCGTGTGTGTTTGTCTCGTAAACTATTGTATATTGTTTGCGTTCTGTTTCAGAATCTTCTGTTCCTTGTGCAACAAGCAGTCAAGTCAAGAAGAAGGTAAGAAATACAGCGATCTCTGTAACTGTTCGTTATTCACTAAAAATCACTTAGAACAACAACACACATGCTTATAGTTGTTATACATGGTCCTTTGCAACATGTTTTCTTCGTCGTCGTCGATCGCTCAGCCAGCAATTACTGTTGTCTGTCGTATGAGCGAAAATGCGTTGCGCTGCCGTTGAGCGCCTGACAAGTCAGGCCCAGCGCGTCCCAACCTCTTGTCTAAGCTTTAGCTAGTACTTTTGTTTTTCGTTTTAGTCATTCATGGTGGCGGAAAACATAAATAAAGAAATATATGTTGTTGAAAATTAAGTGCAAACACTGAAGATGGTGACTGGAAACAAAGTGCACACAAGTGTGTGTTCTCTTTCTTGCAAACACACTGAATTCTCACATATATGGAAGGAAATACGCATTCACGAAAATACGCGCACGCATGCACGCACGAACACGCGCATACACACACATACACACACACCGCACAGATCGCTACGTGTGTGTGTGTGTGTGTGTGTGTACGTGCGTGCGTGCGTGCGTGCGTGCGTGTGTGTGTGTGTATGTGTGTATGAGTGTGTATGTATGTGTGTGTGTGTGTTTATGACGTGTGTGTGAGAGAGAGAGAGAGCAATTGTTTATGTGCTTGCGTCTGTCTGCCTGCCTGTTTGTCTGCTTTTCTACTCTACTAATCTGTCAGTCTGCCTTGCTGTCTGTCTTTCCGTCTGTCTGTCTCTCTCTGTCTCCCAGTCGATCAGAGTGTCCCTCGGTCGGTCTTTCTATCTGCCTGTTTATCTGCCTGTCTGCCTGACTGCCTGCTTAGCTCTCAGTAGATCAGAGCATCGGTAAGTCTGCCTTTTTTTTTCTTTCTTTCTTTTTTATACTTTTATATCGAGGATAATGGAATAAGCACTTATGTGCTTTTTTACATCCAGTCCCCGTGTGTATGCAGTTTTGTAAATTCTGTCATCTGTTCCCACCGGCACACAATGGCCTACTCTTACGAAAAGCGGAACAGGATTTAACGTGTGCGCTAGATGTTCTGCGTGTGTTCGCACACGGGGCGTGTGTGTGTGTGTGTATGTGTGTGTGTGTGTGTGTCTGTCTGTATGTGCGTCTGTCCGTTTGTCTGTCTGTCTGTCTTTCTGTCTAAAAGCAGCGGAGCAAGCAGAATGACTTCAACCCCTTGCTCTCCTCCCCACGGCCATTGTGTGGTTAATGGACTTGTTGTTTTGCTGTGTAGACCTATGTGTACACAGCTGGTTTGTAGTGTAGTGTAGGGTGTTTGGGGTGTGTGTTGTGGTGTGTGTGTGTGTGTGTGTGTGTTGTGTGTGTGTATTGTGGTGTGTGTTGTGGTGTGTGAGTGTGTGTGTATGTGTGTGTTGTGTGGTGTGTGTGTGTATGTGTATGTGTGTTGTGGTGTGTGTGTATGTGTGTTGTGAAATGTGTGTGTTGTGATGAATGTGTGTGTGAGTGAGATATAGTGTTTGTGTGTGTTTGTGTGTGTGTACCTGCTGTGGTGTATGTGAGAGAGAGAAAGATAGTGTGTATATATGTATGTGTGTGTGAGAGAGAGAGATTATGTGTGTGGTATGGTGCGTGCGTGTATGTGCGTGTTGTGGTGTGTGTGTGTGTTTGTGTGTGTACATGTATGCCTGCATGCCTGCGCGCGTGCGTGTGTGTATGTATGTGTGTCGGCCTCCCCTTTATGACTGTGAGACAAGGAGAAACAAAAACGAGAGATGCAGAGTGAAGGAGAGAGAGAGAGAGAGAGAGAGAGAGAGAGAGAGAGAGAGAGAGAGAGAGAGAGAGAGAGAGAGAGAGAGAGAGAGAGAGAAGGATCAAATCAAATCAGATCAAATGAATTTTTTGTGTATTTCGAGGATAGTGAATAAGTACTCGTGTGCTATTTTACATCAAGTCCCCGCCCTGGCCAGGGACATATTATGAATTGAAACTATAACATAACAATAAAAACCACCATCAACAACAAACCCCGAACTAACCCAACAACTAAACAGCGAGAGAGAGAGAGAGAGAGAGACAGACAGACAGACAGACAGACAGACAGACAGACAGACAGACAGAGAGAAAAACACACAAAGAGATGAGCATGGGGCATGGCCGACAAAAAGTATTGTGTGAGACAAACAAAATGGGATATTGAACCACACACACACACACACACACACACACACACACACACACACACACACACACACACACACACACACCCACACTACACACACACACACTGTCGTCGATATAGGAGTGTTTTCAATCAAGCGCGCGCACGCACACACACACACACACACATACACACACACACACTCACACACACACACACATACACACACACAGGGGGTAAGGGGAAAGCCTAGTGGTTAAAATATTGCGCTTGCAATCTAACGACCCGGGTTCGATTCCCGTTCAAGGGGATATTTTTCTCTGGAGTTAACATCAGTGCAGACTCCACTCTCCCCCAAAGTCCTTCGGATGAGACTATAAACCGAGGTCCTGTGTGCGAACGCACGCAGAATATCTTGCGCACACGTGTCAGGCTTTTCGTAAGAGTAGGCCATTGTGTGCCGGTGGGAAAAGATGACAGAATTTACAAAACTGCATACACACGGGAACTTAATGTAAAAAAGCACATTAGTGCTTATTCCATTATCCTCCATATGTAAGAATAAAATATAAAATAAAGCAACATAAAAATCACACACTGTCGTCCATATAGTAGTGTTTTCACTAAAATACACACACGCTCGCACGCACGCGCGCGCGCGCACGCACACGCACGCACGCACGCACGCACACACACACACACACACACACACACACACACACTGTCGTTGATATAGTAGTGTTTTCTATCAAACACACACACACACACACACACACACACACACACACACACATACAGACACACACATGCCTTCACCTCCCATCCACACACACAAACACACACGCACACATGAATGTATTTCAAACTTTACTATGCGTTGATTCGAAATCGGTACTCTATGCATTAAAATCCACAGGTTCTAAGAAAATGTCTACAGTTGTACTAGAGATCAATCATGTCATACATGTTTTAGCCTTAAAGGGGTATTTGTGTCACCTTCTGTTGGGTACCTTCGCATGTGGGGTTCTTACCAAATGAGTGGGCTGACAGAGCTGCAAAGAGAGGTGCAAAGCATGGAGAGGAATCTGTAGAACTACATGTTCCATTATCTTTACAAGAGGGCTATCATTTACTAGAAGAGGCATCGTGGAGCAGGGCTAAAGAAGCTTATCATCAAAATGAGCACCTTTCAGACAGATCTTTAATCACTATTCCTGTTTTTAGGAATATTTATCACTCTGAAACCTACACAAGTTTGGTCATGGCAAGGAAGGTTAGCGCTTTATTCTTTAGAATAAAACTGAATGCTTTTATCACTAAATATAGTAAAAATATCAAATGTTTGTGTGGTGAGAAAATTACTAGCATTCATATAATTTTTGAATGTAAGAGTCTAAAACCATTATTACCTTCTTTTTCTGAAAAGTCCTTGGATAAGATATTTAAAAATATTAATTTGGCATTTCGTATAACAAAATCTTTAATGAACAGTCCTATATGACATTTGTTATAGTTATAAGTCGCATTAGCATTTCTTATGTATTTATTTGTTGTTATCATTGCTTAGCCTTTTTCTGTATACTGCCTAGGATATTTAGCAACAGATACCAATTTCACAGCACACAATCATCAACATCAATGTCCCATCCCCTCCCCTTCCCATCGTCTAATATCACTTTGAGTGAACAGACGTAAAATCGAAGCAACAACAACATGCCTTCACCTCCCATCCACACACACAAACACACACGACACACACACACACACACACACACACACACACACACACACACACACACACACACACACTGAACACACATACACAACACACATGCCTTCACTTCCCATCCACTCAAACACCACACACACACCACACACACCACACACACACACACTGCACACACACATATAGACACACACATGCCTTCACTTCCCATCTACTCAAACACACACACACACACATACACACCTCCCATCCACACAACACACACACACACACAACACACACACATACACACAACACAACACAACACACAACACAACACACACACACATACACAACATACACACACCCCACAACACACACACACAAAACACACACACACACACACACACACACACACAAAACACACACACACATCCACACACCACAACACACAAACACACCACAACACACACACAAAACACACATACACACCCCACAACACACACACAACACACACACACACACACACACATACACACACACACACACACACAACACACACACACACACAACACACACACACCACAAACACACACCACACCACACACACACAACACACACACACACACACACACACACACTCAGGGACTATCGTCATGATGGTGGTAGTGTTTTCACTATGATCGACCTCCTCCGTGTTAATTCCCGTGGGCCATCTTGTGAACAGCTGTGGAACAATTGATGCCAGGGGGGAAAAGGGGAGAAAGGTGGGGGAAGGGGATGAAGAAGATGCAGAGAGGAGATGGAGAGAAAGAGGGAGGGGAGAGAGAGTAAGAGAGGGAGAGAGAGAGGGGGAGGGGATGGGAGAGGGAGCGAAAGAGAGAGGATGTAGGTGAGAGAGGGTGGAAAAAGAAATGGAGAGAGAGAGAGAAAGAGAGTAAGAGAGAGGGAGAGGGGAAGGGAGGTAGAGAGGAAGGGAGGTAAAGAGAGAGAGATGGAGAGAGAGAAATGGAGAGAGAGAGAAAAGAGAGGAGAGAGGGGGGGGGGGGGGAGAGGGAGAGGGGAAGAAGGGAGAGAGAAAGAAAGAGAGAGATGGAGAGAGATGGAGAAAGGGAGAGAGAGATAGACATGATAAAGAGAGTGGGGGAGAGAGTGAGAGACAGAGAAAGAGAGAAATGGAAGAGAGAAGGAGGGAGAGAGAGGTGGAGAGAGAGAGAGGGGGGGGGAGAGACTGAGAGAGAGACGAGAGAGAGAGAGAGAAAGAGGGAGTGAGAGAGATATAGAAATGGATAAAGGGAGAAGAGAGTGAGAGAGAGAGAGAGAGACAGAGAATGGAGAGAGAAGGGGGAGAGAGATGAGGGAGGGGAGAGAGAAAGAGAGATAAGGGGTGTGTTGTTTATTTTTTTAGAATGAAACAACAGAACACACTGGTTGGCCAGGGCGTTGCTACAAGGAAATACAGTAGAGTTGGTTTTATACCCTGTTTTACTCTGTATACAGCTGCACAGTTTAAAATCTAAAATTTAAAAGTTGACGAGGTGACAGCCCTGATATGGCCTCTGTGGTCGGCGGGGCTATAAAAAATTAGGATTGGGTTGGATGGTTTGGACACAAAACAAAAAGAACATCATGTAATACAATACAGTGCAATACAATACGATAAAAAGCATCAGATTTTTTTGTGTGTGTTTCTTTTTAGACTCTTGTTCTACTAACCGAGATTGTTGTGATTTTTTTTCCTGTGACGCAAAATAAACATTTACTCTATGTTTTTTACGCTCACGAAACAAGCAATTCTATACTAGAGAATTTGATGCTAGTTTATTCTTCTGTTTTTATTTTTAAATCCTTTTCCTTTTTTTAAAAATCTAATCTGTGAGTCATAATGGCCCCTAAAGCGATACATTATTTTTTCAGCATAGCTGTATTATTTTTTTCTTCCCAATGTTTGTTTGTTTTTAAACTGCTAAATGGAAAAACGAGATGTGCTGAAAATGTGTGTTGCAAATCTGTAGAACAGGTCAGGAACCATTCGCAGACAAATTAAGACATTGCCAAAACCGAGTGGTGCTATTGGGAAAAGGTGATTCACACGCTATAACAGGAATGACAGAGAAAGAAGGAGAGAACACAGAAAAGGTGGAAAAGGCAGAAAGAAAGAAAGAGAGGAAGAAAGAAAGAAAGAAAGAAGGAAGGAAGGAAGGAAGGAAGAAAGAGAGAGAGAGAGAGAGAGAGAGAGAGAGAGAGAGAAGAGAGAGAGAGAGAGAGAGAGAGAGAGAGAGAGCAAGACACAGATAAAGACAGACAGACAGACAGAAAGGAAGAAGGAAAGAAAGAAAGACAGACACACAGAAAGACAGAGAGAGAGACAGAAAGAAAGAAAGAAAGAAAATAAAGGAAAAGAAGAAACAAAAAGTGGGGAAGGGAAAAAGAAAAGGATTGATGGCGGCAGTAGTAACTGAAGCAGCAGCAGCAGCAGCAGCAGCAGCAGCAGCAGCAGCAGCAGTAGTAGTAGTAGTAGTAGTAGTAGTAGTAGTAGTAGTAGTAGTAGTGGTAGTAGTAGGAAGACGAGGAGGAGGAGGACAAGAAGAAGAAGAGGAAGAAGAAGAAGAAGAAGAAGAAGAAGAAGAAGAAGAAGAAGAAGAAGAAGAAGAAAAGGAGGAAGAAGAAGAAGAAGAACAAGAAGAACAAGAAGAACAAGAAGAAAAAAAGAAGAAGAAGAAGAAAAAGAAGAAGAAGAAGAAGAAGACAAAATAGATATAGCAAAAGAAAAAGAAGGCATGATAATAATTATCATCATCATCATCATCATCATCATCATCAACATCATCATCATCATCAAGATAACTTACTTACTTACTTAGGCCCATCACTCCCACTGGGGCATAGGCCGCCGACAACAGTCCGCCAGAGCCCTCTGTCCTGGGCTATTATTCTCTCCAGCTGTCTCCAGGTATATCCCATCTTCTTGGTTTCTGCCTCAAGGTCACGTCGCCAAGATAACAGGAAAAGAAAAAAGGACACAGAAGAAAAAGAGGACGAGGCCACTGGAGAGGAAGAACAAGAACAAGAGGTGAACAATACAGGGACAATAAGGAACAACAACTGAACAAATTCAAAAGGTCCATTTTCATCAAGCAGAGACAAGCACTTTGGGCATAATTGACATGACCTTTTTTGTGGTCATTTGTATTTTGATCTTTTGTACTTGTTCACGCACAACCAGGTTTTTAGGTTAGTTTAGTGGTCCTTATGAATGAATGAATGAATGAATGGATGGATGGATGGATGGATGGATGGATGGATGGATGAATGAGGGAATGAACTCACGAACTCACGAACGAACGAATGAATGAATTAGTTAATGAATGAATGAAGGAATGATGAATGAATGGATGGATGAATGAGTGAATGAACACACAAACGAACGAATGAATGAATGGATGAATGAATGAATGAACACACGAACGAATGAAGGAATGAATGAATTAATGGTTTCATGAATGAACGAACGAGCAAACGAATGAATGAATGAATGAATGAACGAACAAATGAATGAATGAATGAATGAAATTAATGCAGGAATGAAATGAATGAATGAATGAATTTTATTTGAAAAGGGTTATGACAGTATTTGTTGATACCAGATAGGCTAGTAAATTGATCAGATAATGGATTATGGGCGGAGCTGAAACGACACACGTGCGCGTATACACATGAACACACACGCGCGCACACACACACAGACAACCTCAAAACTTGCATACCCAGTGTATTTTCTTCCTCCTAAACGTGTCGCAGTGAAAAGAAAAGAGAGAGAGGGGGGTGGAGAGAGAGAGAAAGAGGGAGAACAAGCAAACACGTTGTGTCCCTCTGTTAGCAGCGTGAGTGCTTGATGCACACACTCTCTCTCTCTCTCTCTCTCTCTCTCTCTCTCTCTCTCTCTCTCTCTCTCTCTCTCTCTCTCACACACACACACACACACACACACACACACCACACACACACGTACACACACACACTTACACACAAACACACACACACTCTCTCCTGCACACACACACACACACACACACACACTCACACACACTCTCTATCTCTCTCTCTCTCTCTCTCTCTCTCTCTCTCTTTCTCTCTCTTTCACACACACACACATTCTCTCTCACTCTCTCTCTCTCTCACTTACACCCACTCACACACACACACACACACTCACACACACACACACTTACACACTCACACACACTCTTCTCCCACACACGCACACTACACCCACACACACACCACACGCACACACAACCTCTCAAAACCACCACACACATCTCTCTCAACACACACACCACACACTTTCACAAACACACCACACGAACACACACACACACAACACACACCACACACACACACACACACACACGAGGCAAAATGATCGAAGTTTTGTTCCAAGAATGCTATAGTCAGCAACTGCATGTGGCTCACTGTGTAAACTGCTACAGTTGACCCGTTATGTGTGATTCTTTTTCAACACTATGTTTCGATCCGATCCCCGGAGCTTCTTCTTCTTCTTCTTTCGTTCCTCGACTAGAGCTCCGAATGGTGAGATTTTTCCGTATGCGACCGTTGTTTTTTTTCCCTCCACCATGTAGGTAGCCGGATTCCGACTTCAGGGATCTTGTCTAAGCACGACACCTGTGAGCATGCATTTTTTTTACAGAAATGTTTGTCATCCATTCCTACCAGCACGTATTGGCCTACTCTTTTGAAAGGCGGAACGGGTTTTTTTAACGTGTGAGCAAGATGTTCCGCGCGCACACACACAGCCTAAACTGTGAACAGAAAACGAACAGATTATAATAATAAAGAAAAAGTCCAGGGCAATACATCTGCCTAAACAGTAAACAGAAAACAAACAGTTTTATCATTTTAAAAAAATCCAAGATTAAAACATCTTCTTATACAGTGAACAAAAAAAGAACAGTTTATAATTAAAAGAAATGTCAAGGGTAATGTATCTGCCTAAACAGTAAAGAGAAAACAAACAGTTTTATCATTAAAAAAAATCAAAGATTAAAACATCTTCCTATACAGTGAACAGAAAACGAACAGTTTATAATTTTAAAAAATCAAGGGTAGTACATCTGCCTATTCAGTGAACAGAAAACGAACAGTTTATGATGAGAAAGAAAAAGTCCAGGGTAATATATCTGCCTAAACAGTAAACAGAAAACAAACAGTTTTATCATTTTAAAAAAATCCAAGATTAAAACATCTTCCTATACAGTGAACAAAAAACGAACAGTTTATAATTAAAAGAAATGTCAAGGGTAATACCTCTGCCTAAACAGTAAACAGAAAACAAACAGTTTTATCATTTTTAAAAAATCCAAGATTAAAACATCTTCCTAAACAGTGAACAAAAAACGAACAGTTTATAATTTAAAAAAATCAAGGGTAATACATCTGCCTAAACAGTAAACAGAAAACGAACAGTTTATTATGATTTTAAAAAGTCCAGAATAATAATCTGCCTAAACAGTAAACAGAAAACAAACAGTTTTATCATTTTAAAAAAATCCAAGATTAAAACATCTTCCTATACAGTGAACAAAAAACGAACAGTTTATAATCATACAGAAAAAGTCCAGGGTAATACCTCTGCCTAAACAGTAAACAGAAAACGAACAGTTTATAACTAAAAGAAATGTCAAGGGTAATACCTCTGCCTAAACAGTGAACAGAAAATGAACAGTTCATATTTTTTTTTAAATCAAGGGTAATGCATCTGCCTAAACAGACAACAGAAAACGAACAGTATATAATAATGAATGGCAATGCAAGGATAGTACAAGTGTGAAAAGAAAACAATTTACATACTGATATATAAAAAAAAATGCAAAGGTAATAACTCACATCAACAGTGATGAACAGAAAACGGAACAGTTCATCATCATAATGAACACAAAATTGCAAGAGTAACACATCTGCCTAAATAGTTAACGCAAAACGAACAGTTTGTAACAACAACAACAACAACAACAATATTGCAAGGGTAATGCACGAACCAGCTTCTGCCGAACCAAAAGAAGAGTGTCAAGTTTATGGAGCATTTATGGGTCCTGGTGCGCTAGGGGTTCTAGCTAGCACCTGTGTTTTAGTGTGACTCCGGGTACATTCTCTCTGATCAGCGACATGGTTTGAATGAGGCTTTGGGCTTGGAATATAGATCGTCTAGACTGGGTTTTTTGAGGTTTTGCTTTGTTTGCTTGCTTGTTCTGTTTTTGGTGTGTGTGTGTGTGTGTGTGTGTGTGTGTGTGTGTGTGTGTGTGTGTGTGTGTGTGTGTGTGTGTGTGTGTGTGTGTGTAATGTTTGTTTGGTTGGTTTTTGTTTGGTTTTTGTTGGGTTTGTTGGGTTTTGTTTTGTTGGTTTGTGGGGGTTTTTTTGGGGGGGGCGGGAATCTGTTCCTGTTAGGGCCTATTACTCTTAAAAATTACACCACCATCCCCACTACCCCCACCCACACACACTCACACACGCACACGCATGCATGCACGCGCGTATGGACACATACGCACATGTGCATGCACATACATGCACAAACACACACACACTCACACACACCCTCGCACACGCAAATAAGCACATACATGCAAGCGCACACACATACATACATACATACATACATACATACATACATACATACATACATACATACATACATACATGCATACATACATACATGCATACATACATACATGCATGCTTACATGCATACATGCGTGCATGCATGTATGCATGCATACATACATACATACATGCATGCATATATCATACAAATATACATACATACATACATACATACATACATACATACATACATACGAACATACATACATACATACATACACACATAATTATAAATAATAATAATAATAATAATAATAATAATAATGTATGGAATTTATGCAGCGCTGAATCTTGTAAAGCAACAAATCAAAGCGCTCAACATATACATACAAACATACAGGCATGCATGCATGCATGCGTACATACATACATACATACACACACACTTACATACATACATACATACATAC
Organism: Rapana venosa; assembly: GCA_028751875.1. Lineage (NCBI taxonomy): Eukaryota > Metazoa > Mollusca > Gastropoda > Neogastropoda > Muricidae > Rapana > Rapana venosa. The sequence continues at coordinate 11,191,904 of CM054159.1, read as the reverse complement.
TAACATACATACATACATACATGCATGCATACATACATACATACCTACGTATGTGCGTACGTACGTACATGCATACATGCATGCATACATGCATACATACATACATAATACAACACACACACACACACACACACACACACACACACACACACACACACACACACACACACGTTCTCTCTCCCTCCCCACATCTCTCCTCTCTCCTCCTCTCTCTCTCTCTCTCTCTCACTCTCTCTCTCTCTCTCTCTCCTCTCTCCACCTCCTCTCTACTTCTCCTCTCTCTCCCTCACACACTAAGACTTCCTCTCTCTCCTCCCCCTTCTCTCTCCTCCATCCCCCCACTCTCTCTCTCCCCCTACTCTCTCTCTCTCTCTCTGTCTAACCACCTACCCCCCCACCACCACCCCCTTCCACACACTATCAGTCAATGACTACCCCCCCAAAAAAAAAAACCAAGCCATACTGCATTACACGTACCTGAAGCTTAGGCAACATAACTACTTCTTTTTTTTTTTTAATCATATCATTGTTTATTATTTTTAGTTTGTGTACCTGAAGCCCATTGCATCGATCGATCGATCAGTCACGAAAGATAGAGACATGACACGACACATCACTCACAGACGAGAGGTCGATCACTATGTAATGATTGTACAGACACGCATGTCGCCACAGCTGTTCTTTTTCTCCTTGCTTTTCTCTTCTCTATCCCACAGACTCAGCTCAACAAACCTTCACTCTCAATACCCCCCAAACGCAAGCCATGCCACTACTACTACTATGTAGATCGATGGTCCAGAGATAACCGCGCCTGCCTAGAAAGCGAAAAGTCCGGGTCGGAAGTAGGCGGTGGTTTGATTCTTGTTTGGGCCCAAAAACCCCCCAACCCCCCCCCCCCCCCCCCCCCCCCCCCCCCATCCAACTATTAGACCATGAGTGGTGGTCTGGATGCTAGTCTTTCGGATGCACACGTTAAATCCTGTTCCGCTTTTCAGAAGAGTGGGCTATTGTGTGCCAGTGGAAACAGATGACAACATTTACAAAACCGCATACACAAGGGGACTGGATGTAAAAAAAAAAAAAGCACATGAGTGCTTATTCCATTATCTTCGATATAAAAGAATAAATAAAAAATAAATTTAAAAATATATAAATAAAATAATAAAAATAGATGAGTCGATAAACTGAGGTCCCGTGTGTTTAACAACAAAAATTATTTAGCGCACGTAAAAGAACCTACGTCACGGCAACAAGAGAGCTGTCTCTGGCAAAAATTAATTATGTGGAAAAAAAAGACACTCTGATAGGGAAACAAATGAATACAGTTGAAGACAGGAAAAACAAATAATGGGTGGCGTTGCTCTTGTGGCGACGCGTTCTCCCCAGGGAGAGTAGCCCGAATTTCACGCACAGAAATCTGCCGTGACTTAAAGTGGTAAAGAATAAAAACAAAATAAAATTGTGTATGTAACTTTGTTTAGGATGGTTTGTATTACGTTGTGTTGTGTTGTATTGTGTTTTTGTATTGTGTTGTATTGCATAGTGTTGTGTTGTCTTGTATTGTGCTGTATTGTGTTGTATTGTATTGTGTTGTATTGTCTTGTGTTGTATTGTGTTGTGTTGTATGGTCTTGAATTTTCTACTACATTTTGTCGCGTTGTATGTATTGTGCGGTGCAATGTTGAGTTGTGCTGTATTGTATTGTGTTGTGTTATATTCTAATGCGTTGTTTTTGTGTTTATTGTTTGTATTAAGTTTCGTGTTGTATTTGTGTTGTGTCGTGTCGTTTTGTGTTTTCATTGCGTTGCAATGCATCAAATGTTACTGTTGTTGTATATATAAAATCTGTTCACATCTTTGTACTGATTATAAGCACAGAAACGGCTGAACACAACATATTACAATACAACACACAAAAAGCAGCACAGTCCAGTACAATGCAAAACAACACAACACAATACACAACACAACACAATACACAATACACAACACAACACAACACAACACAGAAAACAAATAAAGCGCAAACTCAACTGCTCCATAATACATTGTTTACACCTTTGTTAGCCACCCTACTGACCGACAATTTGACCACTACGTTTTCTGTTCAGAGATATATAATAATATTATAGAAACAAAATATATTTCATGTCTTGGTAAAGCAGGAAACAAAGCAATTTCATGCTCGATTTACTTCTGTTTTACACTCCTCCTTTAAATGTTTCTTCTTCTTCTTCTTCTTCTTCTTCTTCTCTTTTTTCTTATAAATATTTTGAGTTACGTTGTTAAATCTTTATGTTCACTGCTTCTAAAGAGTCATGTTAGCTCCTCCCCCCTCCCTCCCCTCCTCCCCCGCCCCCCCCCCCCCCCCCCCCCCCCCCCCCCCCCCCCAGGCAATATAACGCTTTTCAACACCACCTTTTTTTCCTTAATGTGTGTGTGTGTGTGTGTGTGTTTTATATCTTTTTGTTCTGGGTTTTTTTTTCCCCTTTCTTTCTTGGGTAGTTAAATGGAAAGGAGATGCCTTAAGGGAGTGTGTGTGAGTGTGTGTGTGCGTGAGTGTGTGTGAGTGTGTGTGTGTGCGTGGGTGTGTGTGTGTGTGTGTGTTGTGTGCGTGTGTGTGTGCGTGCGTGTGTTTTATTTATTTATTTTTATTCTTTTATATCGAGGATAATGGTGTGTGTGTGTGTGTCTGTGCGTGTGTATGTGTGTGTGATGTGTGTGTGTGTGTGTCATGTCAGTGTGTGTTTGTGGGGGAGGGGGGGAGGGGGTATCGGCTGTTGTATGGCTGTAAAGCGGGTCAAGAATCACTTGTAGAGAAATGAAAAACATGGCTGGAAACATGTGCGAAACAGCTTGGAAACTTTCACCCAACAAAAAATAATAAAATGATAATAATAATGACAGCAAAGTGACGAGAGGGAACAGACAAGAGAGGGAAAAAATTGTTGTTGTTCTTGTTGTTGATTCGCTGTTGCGAAACAGCTTGGAAAGTTTAACCCCCTCCTCCCCATAGAAAAATTATATACTAATGATGATGATGATGATGATGATGATGATGATGATGATGATGATGATGATGATGATGATGATGATGATGATGATGATGGACACAAAGAAGACACAATAAAGAAAAGAAAATGATGATGTGGCGCGCGGTGGTAATAAATGATGATGTTGACAGGTGATGATGATGTGATGATGATGACGACGACGATGATTATTATGAACACAAAGAAGACACAATAAAGAAGAAGAAAATGATGATGATGGCGGCGGTGGTAGTGATGATGATGATGATATGATGATGATGATGACGACGACGACGATGGTGATTATGAACACAAAGAAGACACAATAAAGAAGAAGAAAATGATGATGGTGGCGGCAGGGGTAGTAATGATAATGATGATGATGATGATCATCATCATCAACATCATCATCATCATCATCAAATAACGACAACAGCAACAAAGACAACAACCCCCCTAAGCAACATAAACATACTGACAAATATATAAAGAAATGCAACCGTAACCCCACCAAAAAGGGAAGATAAAAAGAACAGTGTAGCATTGTTTATCACAGGCTTCATTTTCCACCTTACACGTGATCCCAGTCTGTTTCTGCGCATGCATTATTATGGGGAGGAGGTGGGGAAGGAGGGGGGTATTGGGTGGGGTAGGGAGGGGGGTATTGGGAAGGGGGGAGATAGGGGAGGGTAGTCAGACTGACTGGGTGGCATACCAATCGATGTTTACCAGATAGGATGTGAGGTGGTAGAAGTGAAGACACGTTCGTCACACACACACACGTACACACACACACGTACACACACACACGTTACACACACACGTTACACACACACACACACCGCATACACACATGTTACACACACACACAGATTACACACACATACATATATACATACATGCATACACACATACAACATAAATACAAAACACACACACACACGTTACGCACACACGTTACACACACACGTTACACACACACACACACACACACACACCACACACACACACACACACACACATACATATATACATACATGCATACACACATACAACATAAATACAAAACACACACACACACCACACACGTTACGCACAACCACGCTACATACAACACTACAACACACACACACAACAACACACACCAACAACACACGCTACAACTACATACATACATACATACATACATACAACATACAACAGCATAATACAAAACATACACATACATACATACCACATACGCACAGCACAAACGCGCCGCACATACATACATACATACATACACATACATACATACATACATACAACCATACATACATACAACATACATACACAACATCACATCACAACACAACACAACATACACACAACAACAGACGAGAAAAGACAGACAACAAACATTCCAAACATGCTAACTATAATAATACTCCACGAAACGTTTCCATACAAAAGTACAAAAGAAGTAAAAGGACAATAAAATCACAGCCACACAGTCAAGCACAAGACAGACCACACACACATCACACACACACACACACACACACACACACGAACGAACACACGAACGAACAAACAGTTCCAAACATTGCTAAACGTGATATAATAATAATATCTCCTTACTGGTAAACGTGTCATACTGAAAAGAAAAGAGAGAGAGAGAGGGGAGGAGGAGGAGAGAGAACAAGCGCACGAGTGTGTCAGTGTGCAAAGCAGAGAGAGAGAGGCCAGATCCACATATTCACACACACACACACACACACACACACACACACACACACACACACACACACACACAGAGGCAAAACGATCGAAGATTTGTCCTAAAGATATCCTATTCTCAATCTGTGTTAGCTTGTGAGACCTTGTTG
>CM054159.1:11177004-11184504 GCA_028751875.1 Rapana venosa | reverse complement strand
AGAGAGAGAGAGAGAGAGAGAGAGAGAGAGGAGAGGAGTCTGTTGTTATGTAACGCTGCAGTCACTGTGCTTGTGATATATATGTACACTAGGGGGGTGGAAAAGAGAGAAAGTCGCGCGAGTCGACATGTTGGATTAAAGAGATGCAGACACTGATAGTAGTGATTTTGCTGAGATCATATTTTTGCCTGTGTCATTTGCTACAGATACACGGCGCAAGAACTGCAATACTCGGATGAATAATAAGAAGAAGAAGAAATGGAATTTATAGAGCGCTGTATCTTGCAGTTACAAATCAGAGCGCTTAGTGAGACTATAAGTCAGTGTCCTGTGTTCTAACGCCATGCAGAACATCTTGCGCACACGTTGAAACACCTTCCGCTTCCCGGAAGAGTAGACCATTGTGTAGCCAGTGGGAAAGGACGACAATTTTGGTTTTAAAAACTGCAAGCACTCGGGGACTATATGTAAAAAAGGCACACGAGTGCTCATTCTATTATCCTCGAAGTAAAAGAATTGAAATAAAAATAAGAGACACAACGATAAAACTGCAGCAGTATTATGAAAGGGTTAATTCTTTTCCCACTATCTTTGTTATTACTGTTGTTGTTGGGGGTTTTTTTTTTGGGGGGTGTTTGTTTTTTACGAATATTTATTTATTTGTTCTACGTGGTCGTTTGGTTTCTTCTTCTTTTTTGTTTTTGTACAAAACGACGAATATTTTCGTTTTTATCTTTTTATCTTATAAATTACATGACTGCAGCAAAGTTAAAAGAAGGTTTAACCTTCTTCCCATCTTTACTTTAAATTACGTTTGGAAAGTACTGCATTGGTGTAACGCTCGTTTCGATGATATTTCACCAGCTGCCAAAGTAGTGAGACAGATAATGAACTGTCTTGAACATGCCATAAGCTATTTTGTTGCTATTGCTCTCAAGAATAAATATATGCATGTATTATAGTACAGGGGACGAGATAGCTCAGTGGTCAGAGCACTCGCTTTCCCCCAGCCAAGGTTAAGCAGCATGGAGCGTGGTTACCACCTGGATGGGTGATCTCTTGCGCGCCTTGCCTTCAGTACAGTCCCCCAGTTCACCCAGCTGTAAGTGGGTACCTGCCCCTCTTTAGGGTCAGGGGAAGGTAAAGCAGCGAGGGAGAGGAGATGGGCGCCGTCACCCTCAATATGCTGGCCCCTAGAGAAGCTGAGGTCTCTGACGCCTCGCTCCCCTACAGCCACACATAGGTTATTGGAACACCTGTACCTTTGTATTATAGTAATACTTTTTTTCTGAAATTAAAAAAGATCTATGTCAATCAAGTTGTACTAGTTCATCACCTGCGAGAGATGTACTTACTTCAACCAGTATCGCAGGATAGGAGAGAAAATAGTGGTAGTAGGGGTAGGGGGGGTTGGTACAGTCGGGGAGGGTGGAGGGTGGAGGATGGGGGGGTCCTGTGGATGAGACTAGAAACCGAGGCCCCGTGTGCGAACGCACGCAGAACATCTTGCGCACACGTTTAAATCCTGTTCCGTTTTCGAAAGAGTAGGCCATTGTGTGCCGGTGGGAACAGATGACAAAATTTACAAAACCGCATATACACACGGGGACTGGATGTAACAAAGCACATGAGTGATTATTCCATTATCCTCGATATAAAAAATAAAAAAATGTTTAAAAGTCGTCTGAGCGCTTTGATTTGTTACTTTACAAGATTCAGCGCTATATAAGCTCCATACATTATTATTATTATTATTATTATTATTATTATTATTATTATCATCATCATCATCGTTATTATTATTATTATCATCATCATTATTATTATCATTATTATCATCATCATCATCATCATCATTATTATTATTATTATATTATTATTATTATTATTATTATTATTATTATTATTATTATTGCGATAATAGAAGGGTAGAGTATCTTTAACACATGGCTGTTTACTCGCGGCGTCAGGTAACTAAGGTAAAAAAAAGACCAGGTAACCATGTAGGTAAATGGCGCTATTCTCCAGTCTTATCCCACGCTCCCGTATGACACAGGTAATGAACGCACTGGCTGGCACATGGCCACACATACACACACACGCACGCGCGCGCGCGCGCGCGCACGCACACACTCACACACGCACGCACACACTCACACACACGCGCGCGCGCACGCACACACACGCACACACAGGCGCGCGCGCACACACATGCACAAACGCACGCACGCACGCACACACATACATACACGCGCGCGTACGCACGCACGCACGCATGCACATGCACACACACCCACACGCAAGCACACACACACACTCACACAGGCACGCACGCACACACGCACACACAAACACACAAACACACGCGCTCGCACGCGCACACACACACGCACACACACGCGCGCGCACACACATGCACATACGGACGCACGCATGCACAGACACACACATATACATACATACATACATACATTCATAAGCATACACAAAATATGTGCTGTGTGGGAGGCACAAAACATGCAGGCATACATCTGTCCTCATAAACACCTCACCCTCACTCTCTCTCTCTCTCTCTCTCTCTCTCTCTCTCTCTCTCTCTCTCTCTCTCTCTCTCTCTCTCTCTCTCTCTCTCTCCTCTCCTCTCTCTCTCTCTCTCTCTCTCTCTCCTCCCTCTCTTTCTCTCTCTCTCTCACTCTCTCTCTCACTCTCGCTTTTCTCTCTCTCTCTCTCTCTCTCTCTCTCTCTCCTCTCTCTCTCTCTCTCTCCTCTCTCTCTCTCTCTCTCTCTCTCTCTCTCTCTCTCTCTGTCTCTCTGTGACACACGTACACACACATGCACACGCATACACACACACTCGACACGACACACCACACCACACGCACACACACGCACACACGACACACCACACCACACACACGCATACACACACACGCACACACACACACACGACACATCACACACACACACACACACACACACACACACACACGACACATCACACCCACAACACACACACACACGACACATCACACCACCACACACACACACACACACACACACACACACACACACGACACACAACACCACACCACACCACGCCACACACACACACACACACACACACACACACACACACACACACCACCATCACACCACACACACACACACACACGCAGGCACGCGCGTATGAGCCTAGGGAGACAGACTGAGAAAAAAACAGAAACAACTAAAAACATAAGAAATATAGAGAGGGAAAGAGATAAATACATATATCATTTTATGTGTGTGTATAGATAGATAGATAGATAGATAGATAGATAGATAGATAGATAGATAGATAGACAGACATAGATGTATAGATATATATAGAAACATACAGACCGACACATATATACACACACTGACTGACAGTCACAAAGACATACAGACTGACTGACACTGACACAGAAAGAGAGAGACACACACACAGAGAAAGAGACAGAGACATCGAGAGACAGAGACACGGAGAGACAGCCAGACAGACTCACACACACACACGCACACACACACAGAGAAAGAGACAGAGACATAGAGAGACAGAGACACAGAGACAGCCACAGACAGACTCACAACACACACACACACATACACAGATACAACGCTTATTGTTATGTAACGCTCTAATTATGAAGCCTTGGTTTGTTCGTGGACCTCCTTAAGTAAAAACAGTTATCAGGAACACAACACAATACAATACAACACAATACAACACAACACAATACAACACAATACAACACAATACAACACAACACAATACAACCCAACCCAACCCAACACAACCCAACACAATACAACCCAACACAATACAACACAATACAACGCAACACAATACACCACAACACAACACAACACAATACAACACAACAAAATACAACACAACACAGCCTGTACTCAACAGACCCTCTAAAGGAAAACGAACAACAACCCAAAAAAACCAAACCAAAAAAAAAGCCAAAAGACGCCGATGGGTAGACCAAAAAAAAAAAGAAAAAGAAAAAGAAAGAGGGGCGAAATGGGGGATGGGGGTGAGGGGAACAGGAAAATAACGTGATGCCTGACTGATTTTCTTTGGTGTAAGGTAACAAGGAAAAGGTAAACATGAGATAATATAATAATATAAAAGAAAAAAGAAAGAAAAAAGATCCAGGTATATTTCCCATACTTGCTCGCCTACCTGTATGTTCTTCAGGTATGCGGTGCTGGGTGGCGTATGAGCTAGCGCACCCACGCTTTCGCGCGTGCATGCATGCATCCATGCATGCACTGATACACGCACACACACACACACACACATGCATATATACACCGTACACACACACGCAAACACACACACACACACACACACACACACAAGGAGAGAGACAGAGAGAGAGAGAGATGGATGGATGGATAGACAGACAGACAGACAGACAGACAGACAGACAGACAGACAGACAGACAGACAGACAGACAGACAGACAGACAGACAGACAGACAGACAGACAGATAGATAGATAGATAGATAGATAGACAGACAGACAGACAGACAGACGGACAGGTAGATAGATAGGTAGATAGATAGACCTACAGACAGACAGACAGGTGGATAGATAGATAGGTAGATAGATAGACAGGTAGATAGATAGATAGATAGATAGATAGATAGATAGATAGATAGACCTACAGACAGACAGACAGACAGGTAGATAGATAGATAGGTAGATAGATAGACAGGTAGATAGATAGATAGATAGATAGATAGATAGATAGATAGATAGATAGATAGATAGATAGATAGACCTACAGACAGACAGACAGGTGGATAGATAGATAGATAGATAGACAGACAGACAGATAGATAGATAGACAGACAAACAGACAGACAGGTAGATAGATAGATAGATAGACAGATAGACAGACAGATAGATAGATAGATAGACAGACAGATAGATAGATAGACAGACAGACAGATAGACAGACAGATAGATAGATAGATAGACAGACAGATAGATAGATAGACAGACAGACAGACAGACAGACAGACAGATAGATAGATAGATAGATAGATAGATAGACAGACAGACAGACAGACAGACAGGTAGGTAGGTAGGTAGGTAGGTAGGTAGATAGATAGATAGATAGATAGATAGATAGATAGATAGATAGATAGATAGATAGATAGATAGACAGACAGACAGACAGGTAGACAGGTAGACAGGTAGATAGACAGACAAACAGACAGACAGACAGGTAGATAGATAGATAGATAGATAGATAGATAGATAGATAGATAGATAGATAGATAGATAGATAGATAGATAGATAGATAGATAAACAGACAGAACTCAGACCTGAACTCTGAACAGTTTTACTCTAATTATACACTGGCCTTGGGCCACAATACATGGAGGAAGGAGGAAAACCAGTATATCGGTACTGAAGAGAGAGACAGACAGACAGATAGAAAGACAGACAGACAGACAGACAAAAACAGAGACAGAGCAGTGCACAATGAACAAAATGTATTGCCATCTAGTTTATTTCTCAGAGAGACAGACAAAGACAAACAAGCAGACAGACATAGACACAGATAGACAGACAGACATAGAGACATCGAGACACACAGAGAGAGGGACGGATAAGTTATTTTTAAAAAAAGGGGAAATAAAGAAAGAAAAGGCAAGAAAAAAGCAGCAAAACTCAAAGAAAGGAAAAATATAGTGACGTCTGACTACTGACGGCTGCTGTGCTGTGCTGTAGTGTAGTGTGCTGTGCTCTGCTGTCTTGTGCTGTGCTGTGCTGTGCTGCGCTGTGCTGTCCTGTGCTGTGCTGTGCTGTGCTGTAATAAGATAACCAAGACAAACGAAACAGGAGGAGAGGGAGAGAGAGAGAGAGGGCGAGAGGGAGAGAGAGAGAGAGAGAGAGAGAGAGAGAGAGAGAGAGAGAGAGAGAGAGAGAGAGAGAGAGAGAGAGAGAGAGAGAGAGAGAGAAAGATTTTATGTTAATTATTATTTCATATTGAGGATAATGGAATAAGCACTCATGTGCTTTTTTACATTCAGTCCCCGTGTGTATGCAGTTTTGTAAATTTTGTCATCAGTTCCCACCAGCACACAATGGCCTACTCTTTCGAAAAGCGGAAGAGGATTTAACGTGTGCGCAAGATGGTCTGCATGCGTTCGCACACGGGGCCTCGGTTTATAGTCTCATCCGAAGGACCTTGACATTCAGTTCGATTTTTTTGGTCAAACTTGGAAGACAGGGCGAGGCTGGGAATCGAACCCAGAACCTCACGGTATACTTGTTGGCAGGCAAACGTCTTAACTTTTCCTGCCACCTTCCCTCCAAGAGAAAGAGAGAGAGAGAGAGGGAGGGAGGGAGAGAGAGAGAGAGAGAATCAACGCTATGTTTCTTCATTCTCCATCCATCCCAACGGCACCATGAGTGTGCCCTGTCCTCAGCTAGGTATGTTGTGCTGCCTGAGCTGGCATATCTTTAGACATAGAGACAATACGTGCGTGCATGCATGCATGCATACACACATTTGTGCACGCACCCTCCCACCCATAAACACAGACAGACACATGTACATACATATAGACAGATAGACAGCCAGAGACACACACACACACACATACACAAACACGAACACATACAAACATACACACACATGTATACCCAGACACACACATGGAAATAATACGCACACGTACACTCACAAACACACTCACATACATTCAGATAGATAGACAGACAAACACACACACACACACAAACACAAACAAACACACATGTATATCCATACACACAGATGGAAATAATACACACGCACACTCACACACATGTATACGCATACACACTAGCATACATACACACACACACGTGCGCACGCATGTGCACACGCAGAGAGAGAGAGAGTGTGTGTCTGTGTGTGTTTGTGTTAAATGATATAACACTTTTTCGCCCATTTTGGTGTATGGAAAGGAGTGTGAACATCAGATAATTACAGCAAAAACTGAAACAACCAAAAGATTCATTGCAGGAAATGGAGCAACTAATTAAACAACTTAAGACAGTCTAGTATATTTTGACAGATTTGGTTTTCGTTTCTCAGCTAGAGCCGATGGTGAGATTTTGCGCATGCGACCATTTTTTTGCCCACTATGAAGGTAGCCTCATTCCGACTTCGGGGATGTATGCTGGATATGTTCCTGTTTTCGTAAGCTCCCGAACGCTGAGATGAATTGCGGAATCTTTAACGTGCATATTATTTTGATCTTCTGCATGTATATAAACACGAAGGGAAACAAGGTTCTGACAGGTCTGCACTGGAATTTGAGCTGGGAGATCGTAAAAAATCCCTACCCTGAATTCGCCAAACTCCGCCGAGATTCGAACCCACGATTTCATGGACCCATGGGATTGAAGTCGAACGGTGTGTTAACCACTCGCATAGCGTCCGTTCATTTTTTTTTTTAAGAG
>CM054159.1:11169504-11172004 GCA_028751875.1 Rapana venosa | reverse complement strand
AAGGAAGAAGGAAGGTAGGAAGGAAGGAGGGAAAGAAGGAAGGAAGGAAAGAACGAAGGAAGGAAGGAAGGAGGGAAAGAAGGTAGGAAGGAAGAAAGGAAAGAAAGAAGGAAGGAAAGAAGGTAGGAAGGAAGGAAGGAAGGAAGGAAAGAAGGTAGGAAGGAAAGAAGGAAGGAAGGAAGAAAGGCAGGAATAAAGGAAGGAAAGAAGGAAGGAAGGAAGAAGAAAGGTAGGAAGAAAGGAAGGAAAGGAAGAAGGAAGGAAAGAAAGAAGGAAGGAAGGAAGGAAAGAAGGAACTAAGTAAGAAAGGAAGGTAGGAAGGAAGGAAGGAAAGAAGGTCGGAAGAAAGGAAGGAAGGAAGGAAGAAGGAAGGAAGGAAGTAAGGGAGAAAGAACAAAAGAAGACAGCCGGAAAGAAAAAGAGAGACAGACATAAAGGAAGAAACGAAGTAAAAAGGGCAGAAAGAAGAAAGAATGAAAGAAAGAAAGAAAGAAAGAAAGAAAGAAAGAAGGCAATTTTTTACAAATGAAAAAAGCACGAGAGAAAGAAAGAAAAAAAGAAAGAAAGAAGGAAAGAAAGGAAGAGAAAAAAGAAAGAAGGAAGGAAAAAAGAAAGGAAGGAAAGAAGGAATGACAAAAGAAGACAGTCGGAAAGAAAAAGAGATAGACAAAAACGAAGAAACAAAGTAAGAAAGGGAGAGAGAAAGAAAGAAATAAAGAAAGGAAGAAATAATCTTTAAATAGCCTAAAAGAAGAAGAAGAATAGAAAGAAAAAAAAGAAAGAAACAGATAAACAAGCAAAGTGAGAAAAATACAGATGGAAGCAAACAAAGAAAACAAAAAGGGAAGTCAAGAAAGAAAGAGTAGACAGAAAAAGAGATTTTTAAAGAATAGACAACAGAATGAAAGAAAAGGGGGAAAGAAAGAAAATAAGAGAACAAAGAAAGTGAAAAAGAAAGAAAAGAAAGAAAGACAGAAAGAGAGATAGAAATAAGGAAAGAAAGACAGAAAGAAAAAGAAAGTACAGAAAGGAGAACGAATAAATTAAAGAGCAAAACAAGGTAAAGAAGATGAAAAGAAACTGGGAAATAAAAAGACAAGGTGGCGTGTGTGTGTGTTGAAGAATTTGTGTGTTTGTGTGTGTGCTTGCGCGCGAGCGTGTATGTGTGTGCGTTCGTGCGTGTGTGTGAGCTTGCACGCGCGCGCGCGCGCGCGTGTGTGTGTATGTCTGTCCGTCTGTTTTGTGTGTGTGTGTGTGTGTGTGTTTCTGCGTGTGTGTCCCTGTGTGTGCATCTCTCTCTCTCTCTCTCTCTCTCTTCTCTCTCTCTCTCTCTCTCTCTCTCTCTCTCTCCCTGCTCTCTCTCTCTCTCTTGCTCTCTCTCGCTCTCTGTCTCTCTCTCTCTCTCTCTCTCTCTTCTCTCTCTCTCTCTCCTCTCTCTCTCCTCTCTCTCTCTCTCTCTCTCTCTCTCTCTCTGCCGTGAGTGGTTTCCTTTGCTTTGGCTACAGAGAAGACGTTTTGTTTTTCTCCTGCTATGTGCCCGTTTCCTGTTTTGTTTTTGGTTTGTTGTTATGTGTCTTTTTAATTCTAAACATTCAAAATGCCAATCGAAGAACTTCCAGCTGTGTTAGAATACATGCTGAACTCTGCTCTTCCAGATATGGCGCTGTTCTCGTTCAAAAGTGGAGAATAGTTAGACTGACAATCTTAAAACTACCGGCCATACCCCCACATTCAATAGGCAACCTTTCGGCGAAAGTGCCCCTCTCAAATAAACCGGGACAAACGAAGAGCTGAAGCACACAGGATGAACCAGAAGGAGAGGAGAGAGCAAACAAGTAGATTTGGTCTCCCTTGGGGTTTAGGGGGGGTGGGTGCGGGCTGTTGTATTTTGTTTTTGTTTTTTGCGCATTCCTCCAAAGTTATGCTATGCATTTGATTGCGCTGATCCTGAACATGTCATCAGCTTGTCTCTGTGTGACAGCCACCTCCATCCCTCTTCAAACAAGCTTCGAAAAGATCAAGAAATTGACTAGAGACAACAGACAGTGACAAGTTCGTATGACAAAAACAGACAATGTCCACCTATGTACTGACATTATGAAAGGAATGGACGAGTATGACTGTGATGTTGTGACTGAGGTAAATAAAAATAATAAAAATACTGATTGTGATGATGTAGATATGACGTAATGGATATGGGTAATGATGCAAATAAGATGACAGATGACGTCTGTGTGATTGTGTGAATCAGATAGAAGAAAGTAATAATTGAACAAAAGCACAAAATGTACAGACAAAAATAAGGTCTTGAGACGGAGTGCAGTGTATGCTTTGAGCATGTGAAGAATCCCAGGGAATTTCAAGAGATGGAAATAACAAGCAAGCAGAGATATTGTGGAACTTATACAGAAAATTTCACCCAAAACATGGACAATGCTTGAGTAATGTTGTCTTTAATATGAGCAAAAAATACGTCGCACTGCCGTTAATGGCCTGACAA
>CM054159.1:11137004-11154504 GCA_028751875.1 Rapana venosa | reverse complement strand
TTATAGTTTCTGTAATAATGTGCTTAGATATTATTGAACAAGTTGGTTTTTGTTCCTACTTAGATGGCTTGATGGGGGACCAAAAGCAAAGACGTTGCTTATTCAATGTACCATCTGGAAATAAAATTTTGAATTGGCTTGACTAGACTTGGCACAGCAAACGCAAGAATATTTTAAAAACAGAATGTGTGCTTGTTAGTGTTTGTGTGTGTACGTATGTGTTTGTGTGTGTCTGTATGGGTATGTGTGTGCGTACAAGCATGCGTACTTATGTATGAGTGTGTGTGTGTGTGCGTGTGTGTGTGTGCGTGTGTGTGTGTGTGAGTGTGTGCGTTTATGTGCTCGAGTGTATATGTGTGTATCTGTGCGTGTGTGCGTGCGTTCGAGTGTGCGTGCATGCTTGCTTGCTTACTTGCGTGTGGTCGTGGGTGTCTGTTGCATAGAGCTTGCATGCATGTCTGTGTCTGTCTTTTCTGAGTTTCAAATGTCTGTCTGCCCCTCTGTCTGTGTAGTCTGTCAACAGTGGTGTTCAGTCTCTCCCCTTTCTTTTTTTGTCTTGTCTCTTTTCTTTCTTTTTTTGTCCCCTTTTTTGTCTCTCTCTCTTTTCTTTTTTTCTGTCTTTTTTCTTTTATCGTCTGTTTTGTCTTTTCTCTTTTCTTCTCTCTCTTCTCTCTCTCTCTTTTTCTCTTTTTCTCTCTCTGCTCTCTCTCTCTCTCTCTCTCTCTCTCTCTCTCTCCTCTCTCTCTCTCTCCCCTCTGCTTTAAAGCCTGCATACGCTTGGGTCTTGATTGAAAACATACATGGGGACTGGTGTGTTTTATGTGTGTGTGTTGGTGTTTCGTGTGTGTCTGTGTGTGTTTTTGTTTGTGGTTTTCTTTTAGTGTTGTGTGGGGGTTTTGGGGTGTGTGTTTGTGTGTGTGGTGTTGTGTGTGTGTGTGTGTGTGTGTGTGTGTTTTGTGTGTGTTTTGTGTGTGTTGTTTTGTGTTTTGTGTGTGTGTGTGTGTGTTTGTGAGTGTATTGTTTGTGTGTTTGGGGTTTTTTTTGTGTGTGTTTTGTGTGTGTGGTGTGTGTTTTTGTGTGTGTGTGTGTCGTGTGTTTGTGTGTGTCTGTGCATGTGTGTTTGCGTGTGTGGGGTTTTGTGTGTGTGGCCTGTGTATGGGGTGTGTTGTGTGAGGACACCTGGGGGTTTAAAGTAATAGAACACAGACGACAAGAAGCAGAAAGCATCTCTCCACGTCTTTGATGCAGTCATGAATGTGTGTGGGAAAACACATTGTGTGTGTGTGTGTGTGTTCGTGCAGGGCGCGCGTGCGGTGTACGTGTTGTGTGTGTGTGCGCGCTGTGTGTTTGTGGTGTGGGGGTATGTGTGGCGCGCGGGTGTGGTGTGTGTCCATTGTGTAAGTGTGTGTCTGTGTGTATGTGTGTGGGGGGGGGGTATATGTGTGTGAGTGAGAGTGTGGTGTTGTGTGTAGTACGTGTGTGTGTGTGTGGGTGTGTGGTGTGTGGTGTGTGGTTTTGCGTGGTGTGCGTGTGTGTGTGTGGTGTTTGGTTTTGTGTGTCGTATGTTGTGTATGTCGTGTAAATTTTTTTTTGAACACCCATGCGCCCTTTTCATCAGTCCCCGTATGCATGCGGTTTTGTAAAATTTTGTCATGCAACCCAAACCCTGCACACAAGGGTTTTGGGGGTTTTTTTTTTCTAATACTCGAGTGGCATGAGTTGTAACGTGAGAGCAAGTTGTTTTCTCCCAGCGTACGCTGCACGGGACCTCAGTTTATAGTCTCATCCGAAGGACTTTTTTTTTGGGGGGGGGGAGAGTGGAGGCGGCGCTGATGTTAGCTCCAGGGGGTGGGGGGAAAGAGAGAAACTCTTGAAAGAAGGTCTGGGTGGTACCTCAAACCCGGGCTCGAACCCAGGCTCTCAGATCGCTAGCAAGCGCAATACTGCTGTACCAACCAGGCTGTGTTGAGGACCTTGTGGTGTGTGTGTGTGTGTGTGTGTGTTGTGTGTGTGTGTGTGTGTGTGTGTGTGTGTGTGTGTGTGTGTGTGTGGTGTGTGTATGTTTGTTTGTTTGTGTGTGTGGGTGTGTGTGTGTGTATTGTGTGAGGGAGAGAAAGGAAGTTAGAGAGAGTGTGTGTGTGTTTGTGTGTGAGAAGGAGAGGAGAGAGAGAGAGATAGAGAGAGAAAGGCGGGGAGGGGGTGAGAGAGATAGAGAGAGAGAGAGAGTGTGTGTGTTTGTGTGTGAGAGGGAGAGGGAAGAGAGAGAGGCCGGGTGGTGAGGGGGTTGAGAGGGAGAGAGAGAGAGAGTGTGTGTGTGTTGTGTGTATATAACAATAACAATAATAACAATAACAATAATTTTAATTCAGTTTTTGCAGGCCATATGGCCGAGTGTGTGTGTGTGTGTGTTGTTGTTGTTGACTTCAATTTTACGTCTGTTCACTTCTAGTGATATTAGACGAGGGGGAACAAGTGGAGGGGTGGATGTCTTATTAACAACAAAAAATAGATAAATTTAAAAAAAAAAATTAAAATTACCCCCCCTCAAAACACCAACCATGCTTTTACAAAAAAAATCACATGAAGAAACTTGGCAATGCAGCAGGAATTATAAAACATAAAAAACATGTCATTAACGTTAATGCAACTATAACAAATGTCCTAAGGGACTGCGATAAAGGCCTTTCACAATTTCAAATGCCAGTTTTAAATTATTGAATATGCTGGTAAGGGAATTTGCAGAAAAATGGGGCATGAAAGGTTTTACACTCTGGCAGTCAAAAAGTATATGAGTATTGGTGATATTCTCACCACATAGACATTTACCATTTTTGCTGAATTTGGTTATGAATGCATTTAGTTTCATTCTATAAAATAAAGCAGTAATTCTTCTTGACGTAAAAACATTTACACAAGCCTTTGAATGGTTCACGACTGTTAAATTATCGGTGTAAATTGCAGTTCTAGTTAAAGATCTATCATTTTGCTGATTAGTTTCGGTGACCTGTCTCCATGATTTTTGTTCTAGTAAGCTGTACCCCTCTTTTAAGGATAGAGGCACGTGCAATTCTATTGCATCCCGTTCATGTTTTGCACCTTTTTTGGCAGCTCTATCCGCCCACTCATTTGGAAAGAATCCAGTGTGTGAAGGCACCCAACAAAAATTAACACTTATACCCTTTAAGGTTAAGAGATGGATAACATGCTGAATTTCTAATATAATTTTCGAAGTTTTCTTATAACATGGAGATTTTAAAGCATACAATACCGACTTAGAATCAACGCAAAGAAGGATTTGAAATATATACAATGGCAAATCAAGAATATAAGTAAGACCCATTAATATTGCTATTAGTTCTGCTGTAAATATCGAGTGATATTTACCAACATAGTATGATTTTTCAATTTTCAACGCAGGTATAACAAAAGCAGAACCAGTTTCTTGATTATCTAGACGTGATCCGTCTGTATAAATTTGTAAATGGTCATAATACTTATGATGATGTGGGATCGGACATCAGAAAACCATTATATTCAAATTGTCATTCTTGTTTACATTAGACACCTCTATGTCAAAGTGCGCTTTATTCATCTCCCATGATGGGCAAGGTAAGATTGCTTCTCGTGTGTCCATGCTGAGTTGATTGACTTCAGAGTTTTGTACCAGATCAGACACATATGTACTTATGGGCATTATAGAGGCAATATATTTCGCTCTTTTAGGAAAATCCAATTCTGATTGTACTTCTATTTCTGTGTGTGTGTGTGTGAGTGTGTGTGTGTGTGTGTGTGTGTTTGTGCACGCGCATGTGTATGTGCGTATGTGTGAGAGAGAGAGAACGTATGTGCCTGTATATATATGTGTTTGTATGTGTGTTTGTACGTGTGCTTTGTGTGTTGTGTGTGTCTGAGTTAGTGTGTGTGTGTCTGTTGTGTGTGTGTTTTAAGTGTGTGTGTATGTTTTCTGTGGTGAGTGTGTGTGTGTGTGTGCGTGTGTGTGGGGTGTGTGTGTGTGTGTGTGTGTGTGTGTGTGTGTGTGTGTGTGTGTGTGTGTGTGTGTGTGTTGTGTAGGAAAGGTGTAGATATCACGATGACTGTATGATCTTTCTTTGATGTGGTTGTGTGGAATAACATGTAGAGCTAGCGCAGTCTTTGTCTTCCTACTTCTGTTTCCTTGTTGCTCTGTCCTTTTTTTTCTGTCTACATACACCCCTCCCTACAACCTGCCACTCTTTCCCTCCTTCTCTATCTGTCTGTCTGTCTGTCTGTCTGTCTGTCTGTCTGTCTGTCTCTCTCTCTCTCTCTCTCTCTCTCTCTCTGTCTCTCTCTCTCTCTCTCTCTCTCTCTCGCTCTTGGTCGATCGCTCTCGCTCGCTCTCTCTCTCTCTCTCTCTCTCTCTCTCTCTCTCTCTCTCTTCTCTCTCTCTCTCTCTCTCTCTCTCTCTCTCTCTCTCTCTCTCACTCTGTCTCTGTCTCTGTCTGTATGTCTCTGACTGTCTGCCTGTCTCTCAGTCTGTCTCTGTCTCGCTCTCGCTCTCTGTCTCTCTGTCTGTCTGTCTCTCACTCCCTCTCTCTCTCTGTCTGTCTGTCTCTCTTCTCTCTCTCTCTCTCTCTCTCTCTCTCTCTCTCTCGATATATTATATATACATATATGTATATACACATATTTATGTATATATACATATATGTATACATATAGATATAGATAATTATACCTTACATATATATATATATATATATATATATATATATATATATATATATATATATATATATGTTTGTTTGTATGTATGTATGTATGTATGTATGTATGAATATTAAAAAAACATTCTAAATCAACAATAAGACTTGCACACATTGATCTGCATGAACTTGCGCGCACACACAAACACACACACACACACACACAAAAGGTTCAGACATTTATTTCTGCGTAATCTTGGGTAAGCATAAATGTTTGAAAAAATAACCCACTTGGTAAATGTCTGCGAATGTTCCTTGCAGCTGTGTATTCAAACTAACTGTTTTATTTTTATTTGTGCGCTTTGATTTAACTTTGCAAGATAGCGCCATATAAATTCAGTAGTAGCAGCATCAGCAGCAGCATTTCCTCGGCTACAATGGTGACATTAATTTTTTGCGTATTTGACTATTTTTGTCCACCATTAAAGTATCATCATTTAAAACATTCCCATGATGATTGATTCTCTATTGTTTATACACATTTTAATAATAATAATAATAATAAAGTCAATTTTTTATTTCCAGATGGTACATTGAATAAGCAATGCATTTGCTTCTTTTCATCAAGCCATCTATCTAAGAACAAATTTCTTAATGATAATACTGAAATACTACATCATTGCAACCTTTACCAATAATATACGAAATGCATTGTATGTAACAGCTAAAGAAAAAAAATCATGTGTATGACAGGCAAAGGCTTCTGTAACACCCGTAAGGAAAATCGATAACACAAAGAGGTTGTTGTTAAATAGTTTCATACTTAAGAGACGCTAGGATGAAGATATTGGTGAACCTAATCCTCATAAGTGTTTGAAATGAATCTATGTGAATGTAATATATATATATAAAAAAAAAATACAAGCAAGAGCTTGTAAACAGACCATATGAATGTTTGACAACGATATGCCTTAAGTGTTTAGAAACTGTTCGTGGAAAGTAAGAAAAAACACTGTACTGCAGATGTTTGAAAACAATCCACGCTGATGCTTGAAAAAAACCAAACCAGTCTGTTCTTAAGAGTCCACACCTGTGTGCGGTTTGTCGTCTATGGTATTTGGATTTTGCCAAAAAGAGGAAAAGTCATTGTTTTAGGGGTTTAAAACTGATCTTTATTCAGTCAAGATTTGGTATGACCATAACCTGAGAAAGGTGTTGAGATCAAGCTGATTAACTTCCAGCCTCTACCACACAGGAAAGTAGTATTGGTGCTTAAAGAGACAAGTTTACTTTGTTTTTTTCAGGATCACTTTTCGCACTTTTTAAAAAATTTATTCTTTTATATCGAGGATAATGGAATAAGCACTCATGAGCATTTTTACATCCAGTCCCCGTGTGTATGCGGTTTTTTTAAATTTTGTTATCTGTTTCCACCGGCACACAATGGCCTACTCTTCCGAAAAGCGGAACAGGATTTAACGTGTGCGCAAGATGTTCTGCGTGCGTTCGAACACGGGGGCCTCGGTTTATAGTCTCATCCGAAGGACTTCGATATTCTACATTTGACATTTGACATCAACAGCCAACTATTGTCTTCAAGAGTCAATATTCCAGATTTTGTTTTCATTTACTCGGCTAGAGCTCCGATGTTCACCAATGGTGAATTTTTGATTATGCGATCGTCACCCCCCCACCCCCACCCCCCTCATCCCCCACTCACCCGACCATTTAGGTAGCCGCATTCCGACTTCGGGGATATTCCAGATTTAATTAGTCTGTGACCCCTGTTAGAGCATGGAGGATTCAACTGTAACGTGTAGAATTTGCATTTACCAAAAAAAAATCCCAAACATAATTATTCAACACTGCAATGACAGAAATATAACCCTAATCAGCGTTTTAACAATATTTCGCGCAACTTTACTCTTGATTATTCATAAATTTGTAAAACGATTTGCTGTAACAAAGTCTTCACTGTGTGATAGAAGTTGTACACGTAGCTTCTACTCTGTATGGTCCTGCAATAACCCATAAAGGTGGCTTGTCAACTTTATGGCTTGATCGCATTGTTGGATTGGAGTCATATGATTCATATCTCAAGGAATCCAAGATGGTCCTAGATCCTGTTAACACGGCACCCGAGCTACCATCTTTCTTGTGGTCACGGGGATTTAGGCTACACTCCACCTTTAGCTTCCGGGTCATGTAGTACCTTCTATAGAGTGCAAGTCGTAGAAAAAAAAGCTTCTGATTTTTACTTTTTTTTTTTAAAGTATGAAAAATGCATTGTGTACTTGTTTTGGGGGATTGAAGACATAGACCAATACCAGGTAGTCACGAGGAGGTTGTAAATGATCATCAAATGAGGATTGCTTGTGTTCCTGCAGTGTTGACCCCACGCATGCATATATGGTTAAGGAGCTTAGCAGACGAACAAAGGACTGAGGGGGTACAGTGTTTGCTGGGGAAAAAATTAAAGTTTTAAACCTGCCATATTTGTGCAAAATCACATGAGCTTAGAGTCAGAGGCTAGTGTTTCAAAAAAGTGGTGTTTATTTTTATAGATGCCTTAGTACACGCAGTTTAAATGCAAGAGTAATATTGGAAAACTGAAGGAAAAGTAAAACAGTCTAAAGCTGGAGTGTAGCCCTCTCCACAGAAACCATGAGGAAAGTTGTTCTATCAACATGGCGGACTGACTGTTTTGAATGTTGGGGGGGTCGCATAACTTATTTCCTCCTTCAAAACCTCCAGAAAAGTGGTTGTGATAACATGGTTGCCTAACTACTATGTTTGTTTGGGTCACATGACTCCTGTCTCCATGGGAACCATGAGGGCCTTCAGGGGATCTTACTCTGTGGTATTCTAGCTGGAGTCTGTTTTCCTTTGTTTGCCTCTGGGTCTGACTTTTGCCTTTTTGATGTTTGCTACCGTTTGAGTCCATCTTTTGGTCTGTTTGAGAAAAAATGTCATTGTCTTCATAATCTTGTGTGTGTGGTGTGTGTGTGTGTGTGTGTGTGTGTGTGTATAAGTCTGACTTTCTGTTAGACTGTTTCTGTTTCTCTTTCTGTTTTCCTGCTTCTCGTGATCTCTTTCAATTTTCTTAGCCCCCCCCCCCCCCACCCCCCACTCTCTCTCTCTCACTGTCTATATATTTCTGTCTGTGTCTTTGTCTTTCCTTTACCTTTGTCTCTGTTCTGTCTGTCTCTCTCTCATATAGAGACACAAACTCTCCCTGTCTCTCTTTGTCTCTCACTGTCTCTCTCTCTCTCTCTCTCTCTCTCTCTCTCTCTCTCTCTCTCTCTCTCTCTCTCTCTGTGTCACACACACATCACGCGCCCTTTTGACACACACAGCCGACCATACTCCCTTCACTCTGTGGTAGTGGTAATAGACACAGGTTACCTGTCTGCCTGTTCCTGTGAGGTGTGCTGACTGAGAAAGGTGGCCCTGTCAACATCTTGGCCTTACTGCCATTTTGGTTATGGTCACATGACCCACGCATCTCTATGGAAACGACGAAGACCTTCAGGGGATGCCACTCTGGCATTTTGGCGTGTCTTTATCTCCCTTTGCTCACCTCTAGGCTTGGCTTTTCCTGATGTTTGTGTTTGCTGCAGTTTTCGTTCCTCATTTCCTTGGTCTGATTCTACCTAGCTTTTTCTTTTCTTGTTGTTTTCGCTATCTGTCTGTCTGTCTGCCTATATATCTGTCTGTCTGTCTGTCCCTCTGTCTGTCTGTTGACTTTTGCTTTTCGTGGGGTGTTTGTAGCAGCAAGAGCTGGTTAAGTTAGTCATTCGCCTTGATGAAGTCTCTTCAGCATATGGCTTGAACACACACAGACACACAATTTTCTCTCTCTCTCACACACACATGCACACACACACACACACACACACACACACACACACACACCATACTATACCGTCCATACATTGCTGACTGTATGGCACAGCCTCCTGTCTGTCATCCTGTCTATGCCATCCTGTCTGTGCTATCCTGTCTGTGCCATACTGTCTTATGTCATCCTATCTGTGCCATCCTGTCTGTGCTGTCGTGTCCTGTCTGTGCCATACTGCCTGTGCCATCCTGTCTTTGCAATCCTATCTATGCCATCCTGTCTGTGCCATGCTGTCTATGCCATCCTGTCTCTGCCATCATGTCTTTGCTATCCTGTCTATGCAATCCTGTCTATGCCATCCTGCCTGTGCCATCCTGTCTGTGCCGTCCTGTCTGTGTCATCCTGTCTGTGCCATTCTGTCTATGCCATCCTGTCTATGCCATCCTGTCTATGCCATCCAGTAGGTGTCATCCTGTCTGTGTCATCCTGTCTGTGCTATCATGTCTGTGCTATCTTGTCTGTGCCATCCTGTCTATGTCATCCTGTCTGTGCTATTCTGTCTGTGCTATCTTGTCTGTGCCATCCTGTCTGTACCATCCTATCTATGCCATCCTGTCTGTGCCATCCTGTCTATGTCATCCTGTCTGTGCCATCCTGTCTGTGCCATCCTGTCTAAACCAGCCTGTCTGTGTCATCCTGTCTGTGCCATCCTGTCTATGCCATCCTGTCTGTGCCATCCTGTCTGTGCCATCATGTCTAAACCATCCTATCTGTGCCATCCTGTCTAAACCATCCTGTCTTTGCCATCCTCTGAAATGTGTTGAGTTAGAAAGGTGGCTCTGTCAACTGGACGGCCTCGTTGCCATTTTGGTTGTGGTCACGTGACTCGCGTGTCTCCATGGAAACGAGGAAGATTTTCAGGGGATGCCACTCTGGCATTTTGGCGTGTCTTTATCTCCCTTTGCTCGCCTCTAGGCTTGGCTGTTTCTGTTATTTGTGTTTGCGGGAGGGTATTGTTGTTCCTGATTTCCTTCATCTGTTTCTGTCTCCTTTCGTTTTGTCTGTCCTCTTGTTTCTGTTGTATAGGGTGGGGGGGGGGGTTATTTTTTCTTATTCTTTTTCCTATCTGTGTGTTGACTTTGTGGGATTTTTATTGTATTTGTTTTTGGTTTGTGTTTGGTTGGGTTGCTGTATTTATTAACTCCTTTAATCAATATATGTCTCTAGTTCCTCTCTCTCTCTCTCTCTTTCTCTCTCTCTCTCTCTGCCAAATATATCAATGGTATACACAATTCATAAACAAAACGCAAAAAATACACAATCCTATACACATATTTTTTGCTCTAGATAAATATCAGTTAGACCCAAAAAAATTACATTGTCTTCAATGCTACATTCAATCCCAAACTGAAATTGCTGGTGAAACTTCATCAATGCCTTTTAAAAAAAAATTCAAACATACATCCCAAACTACCAAGAGAACGTATGGAGAGGAAATAATCAGACTTGACAACAACACAAAATAATTACCTTTTTCTCAGTGTTGCTGATTGAATGATATCCATGAAAGCTTATCAGTAACTAATCCAATTACTTTCCTCTATCTACAAAGGAAACGGTGACCATTCGTTGTTGCTACGTTTGAAGATATTTCTGTGTGGGTGGGGTGTTTTTTTAATATCCTTTTCTATACAGAATCTAAGCTAACGGAATCAAAGAAAAAAATTATCAGAAATATTCAGGCTTTGGGTTGCATTCAAGTTAAGATGCATGGCAATGTGTAGGTGGATAATCTAAACTTTGGGAAGGGGGGTGGGGTGGGGTGGGGTGTTTTTGTTTTCCGTTCCTCGGCTAGTGCTCCAAAGTTCACCAATGGTGAGATTTTGTGTATGCGATCATTTTTTGCCCACCATGAAAGTCGCTGCATTCCGACTTCGGGGATTAATCTATATTTTATTGTCATGTATGATTGTTGGTTTTGTGTATAATGATGTTCTAAGGGGCTTTTTCCCCTTGAGAATGATTACGTTTTGTGAGAGGCTGTTTCTAATAATGAAACAGTGGTGTTTTGTACAGGTTTTTTTGCTGCAAAACCTTAATTTTCTCTTTCAACAAAATGTTGAACATTTATCCTCAATTCTTGAATCGGTTGGAAGATAATGATGCGATTCAGCTGACCAGATATTTATGGTTCAAGATGTCACGTGTTCGTTCTAGCTGCTGTTATCTATTTTATCTAAGAACTTGGTTTGTTTTTTCCAATGGTTTGTTTATCAATCAATGTGCTGCTTGTTTGTTTGTTTGTTTGTTGGCTTGGTTTTGCTGATTTTCTTTGGTTTGGAAACAGGTGCCCATTTTTAAAGTGCTTTTGACGTTGTGTTCTAATGAACGCCTTATCTGTTTTTATCATTTCGTTTTATATACATCTTGGGTATTTTCTTATTCGGATTTTTGTGGGGGGGGGGGGGGGGGGGGGGGGGGAGGGTTATATTTTAATTTTTGTCTGGAATGGAGCATTTATACCTTAACATAGTTTGAGCCTTTTGGGCGTGAACGTTATGTATCTACAACATAAAAAGGAATAGCATAATAACTTTAATTATATGCCTGTTTGTCTTGCCATCTCTCTGTCCCTGTCTCTGTCTGTGTCTGTCTCTTTCTGTCTGTCTGTTTCTGTCTCTGTCTCTCTTTCTCTCTTCCTCATAGTTTCCAGCTCCATTGTCATGTATTTGTATGCACATCGTCTTTTGACCTTTTCCTGTGCTTTACGTATTCACACACACGCACACACACACACACACACACACACACACACACACACACACACACTGTGCATGCCTGTGTACGTACCTCTATTTTACATCAGCCTTTACTCTCTCTCTCAAGCAACATACCTTTTTAATAAAAGCATTTCCAACAACAAAGAAGAAAAAAAAAACGCTTTGAGGTAAAAACCAAAAACAACAACAACAAAACCTAGCAATCTAAAATCAATCGCACGTGAAATTTCTTCGACCCTTTTTCCTCCTTTATATTCTCACCTCTCCCTTTTCATACCATTGTTGTTGTTGTTTTTTCCTTTCTTCTTTATCATGTTGTTCTTTTTATTTTCTTGTCTTTTGTTGTTGTTGTTTAAAAATTTTTTTATTGTGGTCAAGAGGCTACTGTGCTGTGAAGCGACATGCATTGAAAACAGCGCATGAAGACAACGGAGGTAGCGCACATTGGGGGTTTCTTCGCCTTACTTACACAGCACATCTGTCTTCTGCTAAACCGTGTCATTTTTTGGTTTAGGCATGACCCAGTTTTCTCCCCTATTGTGTTGTCGTGTGGTTGTGTGGTGTTGGTGTTGTGGGGTGGTGTGGTGGTGTAGTGGAGTGGGGTGTGGTGTGGTGTTGGGGTGTGGTAGGGTGTGGTGTGATGTGGAGTGGTGGGGTGTGGTGGGGTGTGCTGTGTAGTGGGGTGTGGTGAAGTGAGGTGTGGGGTGGTGTGGTGGGGTGTGGTGTTGTGGTGTGGTAGGGTGTGGTGTGGTGAGGTGTGGGATGGTGTTATGTGGTGGTGTGGTGTGGTGTAGTGTGGTGTGGTGTGATGTAGTGGTGTGCTTTCCTTATACAACACATCTGTCCTCTGCTAAACCATGTCATTTTTTTTAAAGCACGGTCCAGTTTTTCTCTGCTATTGGGTAATGTTGTCATGTGGTAGGGTGTGGTGTGGTGAGGTGTGGTGGGGTTGGTAGGTGTGTGTTGGGGTGTGCTTGTGTGTGGTGTGTGGTGGGAGTGTAGGTGTGGTGTGGTGTGGTGTGGTGGGTTGTGGTGTGGTGGGGTGTGTGTGGGGTGTGTATGGGTGTGGTGTGTGGGTGATAGTTATGGTGGGTGGTGGGTGTGGTTGGTGTGTGTGTGTGGTGGGTGTGGTGAGGTGGGTGTATGGTGTGGTGTGGGTGGTTGTGGTAGGGTGAGGTGTGGTGGTGTGGTGAGGTGTGGTGTGTGGTGTGTGTGTGGTGTGGTGAGGTGGGGTGGGTGGGGTGTAGTGTGTGTTGCGTTGATTCATCAGCATGCAGTGGTCTAGTCTTGCGAAAGGTGGATCAGGTTTTGACGTGTGCGGAAGAGCTTCTGCGCACGTTTTCGCACACAGGACCTCGTTTTCTATCTCATTAGAAAAAAATTTCGGAGGAACAGAGTCGGTACTGATGTTAACTTCTAGGGAACAAACTATTTGAACAGACGTCTCGGTAATGGCTCGACTTTCAGATGATACAATAAACCTAACTTATGTGTACATGCAAATGTGTAGAACTCTTCGTTTTAACCAACAACAAAACAACACATCAACAAGAGTTGTATCTAAC
This sequence comes from Rapana venosa, assembly GCA_028751875.1. Taxonomy (NCBI): domain Eukaryota; kingdom Metazoa; phylum Mollusca; class Gastropoda; order Neogastropoda; family Muricidae; genus Rapana; species Rapana venosa. The sequence goes on along the minus strand of CM054159.1, from coordinate 11,141,636 downwards.
AATATTATGTCAATAAAACCCTTCTAAAAAAAAAAAGAGTACACCTTTAAATAAGATTTTTTTATAAAATTAGTGGCGCTGAACTAGTGACGATAACCTTTCCCCCAACAAGGAAAGCAGCCCGAATTTCACGCAGAGAAACCTTCCTGTGACTGTAAAGGATAATATAATTATATACAAAAGAAAAGAAGTCCTTTCCTACAAACACGAGTACTCTCGACTATGGAAGAGTTTTCCTCTCAAAAAGCCAGTTCTTTTCACCCCTGGTTTGCCAGTAGCTAGCGGGGGTTGGTCCCCGCTAATCTTTGGTCAGTCAGACAAGGAGGTAGATCTGACCTTTGATTTCCTTTTCTGTCGTTGTCCAATACAGAGCGGGGAAAGGGTGTCTCTTTGGAAAAGATGAAGTGTGTTTATACTGGGACTACAGTTCCTTTGACATGAGGGGATAGGGCTCAGGGGCTGGTGTTAAGATTGTTGTTGCTGCTGCTGCTGCTGCCGTTGTTGCTGTTGCTGCTGCTGCTTCTCTTATCTTAATGTTTGTTGTTGATGTTTTATTGTTGTTTGCTGTAGTTGTTATAATTATTGTTGTTTGCTGCTGTTATTGTTGATGCTGCCGTTATCGTCATTGTTGTTGTCTTGGTTTTGTGTTTCGTGATTGGAACTGAATTTTTGGTGTTTGTTTTGATGCGGTTATTTTTGGTGAGGCACGACTGACTTCTTTTAAAGAAAATCAAATAATGAGGTATACAAGCAGACGAGAAATCAAGAAGCAGAGCCAGAGAACTTTTTTTCCTTTTTGAAGCTTAAGTTTGTAAACAGTGATAATGAAATGTAATTGCTGTGTGAAGAACTGTATTTTTGTTACGCTGTAAAATATCCTGCTACATTTATATAATGGCCAGAACCCAAATATTTTGATACAGTTTCTTTATTTGGGATTCATTAACTCAAGTTCTTCAGACTTGGATGAACTTTTCCAGGAGATTTCTTTGGAGTATTTTTTGCTCGGTTTCTTTTTTTTATTTTAAATTCTTGCTGGAACTGTATTTGAAAGTGCCCAGTGAATTGATTAACTTGCCCCTTTTTCTTGGTAGTTTGGAAAAGATCAAGTCACTTGACGGCTGAAGAATTTCGCGACAAACGCACACACACATGAATGCACTAACTCACACAACACTCTCCTGTTTTTCTCCATTCAAACTTCACTACTTTGCAAATGCCTGGTTCCTCTAAAACAATTCAAAGGCCACTGATGACTCTCGTGTAATCAGTCACACGTGAAATTCTCCCTCCGAACCTCTTCTTTTAAGACAAGATATTGTGATCTGAGGCAGCAGTAATTGCCAAGAAATGGCCCAAAGAAAAAGAAAAACAGAACCAAACATCACAGACACAATCCCCCACAGAAGGACTGTCATCATCAAACCATTTGGCCAACAGGTTTTCGGTCCCTGGTCACTGGTCAGACAAGGAGGAAGACAGGTCCTTTGATTTCCCTCTGTATCCCTTCTGGGCGAGAGAGTCTTGTGAGAAATGTGAAGTGTCTCTTCTCTGGGCTGACAGCTTGTTGACAGAAACGTGCGACTTAGTTTGTTTTGTGGGAGGGTGTGTTGTGTGTGTAGAAGTTTGGTATTTTCTGTGGGGTTTCTTCCATTCTTTGTGGTCCTAGTTCTGCTTGTTGCTGTGTTGTCCGTTTCTGCTGCACTTTCGCTTTTTCTTAACAAACGGATCAACAACTTGTTTAGCGTGTGCCCTTAAGCCCTGGTTGTTGTTGTTTGTTTTTACCTTCAATAAACAGGAGGCAAATTCTACCAGATCTTTTCCTTCTTGTTCTCTCATGTTTCTCATGCGAGAGAATGAGAACCACCAAGCTGGAATGCATTGAGCTTATAATTGTAGGACTGTAGGTTTCAGCCTCATCAAAAGCTAAAATACCATAATAAGATTCTGTCGTGTTTCTTCAATTTTTTTTAAAAAGTTTATTTCGCATAGCTTTAATAGGGTGATTTGAGAGTTATTCCAGATATGAATTCATGTTTTCTAAAATGTTCACTGTGCCTCAAGATTTCCTGAAATTCTAAAAAAAATTACAGAAAAAAACAGTTAAAGTAGATATAGGATACACCTTGTCTTTAAATTCAAACAAAGTGGATCTTTGTTGCGTGGTAGGTTTATTTTCATTCCTGGACTAGAGCTCCGAGGTTTACCAATGGTGAGATTTTGCGTATGCGACTGTTATTTGCCCTTTAGTAAAGTAGCTGACCACAGTCAAGAAAAGGAAAATCAGATGGTACGGACATGTGACTAGATCAGATGCGCTGTCCAAAACCATACTGCAGGGAACAGTGCAGGGGAAGAGAAGGCGAGGCAGACAGAGGAAGAAATGGGCAGACAACATCACTGAATGGACAGGGAAGAGCTTCTCCACAACCCAGGCACTTGCACGCAACCGCCGCAAATGGAGCCAGCTGGTGCAACGTTCGTCACTGCAGTGCCCCTACAACCCCGGAGGGGGTTATGGGAGCAGATGAGATGAGATGAAAGTAGCTGCACTCCGACTTCGGGAATTGTTGTGTAGATGGTAGCATGCTTGTTCTCAAAAGCCGTAGCAACAAAGAAAGCAAGCCTTCAAAGAATGTGTCCCGTACCATCAGTGAGATACGATATGGGACATCTGCACCATCACAGAGGGAAAAGACCTTGATATGTAAGCGTGTTTTCCTGTTGAGGACCTAAGCCCCTTTTGGAGAGAAAGGCCTCTGCAACACTAGCATGCTTATGAATTTGTCCAAATACAGCCTGCTCAATTTTGTACCATTTATGCCCGCTCCTGTCGTTTGTGTTTCAAAAGGGTTTTAATAGTAATAACAACAATAATAATAATAACAACAATCATCATCATCATCATCATCATCATATAAAATATAGAATTCATGTAACCCTATATATCCTGCAAAAACAAATCAAAGCGCTTGCGTTCAACCTACTCTTACACGTACAACCAGTTTGTGCTCGCTTTGGTTATGGTCATACAGTGAAATGACTGGTTCAGTGGTATCAGTTGGTTGGCTGTTTGGTTGGTTGGCTTGCTGGCTGGTTGGTTAGCCAGTTGGTTGCTTTGCTTATTTATGTTTTGAGGTGTGTCTTATCCCTTGCTAATTTCTACTGAGAATATTTTGTCTTTCATGTCTGTTCTTGAAACTCAAATCTTCTCTCAAGGACACAGGCAAAACTGCTGCTCGTTACCTGTATCGCTTTACTACAGTTTCTGAAACAGAAGGGGTTTGTGTGTGTGTGTGTGTGTGTGTGTGTGTGTGTGTGTGTGTGTGTGTGTGTGTGTGTGTGTGTGTGTGTGTGTGGTGTGTGTGTGTGTGTATGTGTGTGTGTGTAATTGCTTGTTCATGCTCAACAGTACTTATCATCAGCCTGAAAAGCAGCAAGAAAGCTGTTATGTGTACATATACCCACCCTTCGAAGATTATGCAGGTGTGGATTCTAGAAAACGTTTTTTTTTTCACTACTGTCATAATTGGGGCATGGTAAGATCTAACCATCCCTATTGCTAGTTAGGCATTATATAGTCCCTCTTGGGGATGCCGGAGGCCTGTCAGTATAAACACTATCCCCACCTTCTGGAAATTCATTGCGAAGAATTCCCTCTTCTCTACCCCTCTCTTTGTTTCTGCCTCGTTCTTTTTCTTCGTGTCACCTCCTTCTTGTCTTTTTTCTGCCTTCTTGGGGTTCATTCTCCTGCCTTTTTCCCCAGAAAGACTTCAAAGGTAACAGTTCTCTCATACGCCTAAGTCGGATGTGCTGGGACTGACGTGTATAGGCGCTTAACGGCAGCACGAGGCAGTAGTTGCTGTCTGAGCGTTTGACGAAGAAGAAGAAGAAGAAGAACAAGAAGAAGAACAAGAAGAAGAAGAAGAAGAAGAAGAAGAAGAAGAAGAAGAAGAAGAAGAAGAAGAAGAAGAAGAGAAGGAAGAAGAGAGAAGAGAGGAGGAAGGAGGAGGGCAGAAAGAAGAAGAAGAAGAAGAAGAAGACGAAGAGGAAGACGAAGAAGAAGGAGAAGAAGAAGAAGAAGAAGAGGAGGAGGAGGAGGAGGAACAAGAAGAAGAAGGCGTTATAGGTGTGTATCTGCTGTTTTCAACAGCACTGATATTAAGAGTGTAAAGCGGCAGGGGAGCTGGTATGGCCACACCACAGGGAGGTGATCACACACAGAGGCTATCAGTCAGCGTAAAGTTGTGGAGTGGCCTCACTGCTGTTGTCATGGTGTTGCCACTTTCACCATAGAGAGAGGAGGAGGAGGGAGGAGAGAGAGAGGAGAGAGAAGAGAGAGAGAGAGAAGAGAGAGAGAGAGAGAGAGAGAGAGAGAGAGATGATGGAGAGGGAGGGAGAGAGAGGGGGGAGAATCAGAAAGCATGCAGAGAGAGGAGAGAGAGAAAGGAGAGAGGGGGGAGGGGGACGATGGAGATGGATGGGAGAGAGAGGGGGGAGAAAGAGAAAGCATGCATACGTGTGTATGTTGTTCGTTTGTGCCTATTGAAGTTCATTAATTTTTTTTCGAGCTGCAAGTTCTCTCTGTCTGTGTTTCCTGTTTTCTCGTTTTTTGTCTGTCTATCTGTCAAA
>CM054159.1:11127004-11132004 GCA_028751875.1 Rapana venosa | reverse complement strand
GATAGAGAAGGGAATGAGACAATGACAATGACAAATTCTTTTATTTCGAGGATAATGAATAAGCACTCATGTGCTTTTTTACATCCAGTCCCCGCCCGTAGGGATACATCTTAAATACATCTTAAACCCAACACTTATACACTCTCACAGTAGAAACAAGGGAAAATAACCCTTTTCAAAACAGCCCCCCCCCCCCCCCCCCCCAACAAAAACAAAATAAAACAAAAAACAAAAAAAAACAAAGAATAGAGAGAAATAGAGAGAGAGAGAATCAGAAAGAAAGGGAGTATCAGATGGATAGACAGACATACAGACAGAGCACGTAGAGCAGACGACAGGAGCTCAATCTTACATCACAAGCTCTTTTGAATGGAGATCAGACGCTGGAAAAAAAGCTTACATGTATTCAATGCAAAATATTGTTTAAAAAAAAAAAGAAGACAAAAGCACAGAAAACTAAAAGCAACAACATGAATAATGCAAACAAAAAACAAACAAACACAAAATACAAACAACACATGGGAACAAGCCAACACTGTTTCTACAGATAAGCAATGAATGACTGACTGACTGAATGAATGAATGAATGAGTGAATGAATGAATGAATGAACAACAACAACAGACTAGAATATAACCACAAAAAAACGCAAGCCATCTGAGATGATAAAACACACACAACAAACAAAACAAAACACAACAACAAAACACAACAACAACAACAAAAGGAATGCTGGGCGAACAGAAAAGGGAGCTTACTCCCCTCCATCCCTGCCCCCACCACCACCCCCACCCCCACCACCCCTAAAAAAACAAATACTGATTCAGACATTACGTGTCTACATCTGAACAAGAGAACGAGACAAAAAACACACCAACACATTCCAACAAGGAGACAAACAGATAAAAAGACAGACAGACAGACAGACAGACACCCAAAAAAAATGCAGACAGAGATCTTCCAATTAAACCCCCACAGAGGAGGATTAAGACTACAGTGGCTTCAAAGAAACCCATAGAGTGATGTCTTCAAGTCAAAAGCGGCTTAGCACAGGGAACTGCTAGACAAGGTACTGAGTAAACAGGTGAAAGAGAGAGAGAGAAAGAGAGAGGGGGTAAAGGAGAGAGAGAGAGAGAAAGGGGGTAGAGAGAGTGAGGGGGTCGGGGGGGGGGGGGGGTGAGAGAGACAGAGAGAGAGACAGACAGACAGACAGACAGACAGACAGACAGAATGCGAATGCAAATGCGAATAGTTTATTCAGATTTTAGGCCATGGCCCCTTTCTGAAGGGGGGTTACACATCATCATGAACAACAAAAACCACAATATATTTATTTCCCAGCTATCCACAATCAAGGTAAAGTTGCAACAAAGAAGTATTCACTTCTAACGTTACCATAGCGCAGTATTTACCCTTTTTCGATGCGTGATAAACATACATGGCAAGATTTGACAGAGCCACAGAGAGAGAGAGAGAGAGAGAGAGAGAGAGAGAGAGAGAGAGAGAGAGAGAGAGAGAGAGAGAGAGAGAGAGAGAGAGAGAGAGGAGAGAGAGAGCATGTGGGAAGGATAAAGAACGAAAGAGGGCAGGAGGTGATTGGGGAAAGTGGCAACAGCACACACCTCATAAGGACAGGGAGGCGAGGAAACACATGCAGAGAAGTGGGGGGAGGGGGGTAGTATATGAATATCTCATATAGAGAACTAGAATGAGGAGGAGGAGAGAGAGAGAGAGAGGGAGGAGAGAGAGACAGACAGACAGACAGACGACAGACAGACAGACAGACAGACAGACAGACAGACAGACAGACAGACAGACAGACAGACAGACAGACGGTCGGACGGACGGACGGACGTACAGACAGACAGACAGACAGACAGGAATCTTCGTTTATTACTGATTCAAGGATATCATGCTATTGTTGAGTACATTTTGTTCTTTAAAGTTTTTTTGACATAAAAATAATAATTATGCACACTGTAAAAGAAAACACACACACATACACACACACGCACGCGCGCGCGCGCGCACACACACACACACACACACACACACACACACACACACACCATACACACCAAATGAATGTGCATGAAAGACCTGAATATAGAAACAAGATCATATTCTAAGGAAAGCTGCCCAACACGAAAGGAACATCAAAGAAGGGTAGGGGAATATTACTTGCAGCAGATGAAATATGCTCGTGGTTTTTTTATGAAAAAAAATTGATGAAAAGAAATATTCCTAGCTAGCATTTCAACAGTAGGCCACTAAATCTTCACATAATCTTCCAGATAATTTGTGTCTGAAACATTTCCATTGGGGTTAATGTCTTCTACAAATGTGATGTCTGAACATGTAAAATCTTCATGTGGGTATGTGACCTGAAGAACTAAAAAAAACCTACTTGTTCCTTTTCTTTTAACGGTTTATACGGAAAGAGATATCACACTATGATTCTAACAGTTTGGTTTTTTGGTAACACTTGTACTGATGTGCATGTATATTAGGAATAATCTTTCTAGGATGTGTATGTATCATGATGTACAATCTCATGCTTTCTTGTTTAGTTTTCCTGTCCGCGAGCGACTCTGTCAGCCAGCGAGAAAGAGGTTTTTACATCAGAATTTTTCCTTTGGTTCTTTTATGTGTACCGAAAGATCCTGCACGCAAGAATTTGGTTTACCGTTTTCTCTAAAAGACTAGAACCCAGACCACCATAGATGGTCTTATGGATGATAGAGAGAAGGTCTGGCTGTGGATGTGATATGAACCATGGCCATTCCGGCCTTTGGAGAACATCTCCAACGCTGATTGTCCTTATGCCCACTTGGCCGAGAGAGTGGGGATGTACTGTGGGCAAGGCATCTCCACTATAATCAAATTTCTGCCCAGTTTCCGAAACAGCAGCTGCCTCCTCTGCTGTTTTGGAGGTCATCGTCGAAAACGACGGAGAAACATACACACATACATTCCAGACAGTTATGCTTCTTCAACGAATGTTCATACACCATCTATTGTTCTCTGTCACATGAGCAAAAATACATTGCGCTGCCGTTAAGTAGCTGACAATTCAGGCCCAGCACATACGATTCCGGCGAGGGAAAGAATTTTTATCTTTTTAGGCCTTTCTGGCAGGGGATGGGTGGAGGCAAGAGAATGGACCAAGATGGCAAAAAACAGACAAGAAGGAAATGACAGGAAGAAAAGGAACAAGGCAGAAATAAAGAGATGGATAGAAAAGAGGGAATTCCTAGCACCGAATTTCCACAAGGTGGGGATGCTATTTATACTGACATGCCCCTGGCATTCCCACAGGGTAAATACAGACATACTTCCCTGTATCACCCACCATATCAGATATGTAATCGGAAACGCCAAAGAGACAAACGCACAAGCAGACAAACAGACAGACAGACAGAAGCTATCACCCAAACTACCCGAAACAAAGGAAGAACAGTCCCCCTTCTCCTCATTAACGGATAACTAACAACATATTAATTAGCCCTCCACACAAGACCCCCGACCTGACATTTTCCCCTGCCACCCCTTCACAGGGCCCCACTAGGGTAGACTGCAAATTCCCCTGAGGGGTCATTGGCTGACTCTTGTCTGAACCCTGCTAGGGCCCCAAAGTGACCTTTACCTCTCTGGTGTCACACAGTTGCCTCAGGGGGCCTTTTTGGGGGGTCATATTTGGAGCCAAAAGGATAGTGCTGCCTTTTTTAAGGATGTTTTAGAGTGGTAGTTAGTGGGCTGTTATTTTTCAGTCTGTATGTCTGTGTGTCAGTCTCTGTGTACGTTTCAGTCTGTCTCTGACTTTGGCCTTTTCTGTCTATGTTTGTGTGTTTGTCTGTCTCTGTTTTTGTCTGTCTTATTCAGACACTTTTGGGGACGGGATAGCTCAGTGGTCAGAGCACTCGCTTTCCCCCTAAGCCCAAGTTAAGCAGCGTCGAGCGTGGTTACCAAGAGGATGGGTGACCGTTTGCGCGCCTTGGTTTCAGTACGGTTCCCTCATTCACGCAGCTGTAAATGGGTACCTGTCCTCTTTAGGGTCAGGGAAGGTAAAGCAGCGAGGGAGAGGAGATGGGCGCCGCCCTCAATATGCTGGCCCCTGGAGAAGCTGAGGTCTCTGATGCCTCGCCCCCCTTCAGCCACATAGGTTATGGGACACCTTTACCCTTTTTACTTTTACTTAGGCACTGCTATACTGAATTTTTTTTTTGTTCCTTGGCTAGAGCTCTGAGGTTTACCAATGGTGAGATTTTGTTGCGTATGCGACAGTTTTTACCAGCCATTCAGGTAGCCGCATTCTGACTTTGGGGACAGGTTTTTTTCAGGCAGTGCAGCACAGGCAAAACCTGGTTGAGCCGATCACTATCCAGGTAGAGCAGGTATGTAAAAGGAAGAAAAACTATCAACATTACAAACATTATCAGGTACATTACTCTTTCTGTAAGCTTCAGTATCATCACATCGTTTGAACATTGGCGGGTTTGTTTGTTGTTGTTTGTGTTTTATTGCTTTTGCATAAAATAGAATCTTTTTGTCTTTGCTTCGTTCTCTCATTCTAGGTGCACAGACAAGCATCATAGTAAAGTGTTTCTCAGTTGTGAGTTCTGCATTTTTCTTCTTCTTCTATTTCTCTTTCTGTATGTCTCTCTGTCTTACTCTCTCTCTCTCTCTCTCTCCTCTCTCTTCTCTCTCTCTCTCTCTCTCTCTTCTTGTTGTTGTTGTTGTTCTTCTTCTTCTTCATCTTCTTCTTCTTCATCATCATCATCATCATCTTCTTCTTCTTCTTCTTCTTCTTCCTCTTCTTCGTCTTCTTCTTCTTCTTCTTCTTCTTCCTCCTCTTCTTCTTCTGCTTCTGCTTTGCTTCTTTTGCTGCTCCTCTTTCTGTTTCTCTTTCTCTCTTACTTTCAATCGATCTATCTGTCCATCTATCTATCTATCTATCTATCTACCTATCTATCTCATCATTTGAATATTGACAGGTTGGGG
>CM054159.1:11117004-11122004 GCA_028751875.1 Rapana venosa | reverse complement strand
CATAATTTTGGCCAGGATTATATTTTTCATCAGCTGAAAGGTACTGCACACAGATACTCGATTTAACATCATGTCTGAAAGTCTAGTACCCAAGGCAAACATTCATGGTCTTTTGAGTGAAAGATGGGGAAGTCTTAGTGTTTCTGCAGGATTCAAACCATGGTTGCTAACTTTCAAAAAAGAGTTGCAATCCTTACACCACCAAACCAGCCTCCAGTGCAATCACAAACACAACAAGACAGACTATCTAACATATCAACAAACACTAGCTATCAACCACACTGCCTCTAATAAAGGCAGTCAGCCCCCTCTTCTCATTAAAAGGTAAAGGTCTCCCATAACCTATGAGGTCATAGGGGAGCGAGGCGTCAGAGACCTCACTTCTCTAGGGACCAGCATATTGAGGGCGGTACCCATCTCCTCTCCCTCGCTGCTTTACCTTCCCTGACCCTAAAGAGGGAAGGTACACATTTTAAATGCAGCTGGGTGAAGTGGGGATCTGTACTGAAGCCAAAGCGCGCAAACGGTCACCAATCCATATGGTAAGCAAGCACGCTCAATGCTGCTTAACCTTAGCTGGGGAAAGCGAGAGCCCTTTCCTCATTGATTAACTGAAACCTAACCATGACACAATTAGCCCTTCACACATAAACATGACTCAAGACCTGACATTTTCCCCTGTCACCATGCATCCCTTACAGGACCCCCAGCAGACTGCAAATCCGCTGAGGTTATTCGCTGACTCTCCTCCAAAACCCTTGCAGGAATCCCAAAGTTGACCTTTACCTCTCTGGTGTCACACTGCTGCTTCAGGGGTTCTGTTGAGGTCATATTTGGAGATGACAGATGGTGGTGGTACAAGCTTTGTTGATGGTGGTTTTGAAGTAGTGGTTTGAAGGATGTCCTTTATGTCTTGTTTAAACTTTTTTTTTCAATATGCATACAACATAAGCAAACATCATCAATACAGCAGGGGAAAGGCATCAAGCTCCATACAGCTTAGTTTGAGCCCCCACCCCATTTTGTCTGTGTCTCTGTGTGTCTGTTACTCTGTATTTCTCAGTATGTGTCTCTGCCTCTGCCTTTTTTCTGTCTGTTTGCGTTTGTCTCAAGAACAGAAGGAAATGTCGTTTATATAACTCTTTGTATCAGCTCCAGTGTCATCACAGTGTTTGATTTTTTGTGGTTGTTGTTGATGGTGGTGTTCATTTGTGTACAATATAAAAAAAGCTTTCTTTTTCTTCATTTTCTAATTTTAGTGCATGTATGCTATACCTGTGAATCATTTGACTATTGCCTTTGCTAGTTTTTAGTTTTACATTCCTGCTCTTCCTCTTCTTATTCTTCCTCTTCTTCTTCTTCTTCTTCTTCTTCTTCTTCTCTTCTTCTTCTTCTTCTGCATAATCATCATTCTCATCATTGTCATCTTCTTCTTCTCCTCTTCCTCTCACTGTTTGTGTCTCTGTGTCTTTCTCTCTGTCTCTGTCTATCTCTGTCTCTCTCTACCACATTTCGTCCTTCTCTCCTTCTGAGTTTTCCTCCATCTTTGTCTCCATCTGTCCATTTTTCACTGCCTTCTTTCCAATCCTCTTGCTGTCACAAGCTATTATAAGCGGCTCTCTCTCTCTCTCTCGCTCTCGCACTCTCTGTCTCTCTGTCTCTCTGTCTCTGTCTCTCTCTCTCTCTCTCTCTCTCTCTCTCTCTCTCTCTCTCTCTCTCTCTCTCTCTCTCTCTCCTCTGTCGCCGTCATGTCAAATCAGATTGCAAAAGGGAAAACGCACTTACACGTGTGAAATGATTTTAAGGCTCGCTGGCTGACTTTTTTTCTTGCTTGGACCAAATTTTCTATTGAATTATTTCACCTCCTTTTTTTTTCTTGTGCTGGTTGTGCACTGTTCTATCTAATGGATGATGGAAAATGAGTTATCGGAAAGGATTTGCTGAGATCAGTGAAACCGGCTTGTGGAGAAATAGTTAATGGAGCGGGGTGTCTTTTGTGGTGAATGTGTCTGTGTGCGTGCATGTGTGTGTGCGAGCGTGTGTGTGTGTGTGTGTGTGTGTGTGTGTGTGGTGTGTGTGTGTGTGTGTGTGTGTGTGTGTGTGTGTGGTGGTGCTGTGCGTGCGTGCGTGCTGGTGCGTGCGTGGTGTGTGTGTGTGTGTGTGTGTGTGTGTGTGTGTGTGTGTGTGTGTGTGTGCTTGTGCGTGGTGAGTGTCTGTCTTGTGTTTTTTGTCGTGTCTGTCTTTCTGTTCCTTGCTGTGTGTGTCTGTCTCTTGTATTATTTTGTCTGTCTGTCTGTTCTCTTTTCCCCTTCTCTCTGTTTCTCTTTGTCCTTTTATCTTTTCTCTTCTGTCTTCTTTCTCTCTATCTCTCTTCTTGCGTCTCTCTTCTCCTCTTTCTCTCTCTCTCTCTTTCTCTTCTCTCCTCTTCTCTTCTCTCTTTTTTCTCTACCTCAGTCTTAGTCTTGTCTGCTTCTGTGACTTTCTTTTTTTTTCGCAATTCTCTCTCTCTCTCTCTCTCTCTCTCTCTCTCTCTCTCTCTCTCCCTCTCTCTCTCTCCTCTCTCTCTCTCTCCTCTCTCTTCTCTCTCTCTCCTCTCTCTCTCTTTCTCTCTTCTTTCTCCTTCCCTCTCTCTTTCCCCTCTCTCTTTCTCTCTCTTTTCTTCTCTTCCCGTCTCTTTTCTTCACTCTCTTTTCTCTTCCTCAGTCTTAGTCTTCCTGCCTTCTGTCTGTCTTCCCTGACTCTGTTTCTCTGTAATCTCACACACACACACACACACACACACACACACCCCGCGCGCGCGCGCGCGCGCGCTTAAAGAATTGTTCATTTCTTCTCTCTCTCTCTCTCTCTCTCTCTCTCTCTCTCTCTCTCTCTCTCTCTCTCTCATATTTTTGTTTCCGTGTCTTTCCTTTCAAATGAGAAGCAAAAGTGCCGCTGACTGGAACTTTATGGTGCAGTGCAGGTGGGATGCATCATTTTTGGGGATTCATGGATGAAGCCATATCAGGTGCTAATGCACACGTCACTAATCCATAATATTGGAAATCAGCGTTTTGCAGTATTGGATGTTAAACCTGTACCTTCTCAGTGGTCAGAGCACTCGCTTTCCCCCCAGCCAGGTTAAGCAGCATCGAGCGTGGTTACCACTTGGATGGGTGACCGTTTGCGCGCCTTGGCTTCAGTACAGTCCCCCAGTTCACCCAGCTGTAAATGGGTACCTGCCCCTCTTTAGGGTCGGGGAAGGTAAAGCAGCGAGGGAGAGGAGATGGGCGCTGCCCTCAATATGCTGGCCCCTAGAGAAGCTGAGGTCTCTGACGCCTCGCTCCCCTACGACCTTATAGGTTATGGGAACACCTTTACCTTACCTGTACCTTTTGGGTTTTTTCAAGATTCAAGATTTAGTTCAAGACCACCCCCCTTTCCTCCCTCTCCTCCCCCTGGGGAAACATGAAACTTAACTCTAAATTTAACAATACCTCAACTTGTTACTGAAGTGCCTGCGTGTGTAAGTGTGTAACACAAAAAACGTTAACATTTAACAGAAACGCAGAGGACAGTTCTGTGCTGCGGAGACATATATTGCAAAAAAAGAGGAGTAATGTCAGCAAATCTTTGTCACACACACACAAAATTCCCTGTATTGTATTCACAATGTTGAGTATCCAGCGGTATTTTCAGACGTTCACATACAAGCGGTCTTCAGTTTCAGGGGGCTTTGCACCCCGCCCCCCCAAAAAACAACAACAACAAAACAAGAACAGAAACAAACAAAAAATCCCCCCCAAAAAACAAACAAACAACAAAACAAGAACAGAAACAAACAAAAAAATCCCCCAAAAAACAACAACAACAACAACAACAACAAAACAAGAACAGAAACAAACAAAAAAAATCCCCCCGCCAAAAGACAACAACAACAAAACAAGAACAGAAACAAACAACCCCCCCCCCCAAAAAAAAAAACAACCAACAACAACCCAACAACAACAACAAAACAAAAACAAAAACAAACAACCCCCCCAAAAAAACAAAACAAAAAAATCCTCCACAAACCCTATCCAGGCCCCCAGACCCCCGTCACAGTTTTCTCCCTTTTTAAATTGTTTTTTTCCCATTCTCATTTATGTCTTCTTTTCTTTCTCTCTTTGTCAAATGAATCTCCTATGGGTGTCTACAGTTCGTCTCATCTTTTTTTATATATAAGATAAATCAGAAGGTCAGACAAAGTAAACACTTAACTCTCTGTGTGTGAGTGTGTGTGTGTGTGTGTGTGTGTGTGTGTATGTGTGTGTGTGATTGTGTGTGTGTGTGATTGTGTGTGTGTATGTGTGTTGTGTGGTGTTGTAGTGTGTGTGTGTGGTGTTGTAGTGTGTGTGTGTGTGGGAGGGGGGAGAGTGTGTGTGTGAGTGTGGTGTTGTAGTGTGTGTGTATGTGTGTTGTGTTGTGTTATGTTGTAGTATGTGTGTAGTGTTTGTGTGTGTGTGTGTGTGGGGGGGGGGGGGGGGGGGTAGTGTGTGTGAGTGTGTGTGCGTGCGTACGTGCGTGCGTGTGTGTGTGTGTATTTGTCTGTCTGTCCCTCCGTCTGTCTAATAATAATAATAATAATAATAATAATAATAATAATGAATAGCATTTATATAGCACATTTCTCAAAGCAATGACTCAATGCGCTTTCATACCATGCACATTTATACACATGCACACACAGCACATAATAGCAACAACAACAACAACAACAACAATGATAATGAGCATTTCTAAAGCGCAAGTAAATTTACAAGAGATACCTATCGCACTGTAGAGGCACACACTTGCGTCCGGGCACACACACTATGCCTGTCTGTCTGTCTGTGTATGTCCTATCTGTCTATGTATCTATCTCCATTTTCAATATGTCTGTGTCCGTGTCTCTGTATCTTTGTATTAATACCACTGTAAAATAGTAGATAGTGGACACACACACACACACACACACACACACACACACCACACAGAAGAGA
>CM054159.1:11099504-11114504 GCA_028751875.1 Rapana venosa | reverse complement strand
GGTGTAATCTGGAGCCAGGGAGAAGAACCGATTGATCGTCTGCACACAGTGGAAGGGGAGAGAGACAACGAAGCGGATTAAGTCTAATAGGATTACGTACAGACCTACCCAGACAGAATGGCTGTGGTTGGTTCAGGGAAAAAAAATATAGAAGATATATAGATATATATATATATATATATATATATATATATATATATATATATATATATATATATATATATATATATATTATATATATAATGTGTGTGTGTGTGTGTGGTTCCATCTATCTAGCTTGCTATCTAGCAATCTATATATGAAAAGAAAAGAAAGGAGATGGAAAGCGAAAAGGAAATAAAGTGAGAATAAAAGTGCGATTGAGGTGGGAAGGAGAAGGAGAGAGAGGGGGGTGGGGTGGAGGGGAGAGTGATAGAGAGAGAGGGAACAGATAGGCAGACAGACAGACAAAGACAGAGAGACAGAGAGACACAGACAGACAGACACACACACACACACACACATACACACACACACACACACACACACACATCGTTAGTGCACATGCACTGATCAGTCATTTTATTGGTTAGTCATTCAATGTCGGGGTCAAGGTTTGTTTTCTACGTGCTCAAATTATCTTGTTTATTGAAGTCCTGATAGATCTGTGTGCGTGTATGCGTGCGTGTGTGTGAGTGTGTCTGTCTGTGTGCGCGTGCTCGCGCATGTATGTGCGCTTGCGTTCGTACACGTGTAAGTAAACTGTTTACTGTTTAGAGAGAAAGAGAGAAAAACTTTCAGAGGTAAATGTTGTGTCTTGTGTGTGTGTGCTCAACTTATGTTGTTTACTAAAGTATAGCACAGTCCTGATAGAACTCTGTGTGTGTATATGTGTGTGTGTGCGTGCGCGCGCGCGCGTGTGTGTGTGTGTGTATGTGTGTGCTCAACTTATCTTGTTTACTGAAGTATAGCACAGTCCTGTGATAGAGAAACACTTGAACGAAGAAGTCAAGTGCTCTTGAAAGTCCTACTATGTAAAAGACACTGATAATAATTTTTTTATAAATAATGCGTAGTAGCAAAACAAGCGACACAGACAAATAGCAGGAGATCATGGTTATCATTGATGACATGTTGTTTTTAGCAGAGTGGATATGAACCTTTCACTACCAGTGCGTGCGTCCATGAAGTCGTGGGTTCAAATCTCGGCAGCGATGTGTGAAATGATTTAAAGGGGTAAGGGCTGGGGGGGGGGGGGGGGGGGGGGGGGGGGGGGGGGGGGGGGGAAGAGGGGGGGGGGGGGATTTTTTACCATCTCTTGATGTGAACTTTTTAAAGCACACACCTTCCTGCCATTGCTTTCGTTCCCGTCGTGTATAATTATAACATAATTATACCCATGTAGAAGAAGAAGAAGGAGAAGAAGAAGAAGAAGAAAAAGAAGTAGAAGAAGTAGAATATGAAATAGAAGAAGAAAAGTGGAAGAAAAGAAGAAGAAGAAGTAGAAGAAGAAGAAGAAGAAGAAGAAAAAGAAGAAGAAGAAATAGAAGATGAAATAGAAGAAGAAAAGTAGAAGAAAAGAAGAAGAAGAAGAAGAAGTAGAAGAAGAAGAAAAGAAGAAGAAGAAGAAGTAGAAGTAGAAGAAGTAGAATATGAAATAGAAGAAGAAAAGTAGAAGAAAAGAAGAAGAAGAAGAAGAAGAAGAAGTAGAAGAAGAAGTAGAAGAAGTAGAAGAAGAAGAAAAGAAGAAGAAGAAGAAGAAGAACAACAACAACAACAACAACAAGAAGAAGAAGAAGAAGAAGAAGAAGAAGAAGAAGAAGAAGAAGTAGAAGATGAAATAGAAGAAGAAAAGTAGAAAAGAAGAAGAAGAAGAAGAAGAAGAAGAAAAGAAGAGGAAGAATAAGAAGAAGTAGAAGAAGAAGAAGAAGAAAGGAGAAAGAGGAGGATGAGGAGAAGAAGAAGAAGAAGAAGAAGAAGAAGAAGAAGAAGAAGAAGAAGAAGAAGAGAACAAGAAGAACAAGAAAAGAAGAAGTAGAAGAAGAAGAACAAGAACAAGAAGAAGAAGAAGAAGAAGAAGAAGAAGAACAACAACAACAACAACAACACCAAGAAGAAGAAGAAGAAGGAGAAAGGAAAAGAGGAGGATGAGGAGAAGAAGAAGAAGAAGAACAAGAACAAGAACAAGAAGAAGAACAAGAAGAAGAACAAGAAGAAGAAGAAGAAGAAGAACAAGAAAAGAAGAAGTAGAAGAAGAAGAAGAAGAACAAGAACAAGAAGAAGAACAAGAAGAAGAAGAAGAAGAACAACAACAACAACAACATCAGCGGGATGGGATTTAACATGTGCGCAAGATGTTCTGCATGCGTTCGCTAAACAGGACCTCGGTTTATAGTCTCATCCGAAGGACGTTTGGGCAGAGTGGAGTCGGCACTGATGTTAACTTCAGAGGAAAAATCCTCTTGAACGAGATTCGCACCCTGGTCAGCAGATCACGAGTGCAATGCGCATGGCTCTTACTCACCAGGCTATTCAGAGAGAGTGAGATAGACAAACAGACAGACAGGCAGATAGACGCACAGACAGGCAGACAGACAGGCAGGCAGGCAGGCAGACAGACAGATGCACAGATGCACAGATAGGCATAGAGACAGGCAGAGATTGTTTATAAGCGAATGACTACAAGGTCAGATATGCTAATAAACTCAAAGTTCAGTGTTGAACTGTTCTTTATCAGTAAGGTAAAAGGTAAAGGAGTCCCATAACCTATAAGGTCGTAGGGGAGCGAGGCGTCAGAGACCTCACTTCTCTAGGGCCAGCATATTGAGGGCGGCGCCCATCTCCTCTCCCTCGCTGCTTTACCTTCCCTGACCCTAAAGAGGGCAGGTACCCATTTACAGCTGGGTGAACTAGGGGAACTGTACTGAAGCCAAGGCGCGAAAACGGTCACCCATCCAACTGGTAACCACCCTCGACGCTGCTTAACTTGGCTGGGGGAAAGCGAGTGCTCCGCTCTTTATCAGTGCTTGCACTTTAATTGAAGTGTATAGGTCAAATATCCTTTGTTTTCGCACTGTGTCTTTCTCTATCTCTTTTGTCTATCTGTCGTTCTGTCTATCAGCCTGTCTGTTTTCTGTCTGTTCTTGTTTGTTTTCCTTTCTGCATGTCTCTGTCTCTCTTGGTCTGTCTCTGACTGTCTCTGTTACTTGTTTTCTTTCTGCTGTCTGTCTGTTGTCTGTTTGTCCTTCTGTTTCTGTGTGTATGCCTGTCTGTCTCTCTCTCTCTTTCCTTCTTTTTTTTTCTTTCTCTCTTCTATCTCCTCTTTAACTCCTGCTCTCTCTTTCTCTCCTCTTACATCCTCTCTCTCTCTCTCTCTCTCTCTCTCTCTCTCTTCTCTCTCTCTCTCTCTCTCTCTCTCTCTCTCTCTCTTATAGTATCAAGACATAATATCCGCCCTTTGTCTGTCTGTCTTTTATCTTGCTTTTCCTCAGTCATTCTCTGTTTTGAACCTATTAAAGCACGAAATGAAAGCAAGCTTGATTACTTTCACACACACACATGAATTAATGAATTATGAATTAATGATAGCGCAAGGGGAGATATACAAATATGCCGAGGGAAAAAAGAAAATGTAAGTAGTGTAACAAAATAGAAGACGAGTATCACATGCTTGATGATTGTAAACTATATGACAATTTAAGAAATAAATCTTTTTTATCTAATGTTAAAAATAAACAAATAAATGTCATGAATAACAGTGAGAATGTGAGTAAGTTTTTCAACAACGAGGACTATTTGTTAGACATGATCAAATAATTATGTGCATGGTTCTTTTTCTGGAAGAGCCAGAGCATAGAGAAAATACATAAATCTAAGAATCTACATCTTTTAGGAAATGTTGACTACGTTTATTATGTTTGGTGTCCAATAAGTCTTGTTCTGATTGAATGGCAATAAAGTTTTTGATTCTTGATTCACACACACACACACACACACACACACACACACACAAACACACACACACACATACACAAACACACACACACACACACTTTTTCCTGAACCATTTTTGTGTCTGCCGTTTTATTGTCTAATTTTGCATGGTTTTTTGGTGGGATTTTTAATTTATTCCCCTGAACTTTGCATTGATGATCGATCTCTTTGTTGATGGATACTTCATTTTAGGTCTTGTTGTCACATTTCAAACGGAATGTTTGGTTCGTTCGTTTTGCTTCGATGTTGTGTGTGTTTTGTGTGTGGGTGTTGTGTGGTGTGTGTGTGTGGTGTGTGTGTGTTTGTATGTGTGTGTGTGCGTATGTGTGGTGTGTGGTGTTGTAGTGTGTGTATGGTGTGTGTGTGTGGTGTGTGTGTGTGTGTGTGTGTGTGTGTGTGTGTGTGTGTGTGTGTGTGGTGTGTGTGTTGTGTGAAGATGATCTTATTGGGGTAAAAGAGTAGCTCATAAGCTTTCTCATCTGCCTCACATACTTACTCTCTCACACACACACACCACACACACAGACTCTGCGCACACTTTAAAATCTGTCCGCTTTCGTAAGAGTAGGCATTGTGTGCGGTGGGAACAGATGACAATTTACAAAACCGCATACACACGGGGACTGGATTTAAAAAAAGCACATAAGTGCTTATCCCATTATCCTCGGTATAAAAGAAGTTTTAAAAATAATTTTTAAAAATAATAAAACACACACGTACGTGCACACACACATACGTGAGAGAGAGAGAGAGCACGAGAGACGAGAGAGAGAGAGAAAGAGAGAGAGAGAGGAGAGATGAGTGAGAGAGAGAAAAGTCTACGTACCTGTTAGTGTGCATATAATCATTTAGTGTGGGTTTTTTCTGTACGTGTGCATGTAGTTTGTGTCGTAACCACTCTGGATGGGGAAAAAAACCCAATAGCCTGGATAGGAAAAGTTTCTGCGGGATAATAAAAATAAATAAATAAATAAGCGGGAAGGGAAGTATTTAAATGCCATTGGAACATTATTAGATCGGATAGAGGGACAAGACAGATTAAGCGAGACAGGAGCTAATATTAACTGGGGTAGGAAAAGATTGAGCGGGATGAAACATTTTTAGCAGGACAGAGGGGGGGGGGGGGGGGGGGGGGGGGTATTGTTACCTTTGTATGATATTTTTGCTTATATCATTGTCATCATCATCGTCATCCTCATTGTTTTCTGGTATTGTGACCAGTCTTGTTGCTGCTGCTATTACTCCTGTTGTTGTTGTTGTTGCTACTGATGCTGCTAGCAGCTGCTGCTGATACTACTACTACTGTAGCTGCTGCCTCTGCAGCTGCTGCTACTGCTGCTGTTGCTGTTGCTGCTGCAGCTGCTGCTACTGTCGCCGCTGCTGCTGCTTCTGCTGTTGCTGTTGCTGCTGCCTTTGCAGCTGCTGCTACTGTTGCTGTTACTGCTGCTGCTACTACTGCCAACAAAATAGCATTGCACACGGCAAGACCTTTAAACTTTTAACTAAGCGACAGACAGACAGATTGATCGATAAGCCAAAGTTAGAATATCGTAAAGACATTTTAAGTCTTCAGCAATCTGCGCATAAGAATAGTCTTTCAGCAATAAGAAAACACGAAACACATTTTGAATAAATTGTTACCTGCAAAAAGATGGGTAAAGAAAAACGGAGCTGACGTTATTAGTCTTTGAAGTGACAGATTGCGCATGTCGTGACGTCATGGAAGCACCGGATCTGACGCTACAAAGGGTTTGGGATTGTCACGTGACTTGTTCGCTTTCATCTTCCTTTGAAATAACTTTGGAGGCTGAGTTTAAATGCAGGCCTAATTTTTGTTTCTTTTAATGGACTGTTACCACAAAAAAAAGCTGAGTCAATTTAAGAAGGATTAGCATTGAAACAAAGGCATGAGAAACAATTATTATTATTATTATTATTATTATCATTATCAGTTAAACTAGCTCTTCAGAAATGGGAGGGTAGGGTAGGGTAGCGCAGGGTAGGGTCGTGTAGGGTGGGGTAGGGTAGGGAAGGTATTGTAGATAGGTAAAGTATGGTGTGGTATGATATGGTAGTGTATGGTAGGGTAGGGTCGGGTAAGCTAGTATAGGGAAGGGTAGGATAGGGTAGGGAAAAGTAGGATAGGGTAGGGCACTTTTTTATTATTTCGCGGATAATAGAATATGCACTCGTGTGCTTTCTTTTACATCTAGACCCCGTGTACGTGTGGTTTTGTAAATTTTTTCATCCATTCCCACCCGCACACAATGACCTACTCTTCCGAAAAGCAGAACATATTTTAACGTGTGTGCAAGATGTTCTGCGAGCGTTCGCACACGAAACCTCGATTAATAGTCTCATCCAAGGGACGTAACGTAGGCTAGGGTAGGGTAGAGCACATAATGCCATAGCATGCCATAGTACTTTACGGTACAGAACTGTTATGTTATATCATATTTTATTGTATTGTATTGTATTGCCTTTTCTTCGTTGTATCGAAATATGCTGCATTGTATTGTGTATTGTTAAAATAATCAGCAACAGAAATGTAGAATTTCAAGCCGGAACATTTTAAACACTATTGACAGGAAGATAGCTAAACTACTTCGTACCCAAACATTGATTTCTTGAAATGAAAGCCAACACCCTCTTTTATATAACAATGTTGTTTCCAGAATGCAAATCTATAGCAACATGCCTTCAGAATGTAACCCAAAGCCGTGTGTCTTTTGCTCCCACACACACACACACACACACACACACACACACACACACACACACTGTTTAAACCCCATAATTATCATCAGCACCCCATACGGCACAACAGTTGGTAAGTGTATACAAACACAACTCTACTCCGCTTTCGCCCAGATGTCCCAGGAAAACCCATTTTCTCAGTACTGCCGTGGAAAAAAGCGCCCTTACACCTCAGTGCCAGCCAACCCATGGTATCGGTGCAGATGCCTGTGGAAACCATCCCATTATTTTGTCTTGCCCCACTGCACGTGGCACAGGTGCCACTTCTACATCAAGTGACGTCAAAGCGAAGGAAGAGAGGTACAAGAGTCTGTGACGTCAAGAAGGAGAACATCCCCAGCGCGGGTGACATCAAAAGTATGACGGGGTTGTGATGCGTTTGGGTGTGCCTCTAACGTGATGGAGAGAAGATAGTGAGATGTGACGTCGAAAAGGTCAGAGGGTTTAGTGATAGGTGAAGAGTTTTGTGCTTCTGTTGCCCTGAGGTGTATCATTTTTGGAAGTCCTGGGAAAAGCTGCGTAATAAAACAAATCTGGAAAAAAGAGTTGTAAGGTTAGACACCAAGAAACCTTCAAAAATGCATAGAAAAGCAAATTAAAGAGAAAAAATGAAAAGGAGAGGAAAGATTAGAGAAGGGTAAAGAAAGAAAGAAAGAAAGAAAGAAAGGAAAGAAAAGAAAGAAAAAGAAACAAAGGACGAAAGAAAGGAAGAAAGAAGGACAAAAAGAAAGAAAGAAGGACAAAAAGAAAGAACAGATAAAAAGAAAGAAAATAAAAGAAAACGAAAGGAAAGGGGACAGAAAGAAGTAGAATCTAATCCCAACTAGTGTTCTCAAAGGTTCTTTTTTGTTTGTTTGTTAACAGTAGCATTATGTTACTAGGCTGAACAAACATGTCAAATGACTAGATGTAATCAAGTATTTGCGAGACTTTCAAACGAAAACTCAGCAAAGCGAGTCTCACTTGAACTAGGCTACCTACTACACTGAACCAACCCATAATGGGGAGCAGGGGATGGAAAACACAGATAATACTCCTCTACTGCAGTACAGCAGCAGTAAGCATGATAAAGCCACAATTGTGCCACGAAAGGGGCCACAGCTCTCAAATAAATAAATAGGAAGGTGAGAGTTACCGCCACTGACGTGGTGCCATCAGCAGCTGAATCTCATTGGTGGAGAAAGGTTTGGGAAGGGGGAAAAGATGGCTGCCATAGTGTTGGCAAGACATTGGGGAGTCAGTCAGGTCGTGACATTTCAGCAGTGAAGCAAAGGTGAATCACCCGTTTGGAACATGTTTTTTCCTGGCTGTCTTGATGAAACAGATGTGTGACACAGACCTGGAAATGATGGTGTGTTGGTGTGTGTGTCTGGGATATCATAAGCATGTGTGTATGCAGGCAGGAGCAGAAGTTGCCTTGCACACACACATCCTCTCTCTCTCTTCTCTCTTCTCTCTCATCTCTCTCTCTCTCTCTCTCTCTCTCTCTCTCTCTCTCTCTCTCACACACACACACACACACACAACACACTCACACACACACACACACTCACTCACACACGCATGCACACACAAAGTCATTTCATTTCCACTGCCAAATACTTTATTATCTCAAAACAGAGAAAATCAGTGTAATTAATTACACGTCTAAAGGGTAAAGGAAACATGAAGAAAGCCAGTGATCACTTCTGTGTTGAAGTTAAGGCCATGTGCCTCTCATTCTGTGCTGGAACCTCATATTTCTCCCATGTTGTACAACAGCCCGTAGGTATATAAAAACACAACTCTGCTCTACTTTTGCTTAGATGTTTAAGAAAAAAAAATCATATAGGAAAAAACCCCACACTCCCATAACAAAGCACCCTGACACTCCTACCGATTCTTGGCAACAGCACAGATTCCTGTAAAATCCATTCAGTCTTTCCCCACTGCAAGTGGGGTGTCTGCTATTCATACATCAAAGCAAAGAAGAGGTAAAAAAAAAAGTCAGACATCAAGAAGGAGAAATCTTGCAGTAGTGACATCACAGATAGGACGATAATGTTCTAGTTGTGATGTCAACAAAATGGAGATGATAGTGGGATGTGACATCAAAGAGGCCGAAGGGTTAGCATGGGATGAAGACAGTTGTGCTTCTTTTGCACTGAGGCATATCATCTGAAAGACTGTGTAAAATCTTGTTGTAAAGTATGCCTAAACAAAATTAATGGAAGGAAGGGCAGGGAGAAAAAGACTTAAATATAGATGGAAAAGTGAAACAGGAGAGAAAGAAAAAGAGAGAGGTAGAGAAGAAAGAGAAGAGATGAAGAAAGACCCAGAAAAGGACAGCCCTGCACATTTTAATCTACCAATTTAGCTTACGTGGGGAGACAAAGAGGGAGGAAAGGGAGAGTAAAAGAGGGGCAGAAAGACAAAGAATCTAAGTCTACACCAGTGATATAAAGATTTGTTTCCTGGTTAACAGTATCATTAGGTTACTAGGTTGGATATACATAGTGTATGACTAGACGTCATAAAACATGTGCAAGGCTTGGAAACGAAAATAGAACGCAAGGAGTCTGACTTCAAAGCAGAATGCCAACAGCTCTGAATCTACCCACAATGATAGTAGCGCGTGCAAAACATAGATCATAGTCCTCCCCTGCAATACAGCAGCAGTAAGCGTGATAAAGCCACAATTGTGCCACGAAAGGGGCCACAGCTCTCAAATAAATAAATAGGAAGGTGAGAGTTACCGCCACTGACGTGTGCCATCAGCAGATGAATCTCATTGGCGGAGAAAGGTTTGGGAAAGGGGGAAAAGATGGCTGCCGTAGTGTTGGCAAGACATTGGGGAGTCAGTCAGGTGGTCGTGACATTTCAGCAGTGAAGCAAAGGTGAATCATCGGTTTGGAACATGTTTTTTCCTGGCTGTCTTGATGAAACAGATGTGTGACACAGACCTGGAAATGTTGATGTGTTGGTGTGTGTGTCTGGGATATCATGAGCATGTGTGTATGCGGGCAGGAGCAAAAGTTGCCTTGCACACTCTCTCTCTCTCTCTCTCTCTCTCCTCTCTCTCTCTCTCTCTCTCTCTCTCCTCTCTCTCCTCTCTCTCCTCTCTCTCTTTTCTCTCACACACACACACACACACACACTCTCTCTCTCTCTCTCTCTCTCTCTCTCTCTCACACACACACACACACACACATGCACGCACACACAAAGTCATTTCATTTCCACTGCCAAATACTTTATTATCTCAAAACAGAGATAATCAGTGTAATTAATTACACGTCTAAAGGATAAAGGATCAAGAAAGGAAGCCAGTGATCACCTCTGTGTTGAAGTTAAGGCCATGTGCCTCTCATTCTGTGCTTGAACCTCATATTTCTCCCATGTTGTACAACAGCCATATAAAAACACAACTCTGCTCTACTTTTGCT
This sequence comes from Rapana venosa, assembly GCA_028751875.1. Lineage (NCBI taxonomy): Eukaryota > Metazoa > Mollusca > Gastropoda > Neogastropoda > Muricidae > Rapana > Rapana venosa. The sequence goes on along the minus strand of CM054159.1, from coordinate 11,104,350 downwards.
TAGATGGTTAAGGAAAAAAATCATATAGGAAAAAAACCACACTCCCATAACAAAGCACCCTGACACTCCTACCGATTCTTGGCAACAGCACAGATTCCTGTAAAATCCATTCAGTCTTTCCCCACTGCAAGTGGGGTGTCTGCTATCCATAAATCAAAGCAAAGAAGAGGTTAAAAAAATCATGACATCAAGAAGAAGAAATCTTGCAGTAGTGACATCACAGATAAGACGATGATGTTCTAGTTGTGATGTCAACAAAATGGAGATGATAGTGGGATGTGACATCAAAGAGGCCGAAGGGTTAGCATGGGATGAAGACAGTTGTGCTTCTTTTGCACTGAGGCATGTCATCTGAAAGACTGTGTAAAATCTGGGTGTAAAATATGCCTGAACAAAATTAATGGAAGGAAGGGAAGGGGAAAAAAAGACTTAAATATAGATGAAAAAGTGAAACAGAGAAAAAGAAAACAGAGAGAGGTAGAGAAGAAAGAGAAGAGATGAAGAAAGACCCAGAAAATGAAAGCCCTGCACATCTTAATCTACCAATTTAGCTTACGTGGGGAGACAAAGAGGGAGGAAAGGGAGAGTAAAAGACGAGCAGACAAAGAATCTAAGTCGAAACAAGTGATTTAAAGATTTGTTTCCTGGTTAACAGTATCATTAGGTTACTAGGTTGGATATACATAGCGTATGACTAGACGTCATAAAACATTTGCAAGGCTTGCAAACGAAAATAGAACGCAACCAGTCTGACTTCAAAGCAAAATGCCAGCAGCACTGAATCTACCCACAATGATAGTAGACGTGCACAACATAGATCATAGTCCTCCCCTGCAATACAGCAGCAGTAAGCATGATAAAGCCACAATTGTGCCACGAAAGGTGCACAGCTCTGAAATAAATAAATAGGAAGGTGAGAGTTACCGCTACTGACGTGTGCCATCAGCAGCTGAATCTCATTGGCGGAGAAAGGTTTGGGAAAGGGGAAAAAGATGGCTGCTGTAGTGTTGGCAAGACATTGGGGAGTCAGTCAGGTCGTGACATTTCAGCAGTGAAGCAAGTTGAATCATCGGTTTGGAACATGTTTTTCCTGGCTGTCTTGATGAAACAGATGTGTGACAGACTTGGAAAATGATGTGTTGGTGTGTGTGTGTGTGTGTGTGTGTGTGTGTGTGTGTGTGTGTGTGTGTGTGTGGTGTGTGTGTGTGTGTGTGCGTGTGAGTGTCTCGTGTGCACTATTAAGTATGTATGCAGGAAGGCAGAGAAACTGCCTAACATGAAGCTCACATGCATATGCATGTGCATATACAGATGTTCACACACACATACCTACATATACATACACACACATGCACACGCCCATACACACATTCTATTGCTCTCTCTGTCTCTCTCTGTCTCTATCTCTCTCTATCTCTCTCTATCTATCTATCTTTTCTGTAGCCCAAGGCCACAGTATTCTCAAACCATTCCAGAGTTCAAGTTTTCTTTCTCTCTCTCTTTTCCAGACAGACAGTTACACAGACAGACAGTTACACAGACAGTTACATACACAGACAGCTACACAGACAGACAGTTACACAGACAGACAGTTACACAGACAGTTACACACACAGACAGTTACACAGACAGACAGTTACACAGACAGTTACACAGACAGTTACACACACAGACAGTTACACAGACAGACAGTTACACAGACAGACAGTTACACAGACAGACAGCTACACAGACAGACAGTTACACAGACAGTTACACACACAGACAGCTACACAGACAGACAGTTACACAGACAGTTACACACACAGACAGTTACACAGACAGACAGCTACACAGACAGACAGTTACACAGACAGTTACACAGACAGTTACACACACAGACAGTTACACAGACAGTTACACAGACAGTTACACACACAGACAGTTACACACTCAGACAGTTACACAGTTACACAGACAGACAGTTACACACACAGTTACACACACAGACAGTTACACAGACAGACAGTTACACAGACAGTTACACACACAGACAGCTACACAGACAGACAGTTACACAGACAGTTACACACTCAGACAGTTACACAGACAGTTACACACACAGACAGTTACACAGACAGACAGTTACACAGACAGACAGTTACACAGACAGTTACACACACACACACAGTTACACAGACAGTTACACACACAGACAGTTACACACACAGACAGTTACACACACACACTTACACACACACTTACACAGACAGACAGTTACACAGACAAACAGTTACACACACAGACAGACACACAGACAGACAGTTACACAGACATACAGTTACACAAACAGTTACACACACACACAGACACACAGACAGACATTTACACACACAGACAGCTACACAAACAGACAGACAGTTACCCCGAGGGACAGACAGGGAGGAGAGGGCATGCATGAACTATGGGTGGAGGACCATACCCTAGGAAGGAACCTCTAGGAAGGCAGGCAGACATGGTGGGGTAAGATTCATTCTACCGGAGAGATAGCGGTACCAGTCAACTCGCTACAGTGAACACTACCTCTTGGTCTGGCATTTCTCACCAGGCTGCTTTTGTCATTGAGACCTACATGCAACGTGGTGCTTCACGGTATGTGTTGAAATAGGAGAGGACTTAAAGAAGGAAAAACACAGGGGGTTTGGTTTTCTTGAATGGTGGCTGAATATTTTGGTTTAAACAGGTTCTGTTGTTTTTTAGAACGAAATATATAGCACATACAATTAGAATAATATTTGTGTGGTGGTAGACACTTGATTTGTGATAGGAGGGAGAGGGTAAGGAGGAATTGCGTGCATGCATGTGTGTTTGTGCACACACGCATGCAGTGTGTGTGTGCGTGCATGCGTGTGTGTGTCTGCCTGTCTGCCTGTCTGTGTTTGTATCTGTGTGTATATATGTGTACACATGCATGTGTGCATGCATGTGTGTGTAAAGTTCAAATCTTACTTTAAATTGACATAAAAAATCTGAAGTAACTGCACTGCTTGCTGCTTATAATCAGCACTTAAGTAACCAGCAGATATGTCCATGCGAACTCACACTGATTCCAGGATCACTCACACTTCTTATGCGTGGGACATTCAGCCTACTTTCAGTAGCAGCAAGAGTTGTCTGTGACACGGTCTTTTAGTAGATGGGTGAGAGAGAGAGGTATAATATATGGCATACACAACCAAAATAACGAAAGTGGAGGAACATCTCTTCTGTGTCTTAAAAGACTTCAAGGCTTCAAAAGGAGTGTACTTGAATAACAGCCACGCCTTATCAATGTCTTTATTCCCTCATCCATGCAAGTACCTCAAACTGACCAATGTAATATTGCAATACGTATTCTTAACCATGTTGGAACACACTAAACAGTTCTACGAGCCATGTAAGTACACTCAGAGTGTACAAAATTCTCTACATCAGAGCCAAAGCAGGTTACCTCCTTCTTTTGGCCGCACTGGAGATAACCTGGTTTGTCTCTAACGTAGCAAAATTTCGCTTACATAATTATTTTCAAGAAATACTGAAAAGAAGTCGGCTCAATTATTTTTTAGAAACAGTCGTTTTAGGAAATGAAACATAATAACTATTTCCCTGTAAAAAAAAAAAAAAAAAAAAGCCAACACAGACATGTAAATACTACATTGACATTCATGACTTCACGATATAACACTAGCTGTGTGTCTTTCCCACACCCTTTGGGCCTCATGTCTGCCCCCCACCCCCGCCCTCCAATGTGGCACAACAGTTGGTAAGTGTATAACATCACAACTCTGCCCCACTTGAGCTCGCATGTTTCAGAAAACACATTATATAGAAGAAAAAAAAGAAAGAAAAACTCTCATGACAAAAGCACCCTTATACACTGGCTGATACTTGGCATGAGTACAACAGATTCCTGCACAAGCCATTCCATCTGTCTTACCTCCCTGCTTCATGTGGTGACGTCAAACCAAAGAAGAGGGGAGAAGAATGGTGACGTCAAGGAGGAGAAATCAGAGTATAGTGACATCAAAAGGATATGAAGATGATGGTTAGGCTGTGACGTCAACAAGATGGAGAGGACAGCTAGATGTGACGTCAGAAAGGTCAGGGGGTTAGCGCTGGATGCAGGAATGTTGTGCTTGTTGTGCGCTGGGGCATGCAAAGTGAGAGGCTTGTGTAAACTCTGGTTTTTTAAGGAAAGATGGGGTGGTGTGAGAGAAAGAATGAAAGACATCAACCCAAACATAGAAGAAAGAAAGAAAGAAAAAGAAAGAATATCAACCCAAAATAGAAGAAGAAAGAAAGAATGAAAGAAAGAAAGAAAGAAAGAAAGATAGATAGAAAGAATACAACCCAAAAATAGAAGAAAAGGAAAGAATGAAAGAAAGAAAGAAAGAAAAAGAAAGAAAGAAAGAAAAAAAAGGAAGAGAAAAGAAGAAAAAAGAAATAGGAAGTCTCACATTCTTAGCAATAGGCTTACAGAGAGAGGGTGGGGAGAAGAGAGAAGGAAGAACAGAGGTAAGAGAGAGAGAGGGGAGAGAGAGAGAGAGAGAGAGAGAGAGAGAGAGAGAGATGCGAAGGAGGAGTAGGAGGACAAAAAGTTAGACACAGGATCTAGTCTAAAAAAAAAAAGCATTTAAAAAAAATTATTTGTAGGTAAGCAGTTTTACTGAGCTATATTAGGCATAACCAGCATACACATAGCCTATAACTAGACATCATTAAGTATTTTGCAAGTCTTGCACACGAAAATAGACTGCAGCAAGGCTGACTTCAACGTAAGCTGCCAGCTGCACTGAATCAACCCAGAAGAAGGAGTAGTACAGGAGAG
>CM054159.1:11087004-11097004 GCA_028751875.1 Rapana venosa | reverse complement strand
TGTGTGTGTGTGTGTGTATGTGTGTGTGTGTGTACATTTGAATTTGTTAAAATATTGTTGATCATTGTTAGTTGCATGTGTAGGAGCGGGTTGAATGCAAGCGCTCTGATTTGTTTTTGCAAGATATAGCGCTATAAAAATTCCATTTATTTATTATTATTTTATTATTATTATAGTCACGATAAAATCGGACATGATCATCAAAAAATTGAAGATTTCTTGTGTTCCTCCAGTGGTTGACCCCGCGCTTGTGTATTGTGGTTAGGAAGCGAGCAGACGACAAAGGACTGAGGGGCTACAGTATTTGCTGAAGAATCAAAAAAAAAATTCCGACAAATTTGTGTAAGTCCACGTTAAATTTTGAGTCAGAGGCTAGTCTTTCACAAAAAGTGGGGGGGGGGGGGGGGGGTGTACATTTCTGTAGATGGCTTAGTACGTGCAGTATAAATGCAAGAGTAATTTTATAGGAAAATAGAAGAAAAAGTGACAAAAAGTGAAGATGGTGGGTAGCCTTCTCTTCCCATCTCTACACTTAAGTCATCACTACCACCTGTTTCACTGATCAGCCATCAAGACGACTTTACTCCCTGGAGAAAACAGAAAATTGGCATGAGTAGTCGTAGAAGTAGTAGTAGTAGTAGTAGTAGTAGTAGTCGTCGTAGGAGTAGTCGTCATCGTAGTAGTAGTCGTAGTAGTAGTCATTAGTAGGAGGAGGAGGAGGAGTAGCAGCAGCAGCAGCAGTAGCAGTGGTAGTAGTAGTAGCAGCAGCAGCAGCAGCAGCAGCAGTAGTAGTATCACTATTATTATTATTATTATTATTATAATTATTATTAAACATTGTAGATCACTTGGCAATGGCAGCTGGCATAATTATCTGACACAACGGTTTCTCTGAGAGTGTGCAGAGAGGGGGGGAGGGAGACGGAGGGGGAGAGGGAGGGATGGAGGGAGGGAAGGAAGAGAGGGAGAGAGAGAGGGTGAGAGAGAAAGTGTGTGAGAGAGAGAACTCGAACTCGAAAGGTTTATTCACAAAAAGGCCATTGGCCCATACATGAAGGGGGGTTGCTGAGCTGCTTAGTATTTTAGTGAGAAAAATAAGGAAGCACCACCCAAAAAAAAGTTATTGTATAACCACATCCACCGCAATAAAAATCAGTTTCAAAAAATATGACTTAAGAAACCAAGTTGTCTCTTATTCTAAAGACTTTGTGTGTGTGTATGAGAGCGAGAGAGCGAGGAGAGCGAGAAAGCGAGAGAGAGGAGGAGAGAGGAGAGAGAGAGATGAGAGAGAGAGAGAGAGGAGAGAGAGAGAGAGAGAGAACGAGAGAGGGTGAGAGAGAGAGTGTGTGTGTGAGGGGCGAGAGAGAGAGAGAGTAGAGAGAGAGAGAGAGAGCTCAGGGAAGAAAGAGAGAGGCTGAGTGAGAGAGAGAGAGAGAGAGAATGACATTTTTAATGCAATAAGTCTTTTGAGCTAAGATTTGCTACCACTTTGTTCTTTCTTTTCCTTTATTTTTTTTTTTTTTTAGAAAGGAGAAACGGGTTGAGTTGTGTGTTATTATTATGACTGCTATTTCGTTGCGCCTGGTTTGATGCAGTTGTCTTTTTTTTCCCCTCCTATGTCATCGTAATACGGACATGAACCTGTTTTTGAGCACCTGACCTGTTGAGAATCTTCTTGTGTGCTATTCTGCTGGAGTAGGTTATGATGTATGAACATCGGGGGTTTTTTTCGTTTATTTTCTTGTCTTTTACCTAATGAGCTCATTGTGATTGATGCCAATGTAATAGCTTGTATTGCGTAAACTTCTACACGAAAATAGCAGCAGTGAGAAGTATTGGAGTTGGAGTAGAGTGGAGTGGCGTGATGTGGCGTGGAATGTAGTTGTGTGGAGTGTAGTGTGGTGTGGTGTGATGGGGTGGGGTGGGTTTGGGTGGGGTGGGGTGGGGTGTGGAATGTAGGGTGTGGTGTGGTGTGGGGTGGGGTGGGTTGTGGTGTTGTGTGGTGGATTGTGGTGTGGTGTGGTGGGGTATGGTATGGTGTGATGTTGTGTGGTATGGTGTGGTGTGGCGTGAAATGTAGTGGTGTGGTGTGGTGTGGTGCGGCGTGGTGTGGAGTGGAGTGGTATGGTGTGGTGTGGAGTGGAGTGGAGTGGAGTGGTGTGGTATGGTATGGTGTGGTTTGGTGCGGTGCAGTGCAGTGTGGTGTGGTGTGGTGTGGTGTAGTTTAGTGAGAATTATTGGAGTTGGGTTAGGTTGGATTGGATTGCAATGGAGTGGAGGGGAGTGCGGTGCAGTGTAGTGTTGTGTAGTGCAGTGCAGTGTAGTGTAGTGTAGTGTAGTGCAGTGTAGTGCAGTTTAGTGTAGTGTAGTGTAGTGTGGTGTAGTGCAGTTTAGTGTAGTGTAGTGTAGTGCAGTGCAGTTTAGTGTAGTGCAGTGTAGTGCAGTGTAGTGCAGTGTAGTGTAGTGCAGTTTAGTGCAGTGTAGTGTAGTGTAGTGCAGTTTAATGTAGTGCAGTGTAGTGTAGTGCGGTGTAGTGTAGTGTATACCGCTTTAAGTCTCGGAAATTCACTTTATTTTCATATTGTTCATAACCCCAACGATTACAAAATGCCATATGAGAAATGTCACCTTATTCAATTTCAGCCAACGAGCCACAATGGCGCAGTGGTTAGCGCCTTGGGTTACGGACTGGGAGGTCGCGGGTTCGATTCCCATAAAAGTCATAGGGATTTTTCGGACTCCGGCCGGCTCCTACCTAGAGTGCTGTGGGCTCAGTGGGAAGACTTGGACCACACAGTCGAGCTTCATCCACTTAACGGATGCGAGTTTGAGAGTGTTGCTCAAATTACCTGACCAACACTGCAGGTGTCTGTATCTCTCGGGCCCGGTTGACGCCGGGATATATTATGATAGTAAGCGTAGAGTACAACCCTGTCAAGTAGTCTCAAAGCATATGCACTTCCACAGCAGCATAATTACGTCATCTTCATTGTCATTGATCATCATGCAATTAAAAAAATTGCCTCTGATTCGGTGGTCCCAGTTTCTCTGGTCTCATGGTGGCCTCAGATTCGGTTTGCCCATACACTCCTGTGCCTGTGGTGAGTTTGTGTCAAAGCCTTTGGGGTTGGAGGTTCGCGGGGGACGGTCGTTGGATGGACGTTGTGGTGGTTGCCACCTCGGGTGGGCAACTCACTCAGTCTGGCTCCGCGACTGAGCTAATACTGTCGTTAGTAGGGGGCTTAGTAGGTGGTGTCCTGCGTATGTTAGCTCAGAACAGGCACCACTGAACACCGCCAAAGTGACCCAGCAGCAGTGCAGGGCCCCTCTGGCTGGTGGCCCCACGGCGGCCTGATAGTGATTGGCTCCTTGTGGACCTCCGACTCTGAGGATGAGACATAACAAATCTGGGTATGGTTGTGGCGGGGAGATTGGAATGAGCGGCGTGGGAACAGCAGGACGGGGGACGTCACAGAAGATGAGGCAGCAAAAAAAACCAAAAAAATCTGTCACCTTATTCAATTTCAGCAACTCTTATAAAACATTCACCTCAAGTTTAGAATCGGCCCCATCCAATCTCTTTTTTTTTTTTTAATCATACACGATCAGACTGGAGAGAGAGAGAAAAAACCCACCCACACCATTAAATGACAAAATAATTATTCATCTTGATTATTTCATTCCTGGAGGCCAATAGACCCAGGCCCGTGCTGAAGACGCCAGCTATTTTTAGCTTCCTGCATCATCCCCAGGATACTTACCCCCCCCCCCCCCCCCCCCCCAAAATGCGTAGAAATCATCATCATCATCATCATCATCATCATCATCATCATCAGTCCCGTGACCTTGGCGGTCGTGGAGGAGACACGAAAGACGATGCCGCGGTAAGCCTCCTCCATCCATCTCGGTCCTCGGCTCTGCGCAGTAGTGCCGAGTCATTTATCCTGGTCCATTCTCTGATGTTGTCCATCCATGACTTGTTCTGTCTTCCCCTCTTTCTGCCACCTTCGAGTGTTCCCTGCAGTACTGTTTTTGGCAGAGTGTTGTGGCGGGTGACGTGGCCGAACCATGTCAGCTTTTTCTTCTTGACGATGGTGAGAAGGGGTTCCTGTGGACCTGCCAGCCGTGTTATAGGACCATGAATATTTCAATGTACCACAACAAGGCCGATTTTTTAAAAACAATATCGTTTTTATGGGCGAATAACACAGCGGAATAATCCTCCTGTGCCGCATTTCTGTGTTTTACAGTATCACTAACTGGTCACAAAAACAAAAACAATACAAACAAAATGTCTTATGACGTATAAAATGAAGAAACATGTAAAAAACAAAAAAACAAATTGTTTGACACGAGGTATGGAGAATGGACTGGGAGGGCAAAAAAATGTGATAATATAATAATAATAATAATAATAATAATTATGGAATTTATATAGTGAGAGTGGTGATATGATAAAAAGGTCAGAAAAAGTCAGAAACAACGAGAGTGATAGAAAAGAGGATTTTTTTTCTTATACGATTACCAGAAAGTAGGGGATGCTGTTTTAAAATGGAAGAGCACCCGGAACCTCCACGGGTGTCACGGCAAATAAAATATATAAAAAATTCGGGCTTCTCTCCCCTGGAAGAGCATGTCTCCTCAAGAACAGCGCCACCCAACTTTTTCTTTTCCTGTCCGCATGAGTATTTGTTTTCCTATAAAAAGTTACTTTTTTTTTTCTACAGAACTTTGCCGGGTATAAACTCTCTTGTTGCCGTGGGTTCTTTTACGTGCTTTGAATGCATTCTGCACACCGCACCTTAGTTTATCATCTCATCCGAAAGACTAGCAACTTTTTTTTTTCTATTTAACCCCTTTTAATCTGTATATTCCTGTTTCCCTATGGGTAACCTGCTGTAGGGTAACCAACCATGTACTAACCCATCCTTACGTATCACCCACTACTGGGTTAAAGTGCTCCGATTTGTTTGTTTTACCAGATTCAGCGCTGTATAAATTCCATATATTATTATTATCATATTATTATCATTATTATTATTAAAGAAGCATACAAATGCGTACAGTGCACGTGTACTGGGAAAGAGGGGTTTTCTCCCTTAACTAGGGGTAGTGGTGAGGGGGTTGGGGTTTTCTTGTGTGTGTGGTTATTTTTTATTGATGTATGTTTGTAGTGGGTATGTGCATCATAGTATTTTCCTAGTTATACTTTACCAAGTCTATAAGGTCAGTAGAAGGTGAGATGTAACCCACATCTTTATTTTTATTTTTAGATCAAATGTCTTGCTACCACGAAACCACAGGTCCACTAAAGGAAGGGGACAGGGGAGGGGGGGGGGGGGGAGGAAAGGAAGATCACCGTCAACTTTCCGAACAACCTGGAGGTTTGAGTTACGGTTCCTGATAAGTGCCACCAGCAGGTAAATTCCGCTGGGGGAGGTTGCGGTAGGGACATCAGGTCGGCGAAAGTGTTAACAAAACAGGGGAGAATTTGGTCCCTGACATTTCACAGCCTGACTGGAGGGGGGGGGGGGGGGGGGGGGGGGGGTCTGGTTAAGAGGGGTGGGGGGGGGGGGGGGTGTTTGATCAGTTGTTGGGCCTGACGAAGGAATGAGATCCTTAATACGTGTCGCTTGTACACAAGTAGGTGCAGGGACCTCGAGAATGCATGCAAACACAGATTCTGGCATGCTCCACACACGCACAGACGCACACGCACGAACGCACGCACGCACGCACGCGCGTGCGCACGAACACACGCACGCGCGCACACACGAACACACACGCTCACACGCGCGCGCACACGCACACATTTGTACACTATGTAGGCATAAACAAGTGTGAATACACGTGTGTATGGGGGTGTGTGGTGATGCGTTAATTGCTTGCAAGTGTATGATGCTTATGTACGCGTGTCTAAGCATGTGTGTGTGTGTGTTGTTTGCAAAATGTTAGCAATACTTGCAAGCATACCTGCATGCGCATACAAAATTATGCATGCATGTGTGCACGCGCGCACACGCACACTCGCGCTCACACACACACACACACACACACACACATATCCATAAGCATACATGTGGCTAAAAAAAAAAAAAAGTTACTACATTTTACCACCTCTTTATATTGATGATACCATATTCAATGAAGGAGATACTAACTTTCAGGAGTTGGTATCGATGACCATTTCTGCTAGAATACGGGGACGGAATAGCTCAGTGGTCAGGACACTCCCTTTCCCCCAGCCAAGGTTAAGCAGCATTGAGCATAGTTTCCAAGTGGATGGATGACTGATTGTGCGTCTTGGCTTCAGTACAGTTCCCCCAGTTCACCCAGCTGTAAATGGGTACCTGCCCTCTTTAGGTCAGGGAAGGCAAAGCAGCGAGGGAGAGGAGATGGGCGTCGCCCTCAATATGCTGGCCCCTAGAGAAGCTGAGGTCTTTGACATCTTACTTCCCAACGATCGCATAGGTTATGAGAATACCTTTACCTTTTTTTACCTTTGTGTGTGTGTGTGTGTGTGGTGTGTGCGTGTGTGGTGTGTGTTGTGTTGTGATACCTCTATCTCTTCCCCCCCCCCCCTCTCTCTCTCTCTCTCTGCCTGTCGTGTCTCTCTCTCTCTCTCTCTCTCTCTCTCTCTCTCTCTCTCTCTCTCTCTCTCTCTCTCTCTCTCTCTCTCTTTCTCTCTCTTAAATATTGTCTTTGTTTTATTTTTTCTGCATTATCATGATTTGTACTTGACATAATTGATTTACTGTTTGATATTATCTTCTTCTTTTCTTGAAGGCAGGATCGCAACAACAACAACAACAACAACAATACAACAACAACAACAACAACAACAACAACAGTTGCATAATTATTATAATCTTATTCCTTTCCCTCAAGAAAAAAACATATTATTCCAATTCGACTTTGACTTCAACTTCGTCTTTTCTACCTAAACCCTTTAATTAATATCTTCTCTCCCCCCCTCCCACCCACCCCACCCCACCCCACCCCCCCCCCCACCCCGGAGGGGGGGGGGGGGGGGCTCTTTTGCCAGGTAAAGAGTATCTGAAAATGGTCCCTCTGGCAATGTTGCTAATGAATTCTCCGTAGCGGCGGTGCTTGCAATGTCTTTGGCTGTGAACTCTCACAAAAAAAGTGAAAGGGGGAAAAGGGGGGGGGGGGGGGGGGGGGGGGGGGAACCATCCATCCCCCTTTCACTGTACACAGACAGGTACACAGGTAGACGACAGACGTAAACAAACATACTCAGAGTCTCAAACTTTGGGTGCGTTGTAGGGAACTGTAAAACAGCCATTTTAATACACGCGCTGCACGCACGCACGCATGCACGCATGCCTACAGTCTCTCTCTGTCTGTCTGTCTGTCTGTCTGTCTGTCTCTCTCTCTCTCTCTCTCGCTCTCTCTCTCTCTCTCTCTCTCTCTCTCTCTCTCTCTTTCTCTTTCTCTCCCCCTCTCTCTCTCACACACACACGCACTCACATACACACACACTCACATACACATACACACACACACACACACACACACACACAACAACAGAGAGAGACAGAGAGAGCGTTAAATATCACTAATATTTAAACAGACATTATACAAGAATCAACTAAACACACACACACACACATGTACATATCGATATATGTGTGTCAAACACACATACGCGCGCGCACGCACGCACGCACGGGTGCGCACACACGCACGCACCCACCCACCCACCACCACCACCACTACCCACACACACACACGCCGCCACCACCACCACCACCATCCACCCACCTCCACCACCACCACCATCCACCCATCCACCACCACCCCTGCCACCCCAATATCTGGACACCCATATGGTTCACAATTCGCGTTGGCAAAGACTAACAAAACATCATAATACATTAAACCTGTTAACCCGGTATAAAATGAAATAAAGTAAATCAAATAAAGGGGGAAGGGGTGTGTATTAATAGATAAAAATCTTGTTTACACACAATTCTTCTTCTTCTTCTTCTGATTCTGCTTCTTTCTTCGTCTTCTGCTTGTCCTCCTCCTCCTCCTCCTCCTCTTCTTCTTCTTCCGTTCTTCCTTTTCTTCTTCTTCTGCTTCTTCTACTTCTGCTTTTTTTCTTCTTCTTCTGCTTCTTCTTCTTCTTCTTCTTCTTCTTTTCTTCTTCTTCATCTTCTTCTTCTTCTTCTTCTTCTTCTTTCTTTCTTCTTCTTCTTTCTTCTTCTTCTTTCTTCTGTTTTTCCTTCTTCTTCTTCTTCTTCTTCTTCTTCTTCTTCTTCTTCTTCTTCTTCTTCTGCTTTTTCTTCTTCTTCTTCTTCTTCTTCTTCTTCTTCTTCTTCTTCTTCTTCTTCTTCTTCTTCTTCTTCTTCTTCTGCTTCTCCTCCTCCTCCTCCTCTTCTCCTTGTTCTTCTGCTTCTTTCTTCTTCTGCTTCTGTTTCTGCTTTTTCTTCTACTTCTTCTTCGTCTGCTGCTGCTTCTTCTTCTTCTTCTTTCTTCTTCTTCTTCTTCTTCTTCTTCTTCTTCTTCTTTCTTCTTCTTCTTCTTCTTCTTCTTCTGCTCCTCCTCCTCCTCCTCCTCCTCTTCTTCATCTTCTACTTGTTCTGCTTCTGCTTTTTCTTCTTCTTCTGCTTCTTCTTCTTCTTCTCCTCCTCCTGCTCCGCCTCTTCCTCCTCCTTCTTCTTCTCCTCCTTCTGAGTGAAAATGCCTCACGCTGCCGTTAAGCGCCTTTCAAGTCCGGCCCAGCGCATCCAACTTCGGCATAAGAGAGAATTGTAATCTTTTAAGTCTTTTTGGAGTTAAAATCAACAACAAAACCAGGAGAATGTTACCGAGAAGACAGAAAATAGACAAGAAGAGGAGGAAGATGGTGACAGGAAGAAATAGGAACAAGGCAACAACAACAAACTAAAACAAAGAGAAGGATATAAAAAAAAAAAGAGAAATTTCTAGCACAGAATTTTCCAAAAGGTGGGGGATGCTGTTTATACTGACAGGTCCCTCCTGGGCATCCCCACTGGAGGTGGAGGGGAGGGTGGGGAGGGTAATACGCACGCACACACACACACACACACACACATACATACATACATACACACACACACACACACACACACAACACACACACACACACACACACACACACACACACACACACACACACACACACACACACTAAAACGAACAGATGAAAACATTTTGTTTGAAAAGAAGTTCTGACAAGCTTTTTACCCACGCGCCATAAAGCCTAGCGATTTACAAAGCACTCGCGCTACAGTGAAAAATGGCAAAATTAATGGGCAGACAACTACTATAAACAGACAGCGGAGGGGAAAAGTGAGAGAGAGAGAGAGAGAGAGAGAGAGAGAGAGAGAGAGAGAGAGATTGATTGACACACAAACAAAATCGCTCTGCAAGCAAGGAGGCAGCAGTACAGTAAAGGTAAAGGTAAAAGGTAAAGGTGTCCCATAACCTATAAGGTCGTAGGGGAGCGAGGCGTCAGAGACCTCACTTCTCTAGGGCCAGCATATTGAGGGCGGCGCCCATCTCCTCTCCCTCGCTGCTTTACCTTCCCTGACCCTAAAGAGGGCAGGTACCCATTTACAGCTGGGTGAACTGGGGGAACTGTACTGAAGCCAAGGCGCGCAAACGGTCACCCATCCAACTGGTAACCACGCTCGACGCTGCTTAACTTGGCTGGGGGAAAGCGAGTGCTCCGACCACTGAGCTATCCCGTCCCCTACAGTACAGTACAGTACAGTTAAGTGGGGAAATTTGTTTATCCTTGTGTTGAGTTCACACATGCTCCCTTTCTGCACACAGCCAGCTGCAATCGCACTCTCTGCCCCTCACTCACTCACTCACTTACTCACTCACTGACTCACTCACTGACTCACTCAGCAGTCGACTGCTTCGTCGTCGAAGGGTTCATGCTTAGGAGGGTGTTGGGTTGGGTGTTTTTTACCTACTAGGTCTTGTTCACTTTCTTTCAAATTTA
>CM054159.1:11067004-11069504 GCA_028751875.1 Rapana venosa | reverse complement strand
AAAAGGACATGAGTAATAATCCAAAGTCCAGATAAATGCCAACCAATATTTTCAGTTATTACGTATAGGATCCGTTTCATTCATAGTCTGCTTACGTTTATCTAGAGCCTGCGTTACATATATTGCTAAAGATTTAAGCTCGGACATATTATTTGAAGATAACACCTTTTGTACAAGATTGGTGGACCTGTTGGTTGGGTTTGTCAAAAAAGCAATTTTTTGGCGAATTTCATGATAAGTTCTACAAGCAAACAAAAAATGAAATTCGTCTTCTTCTTCTTCTCCACATGCTGGACAAGAGTTGTTGTCTATCTCTGCTGTAATATACCATTGTTTGCAGTTCAAAAGACCACACAATCTTAGCCTAAATTTTAGTAAATTACTTCGAAGCCTTTTATTAGTTAACGATATCAGATACTGTTCTGGACCAAACGCATCTTTAAAGGAGCTATACCAAGTGTATTTTTTACGAGACATTAACTGTTCGTGCCAGTTTTGATGAAAACATGAAATAAGTCTATCTTTCAATTCTCTAACAAACTGTTCTTCGTAACCCACCCCCTGGCATAGCCAAACAATACCAAATCCATTTATCGTCAAAAGATCTTTTACTTTAGTCGCCCAGTTTACTTTACCATTATTATGTTGTATAAGCAGCATCTCGTATGCTTGTCTGTTTATTCTTGACATAGGAAGCCTGATAAGTTTAATCCAGTATTTAATGCATTTAGTTATGGTTCTTATATACAAGGGGTATCTACCAGTTTCTCCGTACATAAGTTTATTTGATGCATGTAATGGAACACATAAGAATTTTTTCATGGCAAAGGTGTGTACTTTTTCAATTTGTGTGGTATCTTCTAGACCCCATACTTCTGCTGCATACGTCAGGGCAGGTTCTATTTGTGTGTCAAACAGTTTCCAAAATAGTGTACTATCAGCAGAAGCTAATCTTCTCCTTGATTTGATAATTTGCATAACTCCATTTTTGGCTTTTTGACACATCATATCAAACATAGAGCTATTACACAACTTTGTTGAAAATGTTACCCCAAGGTAAGAGAGAGAGAGAAAGTGAGAGGGAGAGAGAGAGAGAAAGAAAGAGAGGAGAGAGAGAAAGAAAGAGAGAGGAGGGAGAAAGAAGAGAGAGAAAGAGAGAGAGAGAATTGATGACGGACAGAAGAAAAACAGAGAGAGAGAGAGAGGGGGGGGGGGGGGGAGGGGGGAAGGGAGGGAGGTAACGTAACAAAGATTTATTCCATAAAGCCTTAGCCTCATTGGAAGGGGGGGGGGAGGGGGGGGGGGTAATTACAGATCATCACGTGCAACACGATAATTCATTTTACCCACCCAGTCACACATACATACATACATACATACATACATACATACATACATACATACATACATACATACATACATACATACATACATACACATGTTTATAAACAAACATAGATATGGGTCTCAGCTAATTTGCTTTTGCCCAACTAAACAACTTCGTATTTTGAAAGATGTGTAAGGAAATATAGTAAGATTACGAGAGAAATAGAAAGTGAGAGAGAGATGGAGGAGAGAGAGGGGTGAGGAAGGAAGGGAGGGGGAGAGAGATTTTAAAAAAAAATTATTCATTTATTCTTTTATATCAAGGATAATGGAATAAGCCCTTACGTGCTTTTTTACATCCGTTCCCCGTGTGTATGCGGTTTTGTAAATTTTGTCATGCGTTCCCACCTGCACACAATGACCTACTCTTACGAAACAGGAGAGAGAGGTGGAGAGAAAGAGAGAGAGAGAGAGAGAGAGAGAGAGAGAGAGAGAGAGAGAGAGAGAGAGAGAGAGAGAGAGAGAGAGAGAGGGAGAGAGAGAGAACCCTGAACATTTTTAATTGTACTTCGACTTTGGGCACAATACAAGTGAAGAGGATGAACGGAAAACAGAAATAATAAGATAAACGTGTTTTTGTTTTTCTATATTAAACTGTCTAGCGATGCAACACATTCTTCAAAACACATAACATACATACGACTAAACGCGTCATCGTTACAATAATAATAGTAGTAATGTTTGGAATTTATCCAGCGCTGAATCTTGTAAAGGAACAAATCAAAGCGTTTATCATCATCCTCAACACAGAACGCCATCGTTATCAGTTATTACATTCAATACAATCGTCGTGAGAGAGAAAGAGAGAGACAGAGCGAGAGAGAGAGAGAGACAGACAGACAGAGAGAGTGGGGAGGTGGGGGAGGGGGAGGATGTGTGGAACGGATGTGGAACGTCACAGCGGATGAGACTATAAACCGAGGTCCCGTGTGCGAACGCACGCAGAACATCTTGCGCACACGTTACAACCCGTTCCGCTTTTAGGAAGAGTAGGCCATTGTGTGCCGGTGGGAACGGATGACAAAAGTTACAAAACTGCATACACACGGGGACTGGAAGAAAAAAAGCACATGAATGCTTATTCCAATTATCCTCGAAATAAAAGAATGAAATG
>CM054159.1:11057004-11059504 GCA_028751875.1 Rapana venosa | reverse complement strand
AATGAACAGAGGCACTGAGACAGACAGCAAGACTGATCAGGGTGACGGAGAACAAGAGAAAGGGAGAGATGGAGAGAAGAAAGAGTGAGAGAGAAAGAGAGAAAAGTCATCAGAAAAAACTTAAGAAGAAACAAACAAACAAACAAAAACAAAGAAAGAAAGGCTAAAGAAAGAAAGGCTGAAGAAGAAAAAAAAGAAAGAAAGAAAGAAGAGAAAACCCTTAAGAAAAGAAAGAAAGAAAAGCTAGAAAAAAAAGAAAGAAACAAACAAACAAAGAGAGTCTAAAGAAAGAAAGGAAGGAAGAAAGAAACAAACAAAAAACAAAGAGAGAAAGAGAGGCTGAAGAAAAAGAAGAAACAAACAAAGAAAAGAAAGAAAGAAAATCTAAAGAAAAGAAAGAAAGAAAAGAAAGAAAGAAAGAAAAGAAAAAAAGGAAAGAAAAGGAAGAAAGAAATAAAGAAAGAAGTAAAATCTAAACAAAGAAAAGGAAGAAAGAAAGGAAGAAAGAAAAAAGAAAATCTAATAAAAAGAAAGAAAACAGAAAGAAAAACAGAAAGAAAAACAGAAAGAAAGGCAAAAAGAAAAACAGAAAGAGGGGAAAAAAAGAAAAGCTAAAGAAAAGCAAAAAGCAAGAAAGAAAAACATGTCTATCAGACGTCAAAAGTAGCCTGAAGATAGGGGGGGGGGGGGGGGGGGGGGGGGAACCTCCACGAAAAGATCTGGAAACAGACAGAGGCACTGATACACAGACAGCAGACAGACCAACGTAACGGAAAACAAGAGAAAAAAAAACAGGATAAAAGGTAAAGAAGGAAGAACAAAAGAAAGAAAGGAGAAGAAAGGGTGGGAGCTCAAAGGAAAGACACAAGTAAAGAATGAAAGGAAAAATGGGAAGAAAGGCAGGAAAGAAAGAAAGAAAAGAAAAAAGAAAGGAAAGGAAAAAAACAGAAGAAAAGAAAGAAAGAAGGAAGGCAGGAAGGACAACAACGACAGACAAACGAAGAAAAAGAATGAACGAAAGAAAGAGAGAATAGCTGAAAACACAGAGAGAATAAAAAAAAAATACAACAAAAACAAAGGAAATTAAGTAAGAATCAAACAAAACACAAACACACACACACGCTCTAATAAACAAACGAACAAGCAAGGAAAACAGATACGTGAGTACCAAAACAACAACAACAACAACAAACGTCAATCTAAACACAAGAGCCCCCCTGCACCCCCACCCTCCCAAACCGAAACAGGACATTCCGAATCCAAACACAAAGAAACCCAATAAGGTTTAAGCCAAATGCAGAGAGAGTCAAGTCAAGTCAAGTCAAGTCAAAAACACTTTAATCATCCCACATGAAGGGCAATTACATTACTGACAGGCACTGTGATACGTATAATTATCTCGAAAGACACATCTCTCGTGGCGCTGCTCATGTGGCGACACACTCTCCTGACAGATAGCGACAGAGACAGACAGACATAGAGAGACAGACAGACAGAGACAGACAGACAGACACAGAGAGAGCGAGAGACAGACAGACAGACAGACAGACAGAGAGATTACAAAAATAAATACACAGGATTATTTCATTGGAGGGAGAAAAAGAAGACAACAACAACAACTACTACAACAACGCCAACAATAACCACAACAACCACAACATCAACAACAACAACAAAAGCAAGCAGAATGGGAAATTTAAATGACGGGTTAAATGGTTCGCGTGATGGCTGGTCGTTGGGTGACTGTGTGCACTGCCCCCCTCCATTCCTAGTATCAGTGACAGTGACAAAGAAGAAAAACACCCCCAACTAAACAACAACAGATTTGTGTGCACGTGACTCTCTGTCTGTTTCTGTGTATGTATGTCTGTCTGTTTGTCTGTCTGCTTCTCTCTCTCTCTCTCTCTCTCTCTCTCTCTCTCTCTCTCTCTCTCTCTCTCTCCTCTCTCTTCTCTCTCTCTCTCTCTTCTCTATCTATCTATCTATCTATCTGTCTATCTGTCTATCTATCTATCTATATCTACCTACCTATCTATTATCTACGAATCTATTTATCTATATCTATCTATTTACCTATCTATCTATCTATCTATACCTATCTACCTACGTATCTATTTATCTATCTATCATTATCTATCAATCTGCCTCATTCACTTCCTCTCTCTCTCAAACACACACACACACACACACACACATAAACACACACACACACGCTCGCACGCACGCACGCACGCACGCATGCACTCACCAACGTAAACACATATACACATGTTCTCGCACACGCGCGCACATGCATTCGCACACACACATATATTATGCACACACGCGCTTGTGCGCATACACACACACGCAGAGGAAAATACACACACACACACACAGAAGTGGGAACGGAATAGTCTGGTTGGTTAGAGCATTGCACATTGCGGCTCGTGATCTGCCGACCCGGGTTCGAATCCTGTACAATGGGGATATTTTCCCCTTGGAGTTAACATCAGTGCCG
>CM054159.1:11039504-11054504 GCA_028751875.1 Rapana venosa | reverse complement strand
CTAGAAATAACAACAGGCGGAAACCCAGTAACGTTTAAGCCAAATGCAGCAAGAACACTGAATTAGGAGGGGAAGAGGAACAAAAGAAAAAACAAGATCTAGGAACTAGAGAGAGAGAGAGAGAGAGAAGAAGACAGACAGACAGACAGACAGACAGACAGACAGACAGGGAGACAGACAGAGGGAGACAGAGAGTGAAAGAGAGGTCGAAAGTCTGGCCAAATTGTGTGCGTGACTGCTGGTCATTGTTGTGACTGTGCACTGGACCTCTGTGACACTACATCTGTGACAGTGAAAAGAAAGTATGATGTAATGACACCTCTCTCTCTCTCCCTCTCTCTGTCTGTCTCTCTGTCTCTGATAGAGATACCAGCAAACTAACAAGAAACCATCAACAAGCAAAACAAAGAAAAAGCAGTAGAAATGAAATAAGGCAAAGGCCAAAGAAAAAAAAAAAGAACCACTTCGCAAAGAAAGAATGAAAAAAGGTTATAAAAAACCCACCTCAGAAAGACTTTAAGAATGAATGTAAGAAAGAAACAAACAAATAACAAAGAAAGAAAAGAATGAACGAAACAAACAAAGAACGATTGATTGATTAATTTAAAGAAGGGAAATGGGATACTAACTGACGACATCCACTGAAGTAGAGGAGCCAGAAGGAAAGTAGGACACTAGAAATAACAACAGGCAGAAACCCAGTAACGTTCAAGCCAAAGGCAGCAGAAACACTGAATCAGGAGGGGAAGCGGAACAAAAGAAACAAGATCTAGGAACTAGAGAGAGAGAGGGGGGGGGGGGAGAGAGAGGGGGAGAGACAGTCTGACAGACAGACAGAGGGAGGGAGCGAAACAGAGAGAGGGGGAAACAGACAGAGGGAGAGAGAAGAGTAGGACGGGTC
Source organism: Rapana venosa (assembly GCA_028751875.1). Lineage (NCBI taxonomy): Eukaryota > Metazoa > Mollusca > Gastropoda > Neogastropoda > Muricidae > Rapana > Rapana venosa. Next base: position 11,053,603 of record CM054159.1, on the reverse strand, counting down.
GAAAGTCTGGCCAAATTGTGTCCGTGACTGCTGGTCATTGTTGTGACTGTCCACTGGACCTCTGTGACACTACATCTGTGACAGTGAAAAAGAAAGTATGATGTAATGACACCTCTCTCTGTGTCTCTCTCTGTCTGTCCCTGAGAGAGAGAGACAGATGGATGACATGACGACGATAGAGATACAAACAGAGAAACAAGAAACTATTAACAAGCAGAACAAAGAAAACAAAGCAGAAGAAACAAAAAAGGCAAAAACAAAACAAAAGCACTCTTCATAAAGAAGAAAAAAGACAACATAAGAAAGACTTAAAGAATGAATGTAAGCAACAAACAAAGAAACAAAGAAAAGAATGAAAGAAACAAAGAACGATTGATTGATTGATTGATTGATTGATTGATTGATTGATTAAAGAGGGAAATGGGATACTAAATGACGACATCCACTGAAGTAGAGGAGCCAGAAGGAAAGTAGGACACTAGAAATAACAACAGGCAGAAACCCAGTAACGTTTAAGCCAAATGCAGCAGAAACACTGAATTAGGAGGGGAAGAAGAACAAAAGAAAAAACAAGATCTAGGAACTAGAGAGAGAGAGACAGACAGACAGACAGAGAGAGAGGGAGACAGACAGAGAGAGACAGAGAGAGAGGTCGAAAGTCTGGCCAAATTGTGTGCGTGACTGCTGGTCATTGTTGTGACTGCCCACTGGACCTTTGTGACACTACGTCTGTGATAGTGAAAAAGAAAGTATGATGTAATGACACCTCCCCCCCCCCCTCTCTCTCTCTCTCTCTCTCTCTCTCTCTCTTCTCTCTCTCTCTCTCTCTCTCTCTCTCTGTCTGAGGGCTGGATGTACAAAAGCTATTGTTGTGCTTATTCTATAGCCCTCTATAAATAAAAATTTTAATGTGTTCATTTGTTTGTTCTGAGAGAGAGAGAGAGAGAGAGAGGGGGGGGGGGGGGGGGTTCGAAAGCCTGGCCAAATTGTGTGCGTGACTGCTGGTCCTTGTTGTGAATGTCATTGGGCCTCTTTGACACTACATCTGTGACAGTGAAAAAGAAGGTATGATGTAATGACACCTCTCTCTCTCTCTCTTTCTCTCTGTCTCTGTCTCTGATAGAGATACCAGCAAACAAACAAGAAACCATCAACAAGGAGAACAAAGAAAAAGCAGCAGAAACGAAAGAAGGCAAACACCCAAAAAAAAACCACCACTTCACAAAGAAAGCATGAAAAAAGGAAAAAAACAACATAGACTTTAAGAATGAATGTAATAAAGAAACAAACAAATAACAAAGAAAGAAAAGAATGAAAGAAACAAACAAAGAACGATTGATTAATTTAAAGAAAGGAAACGGGATACTAACTGACGACATCCATGAAGTAGAGGAGCCAGAAGGAAAGTAGGACACTAGAAATAACAACAGGCAGAAACCCAGTAACGTTTAAGCCAAATGCAGCAAAAACACTGAATCAGGAGGGGAAGTGGAACAAAAGAAAAAACAAGATCTAGGAACTAGAGAAAGAGAGAGGGAGGGATAGAGAGACAGGGAGAGACAGACAGACAGACAGAGGGAGACAGAGAGAGAGTGAGAGAGAGGTCGAAAGTCTGGCCAAATTGTGTGCGTGACTGCTGGTCATTGTTGTGACTATACACTGGGTCTTTGTGACACTACATCTGTGACAGTGAAAGAGAAAGTATGATGTAATGACACCTCTCTCTCTCTCTCTGTCTGAGGGCTGGATGTAAAAAAGCTTTTGTGCTTATTCTATAACCCTCTATAAATAAAGTTTATTCATTTTTTGTTAATTTGTTCTGAGAGAGAGAGAGGTGGTTCGAAAGCCTGGCCAAATTGCGTGCGTGATTGCTGGTCATTGTTGTGAATGTCATTGGGCCTCTTTGACACTACATCTGTGACAGTAAAAAAGAAAGTATGATGTAATGACACCTCTCTCTCTCTATCTCTCTGTCTCTGTCTGTCTCTGAGAGAGAGAGAGATGGACGGCATGACAATGATAGAGATACATACAAATAAATAAGAAACCGTTAACAAGCAAAAGCAAAGAAAAACAGAAGAAAGAAAGAAGGGAAAGACAAAAAAACCCCACTCTTCACAAAGAATGGGGAAAAAAACATAAGAATGATTTAAAGAATGAATGTAAGAAACAAACCAACAAACAAAGAAACAAAGAAAGAAACAAATGAAAGAAACAAACAAAGAACGATTGATTGATTGATTACAGAGGGAAATGGGATACTAAATGACATCTACTGAAGTAGAGGAGCCAGAAGGAAAGTAGGACACTAGAAATAACAACAGGCAGAAACCCAGTAACGTTTAAGCAAGGCAGCAGAAACACTGAATTAGGAGGGGAAAGAGGAACAAAAGAAAAAAACAAGATCTAGGAATAGAGAGAGAGAGGGGGAGGTAGAGAGAGACAGGGAGAGAGAGAGACAGACAGAGAGAGACAGAGAGAGAGAGTGAGAGAGAGGTCGAAAGTCTGGCCAAATTGTGTGCGTGACTGCTGGTCATTGTTGTGACTATACACTGGGTCTTTGTGACACTACATCTGTGACAGTGAAAAAGAAAGTATGATGTAATGACACCTCTCTCTCTCTCTCTCTCTCTCTCTCTCCTCTCTCTCTCTCTCTCTCTCTCTCTCTCTCTCTGTCTGAGGGCTGGATGTACAAAAGCTATTGTTGTGCTTATTCTATAGCCCTCTATAAATAAAAATTTTAATGTGTTCATTTGTTTGTTCTGAGAGAGAGAGAGAGAGAGAGAGAGGAGAGAGAGAGAGAGGGGGGGGGGGGGGGGTTCGAAAGCCTGGCCAAATTGTGTGCGTGACTGCTGGTCATTGTTGTGAATGTCATTGGGCCTCTGTGACACTACATCTGTGACAGTGAAAAAGAAGGTATGATGTAATGACACCTCTCTCTCTTTTTCTCTCTCTCTGTGTCTCTGTCTCTGATAGAGATACCAGCAAACAAACAAGAAACCATCAACAAGGAGAACAAAGAAAAAGCAGCAGAAACGAAAGAAGGCAAACACCCAAAAAAAAACCACCACTTCACAAAGAAAGCATGAAAAAAGGAAAAAAACAACATAGACTTTAAGAATGAATGTAATAAAGAAACAAACAAATAACAAAGAAAGAAAAGAATGAAAGAAACAAACAAAGAACGATTGATTAATTTAAAGAAAGGAAACGGGATACTAACTGACGACATCCACTGAAGTAGAGGAGCCAGAAGGAAAGTAGGACACTAGAAATAACAACAGGCAGAAACCCAGTAACGTTTAAGCCAAATGCAGCAAAAACACTGAATCAGGAGGGGAAGTGGAACAAAAGAAAAAACAAGATCTAGGAACTAGAGAAAGAGAGAGGGAGGGATAGAGAGACAGGGAGAGACAGACAGACAGACAGAGGGAGACAGAGAGAGAGTGAGAGAGAGGTCGAAAGTCTGGCCAAATTGTGTGCGTGACTGCTGGTCATTGTTGTGACTATACACTGGGTCTTTGTGACACTACATCTGTGACAGTGAAAGAGAAAGTATGATGTAATGACACCTCTCTCTCTCTCTCTCTGTCTGAGGGCTGGATGTAAAAAAGCTTTTGTGCTTATTCTATAACCCTCTATAAATAAAGTTTATTCATTTTTTGTTAATTTGTTCTGAGAGAGAGAGAGGTGGTTCGAAAGCCTGGCCAAATTGCGTGCGTGATTGCTGGTCATTGTTGTGAATGTCATTGGGCCTCTTTGACACTACATCTGTGACAGTAAAAAAGAAAGTATGATGTAATGACACCTCTCTCTCTCTATCTCTCTGTCTCTGTCTGTCTCTGAGAGAGAGAGAGATGGACGGCATGACAATGATAGAGATACATACAAATAAATAAGAAACCGTTAACAAGCAAAAGCAAAGAAAAACAGAAGAAAGAAAGAAGGGAAAGACAAAAAAAAACCCACTCTTCACAAAGAATGGGGAAAAAAACATAGAATGATTTTAAAGAATGAATGTAAGAAAACAAACCAACAAACAAAGAAACAAAGAAAGAAACAAATGAAAGAAACAAACAAAGAACGATTGATTGATTGATTACAGAGGGAAATGGGATACTAAATGACATCTACTGAAGTAGAGGAGCCAGAAGGAAAGTAGGACACTAGAAATAACAACAGGCAGAAACCCAGTAACGTTTAAGCCAAAGGCAGCAGAAACACTGAATTAGGAGGGGAAGAGGAACAAAAGAAAAAACAAGATCTAGGAACTAGAGAGAGAGAGGGGGAGGTAGAGAGAGACAGGGAGAGAGAGAGACAGACAGAGAGAGACAGAGAGAGAGAGTGAGAGAGAGGTCGAAAGTCTGGCCAAATTGTGTGCGTGACTGATGGTCATTGTTGTGACAATACACTGGGTCTTTGTGACACTACATCTGTGACAGTGAAAAGAAAGTATGATGTAATGACACCTCTCTCTCTGTCTCTGTCTGAGGGCTGGATCTAAAACAAACCAATTGTTGTGCTTATTTCTATAAAACTACAGTCTGTTCATTTGCTCATTTGCTGTTCATTTGTTCTGAGAGAGAGAGAGAGAGAGAGAGACAGAGAGAGAGACAGAGAGAGGTTCGAAAGTCTGGCCAAATTGTGTTCGTGACTGCTGGTCATTGTGACTGTCTACTAGGCCTCTGTGACACTACATCTGTGACGGTGAAAAAGAAAAGTCTGTCTCTGTCTATCTCTCTCTCTCTCTCTCTCTCTCTCTCTCTCTCTCTCTCTCTCTCTCTCTCTCTCTATTTTTTCTCTCTCTCCAGCGACACTTTTTGTCTGTACACTTTAATGTCCATTCTTCCATTAGTTTTCCATAGGTACTCCCCCCCAAAAAAAAAACCCACGGAAAAACTTAAAAGCAAAAAGCAACAACAAATAACCAAGAAAATACCCTAAAAAGACCAAAAGAAGGAAATGACAAAAAGTTTAAAAGGGCAATTCAAAGGGGAAAAAAGGTCAAACAAAGAAGAGCAAAGACACCTTAGAAAGAAGATACAGGATAAGATTTTATTTTAAGAGAAAAAAAAAAAAAAAAAAGGCAGACGACCAAATCGAAAAAAAGAAATCTGTCAAAAACAATTTAAGGTTAGATAGAAAATAAGATGAGCGACATCAAAGACAAAAAAGAAAGAAGATGATCATTAAGAAACAAAACAAAGAGAAGGCAGGTAAAGAAAGGACAAAGACAATTTTTTAAAATTTGTTTTAAAAAAACAATCAAAAACCCAAACCAGACACTAATGAAATAGAGGGAAAGAAAAGGAACAAATAAAGAAGGAAGAAAGGTAGAAAAGAAGAAAGAAAGAAAGGAAAGAAGGAAAGAAAGAAAGAAAGAAAGAAAAGAAAGAAGAAAGAAAGAAAGAAAGAACGAACGAACGAATGAACGAAAAGAAAAGAAAAGGAAAGAAAGAAAGAGAGAGAGAACGAAAGAAAGAAAAGAAAAGAAAGAAAAGTAGAAAAGAAGGAAGCAAAAAGGAAAGAAAGAAGGAAGAAAAGAAGCAAGCAAGCAAGCAAGCAAGAAAGAAAGAAAGAGAGAAAAAAAGAAAGAAAGTAGAAAAGAAGCAAGCAAAAAAGAAAGAAAGAAGGTAGAAAAGAAGGAAGAAAGAAAAGAAAAAAAAGAAAGAAAGAAAGAAAGAAGGGTAAAGGGACCCAGAGAAAGAAAGGGGAAAAACAAAGAAAGGAAATAAAGGACGGAGGAAAGGGGAAAACAGACACAGATAACAGACTGAAACAAACAAAAAAACGTTGATTGAAAATTTAAAAAAGGGGAAATGGGATACTAATGCGACATCCACTGAAAGTAGAGGAGCCAAAAGGGAAAGTGGGACATAGAAATAAAAAAACGGGCAGAAACCCCAGAAGTTCAAGCCAAAGGCAGCAGAAACATGTCAGGGGGGAAAGCGGAACAAAAGAAACAAACTAGGAATAGAGAGAGAGAGGGGGGGGGGGGGAGGAGAGGGGGAGACGTCTGAAGAAGCCAGGGGAGGGAGCGAAACAGAGAGGGGGGAACAGACAGGGGGAGAGAGAAGGTGGACGGGTCGAAAAGTTGGCCAAAATTGTGTCCGTGACGCTGGTCTTTGTTGTGATGTCCACTGGACCTCTGTGCACTACATTGTGACATGAAAAAGAAAGTATGATGTAATGACACCTCTCTCGTGTCTCTCTTGTCTGTCCTAAAGGAGGGACAGATGGTGAATGACGACGTTTAGGATACAAAGGAAACAAGAAACTTTAAAAAGCAAAAACAAAAAAAACAAAGAGAAGAAACAAAAAAGGAAAAACAAAACAAAAGCATTTTCTAAAGAAAAAAAAAGACAAATAAGGGAAGACTTAAAGAATGAAGTAAGCAAAAAAACAAAAAAAAAAAAAAAATGAAAAAACAAAAACGATTGTTTGATTGATTGATTGATTGATTGATTGATTAAAGAGGGAAATGGGAAAAAATGAGACCCCATAAAAGTAGAGGACCCCAGAAGGAAAGTAGGCCTAGAAATAACAAAGGCAGAAACCCAGTAACTTTTAAGCAAATGCAGCAGAAACCCCTGATTAGGAGGGGGAAGAAAAAAAAGAAAAAAAAAGTCTAAATTAGAGAGAGAGAGAAGACAGACAGAAGGAGGGGGAGACAGACAGAGGAGACAGAGAGAGAGGTCAAAAAGTCGGGCCCAAAAATTTTGTGGCGTGATGCTGGTCATTGTTGTGACTCCCCATGGCCCTTTGTGACACTAGTCTGTGATATTTAAAAAAAGAAAGTATGATGTAATGACCCCCCCCCCCCCCCTCTTTTTCTCTTCTCCTCTCTCTCTCTCTTCTCTCTCTCTCTCTCTCTCCTTCTGTTGAGGTGGATGTCAAAAGTATTGTTGTGCTTATTCTATAGCCCTCTATAAATAAAAATTTTAATGTGTTTTTTTGTTTGTTCTGAGGAGAAGAGAGGGAGGGGGGGGGGGGGGGGGGGTTCGAAAGCCTGGCCAAAATTTGGGTGTGCTGATTGGGTCCTTGTTGTAAATTCTTTGGGGCCTCTTTGCACTCATCTGTGACAGTGAAAAAGAAGGTTGATGTAAGACCCCTTCTCTCCCCTTCTTTTCTCTCTGTCTCTGTCTTGATAGAAATCCCAGCAAACAAAAGAAACATCAACAAGGAGAACAAAAAAAAAGCAGCAGAAACGAAAGAGGCAAACACCAAAAAAAAACCCCCCACTTCACAAAAAAGCATGAAAAAAGGAAAAAAACAACATGATTTTAAGAATGAATGAAAATAAAGAAACAAAAAAAAAAAAGAAAGAAAAAAGAAAGAAAAAAAACAAAGAACGATTGATTAATTTTAAAGAAAGGAAAAGGGGGTTACTAATGACGACATCCCCCGAAGTAGAGGAGCCAGAAGGAAAGAGGACACTAAAAAAATAAAAAACGGGCAAAACCCCCGAACGTTTAACCAAATGCGCAAAAACATAAATCAGGAGGGGAAGTGGAACAAAAAAAAAACAAGTCTAGGAATAGAAAAAGAGGAGGGAGGGATAGGAGACGGGGAGGACAGACAGACAGACGAGGGAGCAGAGAGAGAGTGAGAGAGGGTCGAAAGTCGGGCCCAAAATTTGGGAGGGCGTGCTGGGTCATTTTGGACTATACACTGGGTCTTTGTGACACTACATCTGGACAGTGAAAGAGAAAGTATGATGTAATGACACCTCTCTCTCTCTTCTCTGTTGGGGGGGGCTGGATGAAAAAAGCTTTTGTGCTTATTCTATAACCCTCTATAAAAAAAGTTTATTCATTTTTTGTTTTTTTGTTCTGAGAGGAGAGAGGTGGTTCGAAAGCCTGGCCAAAAATTGCGTGCGTGTTTGCTGGTCTTGTTGTGAATGTATTGGGCCTTTTTGACAAAACATCGTGACAGTAAAAAAGAAAGTATGATGTAATGACACCTCTCTTTCTATCTCTCTGTCTCTGTCTGTCTTGAGAGAGAGAGGATGGACGGCATGAAAATGTTAGAGATACATCAAATAAATAGAAACCCGTTAACAAGCAAAAGAAAAGAAAAACAAAAGAAAGAAAAAAGGGAAAGAAAAAAAAAACCCCACTTTTCAAAAAGAATGGGGAAAAAAACTAAGAATGATTTAAAGAAGAAGTAAGAAACAAAAACAAACAAAAAAAAAAGAAAGAAAAAAATGAAAGAAAAAAAAAAGAAGATTTTTTGATTGATTACAGGGGAAAAAAGGGATACTAAATGACATTATGAATGAGGGAGCCAGAGGAAAGTGGGACACTAAAATAAACAAAGGCAGAACCAGTAAGTTTAACCCAAAAGGCGCAAAAAACACTGTTAGGAGGGGAAGGGGAAACAAAAGAAAAAACAAGTCTGGGAAAATAGGAGAGAGAGGGGGGGGTTTAGAGAGAGCGGGGGAGAGAGAAGACAGAGAGAGACAGAGAGAGAGGTGAGAGAGGGTGAAATTTGGGCCCAAAATTTGTGTGCGTGATGCTGGTTCATGTTGTGACTATACACTGGGTCTTTGTGACACAATCTGTGCGAAAAAAAAGAAAGTTGATGAAATGCACCTCTCTCTCCCCTCTCTCTCTTCTCCCCTCTCTCTCTCTCCTTTTCCTCTCTCTCTCTCTCTTTTTTGCTGGGGGTGGATTACAAAGCTATTGTTGTGCTTATTTTCCCCTTTAAATAAAAATTTTTTTGTGTTCATTTGTTTTTTTTTGAGAGAGGGGAGAGAGAGAGAGAAAAAGGGGGGGGGGGGGGGGGGGGGGGTTCAAAAAGCTGGCAAATTGTGTGCGTGCTGTGGTCATTGTTGTGAATGTCTTTGGGGGCCCTCTTGACATACATCTGTGACAGTGAAAAGGGTAGATGTAATGAACCCCTTTCTCTTTTTTTCTTCTTCTGTGTCTCTGTCTTGATGAGATACCAGCAAAAAACAAAAAAACCCTCAAAAGGAGAACAAAGAAAAAGCACAAAAACGAAGAAGGAAAACCCCCCCAAAAAAAAAACCCCCAATTTCAAAAAAAAGCATGAAAAAAAAAAAAAAACAACATAGACTTTAAGAATGAATGTAAAAAAGAAACAAACAAATAAAAGAAAGAAAAGAAGAAAAGAAAAAAAAAGAACGTTTGTTTAAATTTAAAAAAAGGGAAACGGGATACAAATGACGAATCCCTGAAGTAGGGGGCCAAAAGGAAAAGGTAGGACATGAAATAAAAAGGCAGAAACCAGAAACTTTTAAGCCAAATGAGCAAAAACCCACTAAATAGGGGGGGAAAGTGGAACAAAAAAAAAACAGATCGGGAATAGAAAAAGAGGAGGGGGATAGGAGACAGGGAGAGACAGACGCGCAGGGGGAGACGAGAGAGAGTGAGAGAGAGGTAAAAAGTTGGCCAAATTGTGTGCGTGACTGTTTGGCAGTTGGACTATACATGGGCTTTGTGACCTACTCTGTGACAGTGAAAGAGAAGTTGTTTGTAATGCACCTCTCTCTCTCTCTCTCTGTCTGAGGGGGGATGTAAAAAAGCTTTTGTGCTTTTTTTAAAACCCCTCTATAAAAAATTTTATTCTTTTTTTGTTAATTTGTTTGGAGAGAGGAGGGGGTTTGAAGCCTGGCCAAATTGCGTGCGTGATGCTGGTCTTTGTTGTGAATGTATTGGGCCTTTTGCACTACATCTGTGCAGAAAAAAAAGAAAGTATGATGTAATGACACCTCTCTCTCTTATCTCTTGTCTCGTCTGTCTCTGAGAGAGAGAGAGATGGGGGGCGAAAATGATAGAGTACAAAAAAATAAATAAGAAACCTTAACAAGCAAAGCAAAAAAAATACAAAAGAAAGAAAAAAGGGGGGAAAGACAAAAAAAAACCCCTCTTACAAAAAATGGGGAAAAAAACAAAAGAATGTTTAAAGAATAAAATTAGAAACAACCAACAAAAAAGAAACAAAAAAAAAACAAATGAAAGAACAAAAAAAAACGTTTGGGATTGATTGATTCAGGGGAAGGGGATACTAAATGACATTACTGAGAGGAGCCAAAAGGGAAAAGTGGGACACTAAAAATAACAACAGGCAGAAAACCCAGTAACGTTTAAGCCAAAGGCAGCGAAACACTGAATTAGGGGGGAAGAGGAACAAAAAGAAAAAACAGATCTAGGAACTAGAGAGAGGGGGGGGAGGTAGAGAGAACAGGGGAGAGAGGACAGACAGAGAGAGACAGAGAGGGGAGTGAGAGGAGGTCGAAAGTCGGCCCAAAATTTGTGTGCGTGACTGAGGGTCATTGTTGTGACAATACATGGGTTTTGGACACTCATCTGGACGTGAAAGAAAGATTGTGAAATGACACCTTCTTCTTCTCTGTTGAGGGCGGGTCTAAAACAAACCAATTGTTGTGTTTTTCTATAAAACTCAGTTGTTCTTTGCTCATTTGCTGTTATTTGTTCTGAGAGAGAGGAGAGAGGACGGGAGAGAGAGACGGAGAGGTTCGAAGTTGGCCAAATTGTGTTCGTGACTGTGGTCATTGTGACTGTTCTAGGCTCTGTGACACTACTCTGTGACGGTAAAAAAAGAAAAGTCTTTTGTCTTTTTTTCTCTCTCTCTCTTCTCTTCTCTCTCTCTCTCTTCTCTCTCTCTCTTTTTTTTTTTTCTCTCTTCGCGCCCTTTTTTGTTGTACATTTTAATGCCCCTTTTCCCATTTTTTTCAAGGTACCCCCCCCCAAAAAAAAAAACCCAGGAAAAAAATTAAAAAAAAAAAGCAAAAACAAAAACCAAAAAAATTTCCCTTTAAAAGACCAAAAAAAGGGAAATGACAAAAAGTTTAAAGGGCAATTCAAAGGGGAAAAAAAGGTCAAACAAAGAAGAGCAAAGACACCTTAGAAAAAGATACAGGTAAGATTTTATTTTAAGAGAAAAAAAAAAAAAAAAAAAGGCAGCGCCAAATCGAAAAAGAAATCTGTCAAAAAAAAATTTAAAGGGTTTGATGAAAATAAAATGGCGACATCAAAGACAAAAAAGAAGAAAAGATCATTAAGAAAAAAAAAAAAGAGAAGGCGGTAAGAAAGGAAAAGACAATTTTTTTAAAAATTTTTTTTAAAAAAAACAAACAAAAACCCAAACAGACTATGAAATAGAGGGAAAGAAAAGGAACAAAAAGAGGGGAAAAAAGGTAGAAAGAAGAAAGAAAAGAAAGGAAAGAAGGGAAAAAAAGAAAGAAAGAAAGAAAGAAAGAAACAAAGAAAAAAAAAGAAAAACGAACGAACGAAAGAACGAAAAAAAAAAGAAAAGGAAAAAAAGAAAAAGAGAAGAAGAAAGAAAGAAAGAAAAAAAAAGAAAAGTGAAAAGAAGGAAGCAAAAAAGGGAAAAAAAAAAAGGAAAAAAAAGAAGCAAGCAAGAACAAGCAAAAGAAAGAAAGAAGGAGAAAAAAAAAAAAGAAAAGTAGAAAAAAAAGAAGCAAAAAAGAAAGAAGAAGGGAGAAAAGAAGGAAAAAAAAGAAAAAAAAAAGAAAGAAGAAAGAAGGGTAAAGGGACCCAGAGAAAAAAAAGGGGAAAAACAAAGAAAGGAAAAAAAGGACGGAGGAAAGGGGAAAAACAGACACGAAACAGACTGAAAAAAAAAGAAAGAAAAAAAGAAAGAAGAAAGAAAAAGAAAGGAAGGAAGGAAAGGGAAGGAAGAAAGAAAGGAAGGAAAAAAGAAAAAAAGAAAAAAGAAAGGAAGAAGAAAAGAAAGAAAGAAAAAAAGAAAAAAAAAGAAAAAAGAAAGAAGAAAGAAAGAAAGAAAAAAAGGAAGGAAGGAAAAAAAGAAGAAAGGGGGAAAAAAAAAAAAAGAAATAAGAAATGAAATGAATGGGGGGAAAACAAAAAAGAGAAAGAACATTTTAAAAAAAAGAAAAAGGAAGGGGAAAAGGGGATCGATGAACGACGACAGAAGAAAGTACCCCCGATACCAAAAAAAACCCCAAAAAAAAAAACCTAATATAAATTGACCCCATGAGTCAAAAGAGACACGCGACGGACAGCAGCGGACGGACAGACGACGGACAGCGACAGCAGACTGAAGACGATGACAAATTTCGGTGGGAGGTCGAGGCAGGAAAACATGAATGACAAAGAAGAAATCCAAAAATCCTTTTAAACCCAAAACCCGGTAGGGGGGGATTAAAGAAGGGGGGGAAGGGGGGGGAAGGGTAGGGGGGGGGGGGGGGGGGGGGTTTTGAGTGGACAAACCTTCTGGGTTAAAGGGCAATGGAGAAAGGAAAAAAATCTGCTTTTAAAAAAAAAAAAAGATGACCCACACACACACTGCACGCGCGCGCATGTGAATGTGCACACACAAAACACACTCACAAACATCACGTTGCACCAGCCCTGCTCACGGCCCCCCACCCAACACACACACACACACAAACAAAACAAAAACCCCGTGTGTGCGCGCGCACACACTCACTCACACACACACACACATAAATACAAACACAGCGTGCCACCACACACACAACACACACCAAAAACACACCAAAAAACACAACACAAACACAAAATTGCACTATCTGCTATGTGCCCTGTGGGAAGAAAAACAGGAAGGCCCCCATCCTACAAGACTGCAGGACCCCCCACGTAAGGCTGAAGTGTGGGCCCGACCCAGCCTCTGGAGCGAAACCCGTACGGCACGGGGGATGACCTGCAGGCAATGCTAATTCCCCAGAAGTTGGCCTTTACAACATAACCCGGCAAGCAAAAAAGAAAAAAGAAGAAACACAAAACACGCGTGCGCACAACCACCACACACACCACACACACACACACAAAAACACTCACCAAACACACACCCACACTCACAAACACAAAATCCTACCACACACAAAAGACACCACCCACAAAGACACCCCACACAAAAAAACACACACACAAACCCCCACAAATTTTAAATGGATGTGTGTGCGGACTGGTGATGGTTGTGACAGCCCTAGGCCCCTGGGACACTTCATTGTGAATGAGGGGAAAAAAAAAAATCATCCCCTGACCAGTCTGTGTGTGTGTGTGTGTTGTGTGTGTGTGGTGTTTGTGTGTTGGTGTGTGTGTGTGTGTGAGTGTGCGTGGTTTATTGTGTTTGTGGGTGTGATGTGAGGGTTGATGTGTGTGTGTGAGTGTGTGTGTAGTGTGAGGGTGTGTGTTGGTGGGTTGTGTGTGTGTGGTGTGTGTGTGTGTGTGTGTGTTGTGTGTGTGTGTGTTTTTGTGTTTGTGTTGGGTGTGTGGTGGTGAGTTGTTGAGTGTACGTGTGTGTGTGGTGTTTTGAGTGAGTGAGTGGTGTGTGTGTGGTGTGTGAGTGTGGTTGTTTGTTTTGGGGGTGAGTGTGTGTGTGTGTGTGCGTGTGGTGTGTGAGTGTGTTTGTGTCGTGTTTGTGTAGGGGTGTGTGTGGTGTGTGTGTGTGTGTGGTGTGTGTGTGTGTGTGTGTGTGTTGTGTGTGTGTGCAGGAATACTCATGACACATTGTCCGGTTTTCTTCAGCCTGATACAAAAATTCGCAAAATACCCCCTCCCCCCCCCCCCCCCCCCCCCCCCCCCCCCCCCCCCCCCCCCCCCTCCCCAAAGGAAGTTTTAAGTAGTGGAAGAAAATGGAATACAAACAAAATCAAGAAACAAGAAAGAAATTAAAAGGTTTAAAAGGCAATTCAAAATTTTTTTAAAAAGAAAAACAAACAAGCAAAGTGAGGAGAGAGAGATGAAAAAGAAAAGGGGAGAGAGGGAAAGAGAGATGAGAAGAGAGAGAGGGAAAGAGAAGTGAGAAGAGACGAGAGAGAGAGAGAGAGAGAGAAAATGAATTATCTCTCTGAATGAATGAATCTTTATTTTTCAAGGGTAACAGCATGCGCATACTTTTTTTCATCCGGCCCTTGCCCTGATTAGGGACTATCAACAAAACAGGTAAAACAGGACAATGTGTACATGAAGTATGTCCTGCCACACACACACATACACACACACACCAAAGGTGAGAGAGAGAGAGAGAGGAGGGGAGAGAGAAAGTAGAGAGAGAGAGGAGGGGGGAAAAGGGAGGGATGAGGGGAGAGAGAGAGAGAGAGGAGA
>CM054159.1:11019504-11029504 GCA_028751875.1 Rapana venosa | reverse complement strand
AAGCAGCGAGGGAGAGGAGACGGGTGCCGCCGCCCTCAATATGCCGGCCCCTAAAGAAGCTGAGGTCTCTGGCATCTCGCCTCCCAAAGACCGCATAGGTTATGGGCACACCTTTACCACGTTAAGTACTCTCTCTCTCTCTCTCTCTCTCTCTCTCTCTCTCTCTCTCTCTCTCTCTCCTCTCTCTGTCTGGCATAAGCTAGGTATACATGCATACACACACACACATACGCGCGCGCGCGCGCGCGTGTGCTTTGTCTTGCTGTTGAGTCGTAGTGCCATACTTACACCAAGTGGTTTCAATTAAGACCGTATGTGTGTGTGTGTAGTGTGTGTGTGTGTGTGTGTGTGTGTGTGTGTTGGGGGAGGGGGGGGGGGGGGGGTAGAAATTGTCACTGCTATAGTTATACCATTCTTTTCCTTCCCCTTGCGGTGGAATTTCAAGGTTTGTGTGTGTGTGTGTGTTGTGTGTGTATGTGTGTTTTGTGTGTGTTTAGTGTGTGTGTGCTGTGTGTGTGTTTTGTGTGTGTGTTGTGTGTGTGTTGTGTGTGTGTTTTGTGTGTGTGTTGTGTGTGTGTTGTGTGTGTGTTGTGAGTGTGTTGCGGTTGTGTGTGTGTTCGGAGGCGAGGGGGGGGGGGGGGGGAGGAGAGAGAGAAATTGTCACTGCCATAGTTATACCATTCTTTTCCTTCCCCTTGCGGTGGAATTTCAAGGTTTGAGTGTGTGTGTGTGTGTGTGTGTGTGTGTGTGTGTGTGTGTGTGTGTGTGTGTGTGTGTGGTCCGTCCGTCTGTCCGTCCGTGCTGCATCTGTATGTTAATGTTTCTGTGCTTGTGTGAGTGGAAAAAAAACAGGTTCCCTTTTTTTCGTCTTTTTTTTGGGGGGGTCGTTGTCTTTCTGATTTGTTTTGTTTTGTTTTTGGAATGTGTGTGTGTGTTGTTGTTGTTGGTTTTGGTGTGTGTGGTTGTTGGTTTTGGTGTGTGTGTGTTGTTGTTGTTGCTGCTGCTGGTGCTGCTGTTGTTGTTGTTGTTGTTGTTGTTGTCGTTGTCGGGTTGGGTTTTATTTTTCATTCCTCGGCTAGAGCTCTTACCAACGGTGAGATTGTGTGTATAGGACCGCTGTTCCCGTTCTTTGAGGTAGCTGTACTATGACTTCGAGAAAGTTTGTTTGGTTGGTTGGGTTTTGTTTTGTTTTGGTTTTAGTGGGGGGGTTTTAGGGAGGGGGGGTTGGTTGGGGGGGGGGGGGGGGGGGAGGATTGGGATTTGGGGGAGTTGGTTTGGTTTCGGGGTTTGTCGCTGTTTTTGTTGTTGCCTTTTATTTTGGTTGATTGGTTTTTTTAGTGACGGGTTTTGTGTGTGTGTGCTTTTTTTTTTTTGGTGTGTGTGGTGTTGTTGTTGGGTTTTTTTTGGGGGGAGTTACTCTCTGTCTGTTCCCATTATTCCCCAAACTCACAGGCATACGCAGTAGTCATCCATTCGCGTGCCCGCGTGCACACACACACACACACACACACACACACTTGTCACAACGCTTTCTGACTCCGAAGTCAGTGTATACCTTTTGCCGATGATGTCCTCTGCAAATCGAAAAATGGCTTCTCTTGTCACAATATATTACATTGTCTAAAGTTATGTCATTTAAAAAAAAAATTAATATACTACAATGAATTCTTGTTTTGTTATAGTTTTGCTTCTTCCTGTTATTTATCATGCAATGGTCGCTCTTCCTCCATACCCCCAAAAGGGGAATAAGATAAAAAAAAAAAAAAAAGATATTGTTCAATATTTTTCTGACATTATACATAGCAGCCTTGAATTTACGCAAAGAAATCTATTGTAACTGTAAGTGACGTAGAATACAATACATAACAATGCAATATTATTCAGTGTTGGAGAGGATGAGGATGTTAATTAACATACATTGGGATTCTAATACAACAAGACTGTTCTTAACATTCCATTTCATCATAATAACATCCCGTCATCTTCCAGACAACCAAAAGATAAAGTACGACCACATTGTTTTTTTCAAACTAGTACTGCTATTATCACGGGGTGTGATCAAGCCAATAAGCCGCCCACCAGTGCTGTGCATACATCTCCATTTCATTGACCCGAAGCTTGGACAAGGGGCGGCTTAAGAGCTGAACGAAGCCCTCTCTGCCTTGGCTTTTGATGAAACAAAGGCTGTGCCCGTTTCTGTCACTAGCGTAGAGTTAATGAGGATCTGTGAGCTTGTGTGAGGGGGCGGCATTAGCGGCTGAAGGCAACTTTCCGTCTTTGGCTTTGATCAAAGCGAGGATGCGCCCTTCTCTTGTCACTCAGGCTGTGTTCATTAGAAGGTATAAGCCGGGTGAGGGGCGGCTTAGCACCTGAATCGATGTCTAATTACCCCCCCCCCCCCCCCCCCCCCCCTCTCCGCAAGGTGTGTAGAAGACAGCAACAGGAAGCGGATTTTTACTGGTCAGAAATATAGGTATGTTGTTGTTGTTGTTGTTGTTGTTGCTGTTGTTGTTGTTGTTTGTTGTTGTTTGTTGTTGTTGGATGCAGATTATTGGCAATATGATGCAGATGAATAGTTAAGTCTTCGTTTGGTTCTTCCTTTAATTCCCTTTAGAGTCATCAAAGCACCACACTGAAATTGTCAACACAGTATGTCTTTGCCAAGTTGAAACTGATCACCTCTGAAGTCAGAATGCAGCTACCTTAATGATGAGCCGGAGCACTGGCATATGCAAACATCTCACCCTAGGTGAACTGTAGTGGAACAGAGAAGGGAAAAAACCTGGGGGAGCCAGCCAGCCCTGTCTAGCTTATATTATTGCATGCCTCATGTTTTGTCCATCATGTTCGACGATGACCTCCAAAACAGCACAGGAGTCAAGTAAAGTCAAAAACACTTTAGTCATCCCATGAAGGCCAGTTACATTCAGCTGCTGTTTTAGAAATTGGGCAGAAATTTCATTATCCTGGAGATGCTTTGCCCACAGAACATCCCCACTCTCTCAACCAAGTAGGCATAAGAACAGTCAGCATTGGAGGTGTTCTCCAAAGGCCAACCAACCCCCAGGGCTGCAGCATATAAGGACTATGCAAGTCAAACCTCCTAGTCAGAGAGTTGTAGTTGATCACTAAAGACCGAGATGTAAAGTGGAATTCCATGAATGGGAAAGCCACTGATCATACAGCCTCTCACTTTGCTGATGCCTCCAACGTCAATGGTTCAATCAAGAACTGTGATAAAAGCTCAGGTGTTGAAGGCATAGATTGTACGCTAGGTAACTATGTTCAGGACCTACTTACCACAGACCACAATAGCAGGGCCTCTGATTCTGCACAACTATTGCATGAGATTGTAAGTAAGTAAGTAAGTCTTCAATGTTAACGTCTTTCCACTTAAAGTGATACCAGACGATCCTTAAATAGGAGACTGAATATGTGAGATAGAGAAAGAGAGAGAGAGATCTACTCTTTGTGTGTGAGTGGGCGTCCCTGCATGCATGCGCGTGAAAAGGGGTCTATAGAGATTGTAAGGTATCCACAAGATGTTGTGTGTGCTTTTCCCCACAGGACCTCGTTGTGTAGTTTCAGCTGACGAACTTGCAGAAGATTGGAGTGGACAGTGGAGTCACAACCGATAGCAACTCAACAGATGAAAAACCTGAGAAACATACAGTCATTTTAGTGGTGATTCAAACCCATGCCTCTACACTTCTTTTTAGGATATTATTGACCACTTGTCTAACGTTCAAGCTTCTGAGCTATGGTTGTGTATGTGTTTTGTGGATTTGCATGTCTATCTAGGTAGGGGTTGTTACTGATAATACACTCTCTGTGCAAAAATTCATCACCTAGACCTGTGCTTCGATTTGTTTGCTTTACAAGATTCAGGCTATAAAAAATCCATACGTTATTATTATTATTGAGTGCTCGCTTTCCCAAAGCCAATGTTAAGCAGTGTAGAGCGAGATTACCAATTGGATGGGTGACTGTTTGCATGCTTTGGCTTCAGTACAGTTCCCCCAGTTCACCCAGCTGTATCCACTTCAGTCTTCTGTAAGTTCGTCAGCTAAATCTACACAATAAGGTCCTGTGGGCGAAAGCGTGCACATCTTGTGGATACCTGCCCTCTTTAGGGTCAGGGATCCGGAAGGTAAAGCAGTGAGGGAGAGGAGATGGGCTCCACCCTCAATATGCTGGCTCCTAGAGAAGCTGAGGTCTCTGACGCCTTGCTTCCCTACAACCACATAGGTTACGGGACACCTTTACCTTTATTATTATTATTATTATTATCATTTTAATGCAAAAATACATGAAATAACACATAACGTGATAATTAATGTCTCTCTCTCTTATATCTCTCTTATATCTCCTACACAGATCATTAACAACATCATCAAACAAAACAAAAAAACTCAACCCCACCAGTTCCACCAATCAAACCAGAGGCAGCAGCCAGCCTCTTTGTGTCATCATCATTCATCCCAACAGCAATTAACAATGACCAAACTTGGGGGCGGGTGCCTCAGCACCTGAACAGACACTCCTCTTTACGACCAGTTCGAGCATGCGCCCGCCTGTTCTAATTACTCAGCCTTAATCTCTAACTGCAAGCTGCAGGAGAGGGCAGCTTTAGTGGCTGAACGAAGCCATTATTATTTGTCAAGGAGAAGAGGCGCCCGCTTTTGTTGCTGCACTTTAGCGGTAATTAGAAAGCTTAAGACGAAGGAGGGGCGGTCTTAGCCGCTGAACGAGGTGTTATTATCCCTTGTGTGAAGTTCTCCATGGCTCTTCATGATGCTTTTAGAAGATAATTATGCTGCTCGTGAATAATTATTTTCTTCTTTTTTTTCTCTCGTAATGTGGTGTAATGCAATGGCTACAAGAGCTCTGAGTGTTAACTTTTCTTTTTTTCTTAAGGTGTAGATTCTAAATGTTATGAGGGAGATTGTTGGATTGAATCTGGGGATGTGCAACAATAATGACGACAACAACAATGATGACAACGAAATAGGAATTGCTATAATTTCCAGCATTTGGTGGGTAACAGAAACACAGATGCAGCTTGCATTCATCACCATCAGAGAGAAAGAGAGGGAGACAAGAGACAGACAGACTGACTGACAAACAGACAGACAGACAGAGACAGAACATCCACAGAGAGAGACACAGACAGAGACAGAGAGGGAGAGAGAGAGAGAGAGGGTTCGTATTATTGTCAAACCCCTTCCTTTTTATCTTTTTCCTCTGCCCACTTCACAAAACAAAGTAAAACAAAAGCAAAAAAGATAAACTGGTTATTGGTAGGAATCTCATCATATAATTGGTTGGAAAATCCCCTCTAAAATGCATAACCCGAATTACAAAATGCTACACCTGCTTAGGGGACGGGATAGCTCAGTGGTCAGAGCACTCCCTTTCCCACAAGCTAAGGTTAAGCAGCATCGAGCGTGGTCACCAAATGGATGGGTGACCCGTTTTTGCGCGCCTTAGCTTCAGTACAGTCCCCCAGTTCACCCAGCTGTCAATGGGTACCTGCCGTCTTTAGGGACATGGAAGATAAAGCAGCGAGGGAGAGGAGATGGGCGCCACCGCCCTCAATGTGCTGGCCCCTAGAGAAGTTGAGATCTCTGACATATTGCTCCCTAACCATCGCATAGGTTATGAGAACACCTTTACCGTTGACCTTTTATTACACCTGCTTGGAGCTATTTTGCTCTCGGCGGCACAGAAGCCAGAGGAAACAGTGACTGAGTGTAGGCGAGAGAGTGAAGATGAGACTGCATCATCTTTCCACGTAGAACGTTAGGCCAGGTCTAACCGACAGTGTGGACGACACCAGCATGCCCAGGATGCACCATGGTGTAAAAGGGATGGGCTCCAACCAGGCTCAACTGGCCCGAGACACTCTCTGCCTTGAAAAACGCTGTACATATTTATCCCCATTGACTCCTCAAGGAGTTGAGGGAGAAGTCAAATACAGTGGGGGGAGGGGGATGGGAGACAGAGGAGGATGGAGATGGAGTCAAGTGCCTAAAGCCGGGTGGTTAGAGGGGTTAACTCGCAATCTGACGGCCCGGGTTCGAGCCTCTATTGAAGCACCCTTTTTGATGGGGATTGTTTTTACCCCCTGGAGTTAACACCAGTAGTGACTCCCACTCCTCTAGCTCTGTAAGTTCTTTGGATGAAGACTATAAACCGAGATCCCGTGTGCGAATAATGCATGAAGAACATCTTACGCAACACGGTAAAACCCGCTCTGCCTTTTGGAAGAGTAGGCCATTGCGAGCCGCTAAGAATGGATGAATATGTGTTATGTTTTATTTTTCAAAAATCGCATGCACTCTGGTGTCGTATTTAGACATCATCCATCCCCGAAGTCGGAATGCGGCAACCTTAATGGTGGTGGGCAAAAAACGGTCGCATACGCAAGAAGAAAAAAAAAATCTCACTATTGGTAAACTTCGAAGTTCTAGCCCAGGAACGACCAAAAAAAAAAATCAAAAAAAATAAACGAAGTCAAGTTTTCGTTGTAAAATCGCTCTAGGCAGAAGAAACAGGTACACTGATTGATGGGTTAACCAAACAAGGGGTTGTTGTTGTTTATCTAACCCGCTAAAAGAATTTACAGCTCCATTATGATTTGACGCTGTCATGCAGCCAGGGCATCTGGTGGGCTTGTTTCTGTAAAATATTTATATGATTTGGGTTGATATAAATAAGTTTGAAGAAGGAAAAAAGAATGATGGCGCCATACCGTGGCAAAAGGATCCCCCTGAAAGAGAAAGTGAAATTTAAGACTAGTGTAGTGTAGTTGTAGTGTGGTGTGGTGTGGTGTGTGTAGTGTAGTGTGGTGTAGTGTAGTGTGGTGTGGTGTAGTGTGGTGTAGTGTGGTGTAGTGTGGTGTAGTGTGTGTGTAGTGTAGTGTAGTGTAGTGTGGTGTAGTGTGGTGTGGTGTGGTGTAGTGTAGTGTGGTGTGGTGTAGTGTAGTGTAGTATAGTGTAATGTAGTGTAGTGTAGTGAAACAGGATAATTAGGCACTTGACTGAAATGTTATACGATGTAGTGGAATAGAATGGAGTGGTGTGGGGTGAGTGTGGTGTGGTGTGGTGTGGGAGTGGTGTGGTGTGGTGTGGTGTGGTGTGGAGTGGTGTGGTGTGGAGTGGTGTGGTGTGGTGTGGTGTGGAGTGGTGTGGTGTGGAGTGTTGCAGTACAACACAGCATAGTACGATAAAAGTTTAATGCAATATAATACACTGTGACGCAGTTCAATACAGTGCAATTTAGCAATAGCACACAGCATTACACTACACTACACTACACTACACTATCCATGTCAACACTACATTACACCACTCTACACTACACTACACTACCCTATACTACGCTGCACCACACTACACTACACTAAACCACACCACACTACACTACACCACACCACACTACACTACACCACACCACACCACACCACAACCCACACACCACACCACACTACACCACACCACACCCCACCACACCACACCACACCCCACCACACCTCACCACACTACACCACACCACACCTCACCACACTACACTACACTACACTTTGAAATGGGCCACGAATAGTGTATGTCTATGCTTACTGACAGAAGATCAATAAGAAATGAAATGCATGTTATTAAAGGAATGTTTCAAACACAGACATTGATGAGTTCCTTCGGTTTTGCGCGGTTTTTATGTTTGGGTTTTTTTTTTTGGCTTGGGTTGTGGTGGGGGGTTTTTAGATTGTAATTTTCTCATAGCTTCTTCATCGAATGAAAAAGACATTAACAAAATGTTCACCTCCTAAATATCTATAGCATCTTCTTTCTCTCGTTCCCTCTCTCTCTCTCTCTCTTCTCTTTTTCTCTCTATCTCTCTCTCGCCCCCTCACTCTCTCGCTCTCTCGCTCTCGCTCTCTCTCTCTCTTGCTCTCTCTCTCTTTCTCCCACCCCCACCCCCTTTCTCTCTCTCTTGTATTTTATGTGTAGCTAAAAAGATACTTTTTTTTTCACAGCTCGCGTCAAGCAAAAAGGAATAAGAAATCAATCCGATATGCTATGAGTTTGATATACAGCCATATAGATAGACAGATGGAGAGATAGATAGACAGACAGAGACAGACAGGCAGGCAGACAGATAGATAGATAGATAGACAGACAGACAGACAGATAGATAGATAGATAGATAGATAGATAGATAGATAGATAGATAGATACATAGATAGATACATAGATACATAGACAGATACACATATACATACATACATACATACATACATACATACATACATACATGCATACATACATAGAAGACAAGACGAGACAAGCCCAATCTCAGCAAACAAACAAACAAAAAACTAGTTCACACGACACTACCTTGTATTTGATATGAAAATCATCAAGCACATAATCATAATCATATCATGAAAAAATAATAAGACCCCAATCACATCTAATTGCCTACGTACATCACCAGCCATTTTCTTTCTTCATTTCTCTGACATCAAGAACCCTTTACTACGCACTGTACTGACAACAAGCAAAATGACTGTGACGTCAACATCAGAGCACAACCTTCTTTCCTCTGTCTGATTGAGCCGTTGACACTTAACGCTGATGTCAGTATCATTACGCTTTACTTCATTATTATGAAGAAATAGGTTAATATCTAAAAAAATATTCAGGGGCAGGAGAGCTTAGTTGTCTCTCTGTTTCTCTCTCTATATCTCTCTTATCTCTATCTCTTCTCTCTCTCTCTCTCTCTCTCTCTCTCTCTCTCTCTCTCTCTCTCTCTCTCTCTCTCTCTGTCTATCTATCTATCTATCTATCTCTATATATATTTGTCTTCCGCCTGTCTGTCTGTCTGTCTGTCTGGGGGGGGGGGGGGGGGGGGGGTGGGGGGTTACGTGGTGTGGTGTGTGTGGTGGTGGTGTGGTGTGGTGTGGTATGGGGGAGGCAGGGTTGTGTGTGTGGTGTGTGGGAGTGGGTGGTGTGTCTGTCTGTCTTTTGTCTTTCTGTCTATTTGTCTGTCTGTGTGTGTGTGTGTGGGGGGGGGGGGGGGGGGGAGGGTGTGGTGGTACGTGGTTTTAGTGTGGTGTGATGGGGTGTGGTTGTGGTATGGGGTTGGGTGGGGTTGTGTGGGGTGTGGTGTGGTGTGGGTGTGTTGTGGTGTGTTTGTCTGTCTGTCTCTGTCTATCTCTCTATCTCTCTCTCTCTCTCTCTCTCTCTCTCTCTCTCCTCTCTCTCTCTCGCTCTTCTCCCCCCCTCTCTCTCTCTCTCTCCCCTCTCTCTCTCCTCTCTCTCTCTCTCTCTCTCTCTCTCCTCTCTCTCTCTCCATTTTGCAAGCTTAACCTTCGTTTCTAAAATTGCCTTGTTTCTGTTTTTTGCAGATCCGTGATCCCTTGATGCTGGAACTGTTTCTTCCTGTCATAAACCAGTGAAACAAGACACAGAGAAAGAACGAAAGAACGAACGAACACCAAAACACTACAGACAGAGAAAGAGAAAAGAGAGAGAAACCCAGAGAAATACAAAAAAACGACAAATATACTAACTACAAGAGAGAAAGAAGAGGAGAAAGAACGTGTCAAAAAATATAACGGAGAGAAAGAAGAAAACAGAAGTAGAAGAAAAAATAAATAAATAATATCGCAGAACAACAAAATACAACTCAGAGAAAGAACAAGACTAGAAAACAAAACAAAACAAAACAAAACAAAAAAACCCGAGAAAATACTACAGAGAACTTTTATCACTCGTCTTTTCACACTACACAAACGTAACCAACGTACGGTATTCTTATACATATATACATACATACATACACATATACCTCAATCCAGCAAAAGCGACCCTTACCAAAGATCGCTTTTACCAGACCTTGACCTCTACCACCATCTACCCCCGCTTTACCACCACCACCGTCACCACGTTTACGTCCGGATTGAGAGTGGTGGGGGTTACTCCTCCCCCTTTCCCCC
>CM054159.1:11009813-11019004 GCA_028751875.1 Rapana venosa | reverse complement strand
CCTTTACTTTGTGACTAGCCAAACCCGAATTCGTAGCTCCTAAAACATTGGCTGGGGGAAAACACCCACCCATCTCGCTACTTTACATCTCTGACCCTAAAGAGGCAGTACCCATTTCAGCTGGTGACTGGGGAACGTACTGAGTTGCTATCAGTTAGAAGTTCACTGTCCTCCTTCTCAATCTTCTGCAAAGTTCGTCACTAAAAAATCACGATCCCTAGGGAAAAACGCCACACATCTTGTGAGCCTTATACTTACAATCTCATGCAATAGTTTGCAGAATCAGAGGCTCTGCTACTGTGGTCTGTGGTAAGTAGGTCCTGAACATAGTTACCTAGCATACAATCTATGCCTTCAACACCTGGGCTTTTATCACAGTTCTTGATTGAACCATTGATGTTGGAGGCATCAGCAAAGTGAGAGGCTGTATGATCAGTGGCTTTCCCATTTATGGAATTCCACTTTACATCTCGGTCTTTAGTGATCAACTACAACTCTCTGACTAGGAGGTTTGACTTGCATAGTCCTTATATGCTGCAGCCCTGGGGGCTGGTTGGCCTTTGGAGAACACCTCCAATTCTGACTGTCCTTATGCATACTTGATTGAGAGAGTGGGGATGTTCTGTGGGCAAAGCATCTCCAGTATAATCAAATTTCTGCCCAATTTCTTAAACAGCAGCTGATTGTAATTGCCCTTCATGGGATGATTAAAGTGTTTTTGACTTTACTTGACTCCTGTGCTGTTTTGGAGGTCATCGTCGAACATGATGGACAAAACATGAGGCATGCAATAATATAAGCTAGACAGGGCTGGCTGGCTCCCCCAGGTTTTTTCCCTTCTCTGTTCCACTACAGTTCACCTAGGGTGAGATGTTTGCATATGCCAGTGCTCCAGCTCATCATTAAGGTAGCTGCATTCTGACTTCAGAGGTGATCAGTTTCAACTTGGCAAAGACATACTGTGTTGACAATTTCAGTGTGGTGCTTTGATGACTCTAAAGGGAATTAAAGGAAGACCCAAAACAAGACTTAGCTATTCATCTGCACCATATTGCCAACAATCTTCATCCAACAACAACAACAAACAACAACAACAGCAACAACAACAACAACAAAGCTGTATTTCTGACCAGTAAAAATCAGCTTCCGGTTGCTGTCTTCATACACACCTTGCAGGGGGGATAATTAGACATCGATTCAGGCACTAAGCCGCCCCTCACCCGGCTTATACCTTCTAATGAACACAGCCTGAGTGACAAGAGAAGGGCGCATCCTCGCTTTGATCAAAGCCAAAGACCGAAAGTTGCCTTCAGCCGCTAAAGCCGCCCCCTCACACAAGCTCACAGATCCTCATTAACTCTACGCTAGTGACAGAAACGGGCACAGCCTTTGTTTCATCAAAAGCCAAGGCAGAGAGGGCTTCTTCAGCTCTTAAGCCGCCCCTTGTCCAAGCTTCGGGTCAATGCAATGGAGATGTATGCACAGCACTGGTGGGCGGCTTATTGGCTTGATCACACCCCGTGATAATAGCAGTACTAGTTTGAAAAAAACAATGTGGTCGTACTTTATCTTTTGGTTGTCTGGAAGATGACGGGATGTTATTATGATGAAATGGAATGTTAAGAACAGTCTTGTTGTATTAGAATCCCAATGTATGTTAATTAACATCCTCATCCTCTCCAACACTGAATAATATTGCATTGTTATGTATTGTATTCTACGTCACTTACAGTTACAATAGATTTCTTTGCGTAAATTCAAGGCTGCTATGTATAATGTCAGAAAAATATTGAACAATATCTTTTTTTTTTTTTTATCTTATTCCCTTTTTGGGGGTATGGAGGAAGAGCGACCATTGCATGATAAATAACAGGAAGAAGCAAAACTATAACAAAACAAGAATTCATTGTAGTATATTAATTTTTTTTTAAATGACATAACTGTAGACAATGTAATATATTGTGACAAGAGAAGCCATTTTTCGATTTGCAGAGGACATCATCGGCAAAAGGTATACACTGACTTCGGAGTCAGAAAGCGTTGTGACAAGTGTGTGTGTGTGTGTGTGTGTGTGTGCACGCGGGCACGCGAATGGATGACTACTGCGTATGCCTGTGAGTTTGGGGAATAATGGGAACAGACAGAGAGTAACTCCCCCCCAAAAAAACCCAAAACCAACAACAAAAAACAACCACACACACAAGAAAACACCACACACACCAAAAAAAACAAACACCCTCACTAAAAACCAACCAACCAAAATAAAAGACAACGACAAAAATAGCAAAACCCCGAAACCAAACCAACCCCCCAAATCCCCATCCCCCCAAAAAAATTCCCACCCTCCCCCAAACCAAACACCCCCCCCCCCCTAAAAAAACACACCCAAACCAAACCAAAACAAAACCCAACCAACCAACCAAACTTCCTCGAAGTCAGAGTACAGCTACCTCAATGGACGGGAACAGCAGTCCTATACACACAATCTCATCGTTGGTAAGAGCTCTAGCCGAGGAATGAAAAATAAAACCCAAAAACCGACAACGACAAACAAACAACAACAACAGCAGCAGCACAAGCAGCAGCAACAACAACAACACAACACAACCCAAAACCAACAAACACAACACACACACCAAAACCAAACAACAACAACAACACACACACACACATTCCAAAAACAAAAACAAAACAAATCAGAAAGACAACGACCCCAAAAAAAAAAAAAAGAAAAAAAAGGGAACCTGTTTTTTTCCACTCACACAAGCACAGAAACATTAACATACAGATACAGCACGGACGGACAGACGGACGGACACACACACAACACCACACACAACACACACACACACATAACACACACACAACGCACCACACACACACAACACACACACTCACACACACACACCCCACACACATACAACACACACTCAACACAACAACACAACCACACACATACACACACACACACACACAACACACCACACACACACACACACACAACACACACACACACACACACATAGATGGCTTGATGAAAAAAGCAAATGCATTGCTTATTCAATGTATCATCTGGAACTAAAATTTTGACTTGACTTGACTGACACACACACACACACACACACACACACACACACACCACACACACACACACACACACACACACACACCACACACACACACACACAACACACACACACTAACACACAAACACACAGACACACCACACACACACACACACACACACAAACACACACTACACACACACTACACACACACACAACACACACACACACAACACACACACACACACACACACACACACACACACACAGTAAGGCCTCCACACATTCAATTCTCATACACCCCTTGTTTTTTTGTTTTTTTTTCTGCCTAATATCACTGAGAGTGAACAGACGTAAATCGAAGACAACAACAACAACAAACACACACACACACACCACACACACACACCTACACACACACACAACACACACACACACCACACACACACACACACCCACACACACACACACCACACACACACACACACACACACACACACTCAAACTTGAAATTCACCGCAAGGGGAAGGAAAATAGTAATGGTATAACTATGGCAGTGACAATTTCTCTCTCCTCCCCCCCCCCCTCGCCTCCGAAACACACACACACACACACCGACACACACTCACAACACACACACAACACACACACAACACACACACAAAACACACACACAACACACACACAACACACACACAAAACACACACACAGCACACACACACTAAACACACACACAAACACACATACACACACAACACACACACACAAAAACCTTGAAATTCCACCGCAAGGGAAGGAAAAGAATGGTATAACTATAGCAGTGACAATTTCTACCCCCCCCCCTCCCCCAACACACACACACACACAACACACACACACACACAGACATACACACACACACACACACACACACTACACACACACATACGGTCTTAATTGAAACCACTTGGTGTAAGTATGGCACTACGACTCAACAGCAAGACAAAGCACACGCGCACGCGCGCGCGCGTATGTGTGTGTGTGTATGCCTGTATACCTAGCTTATGCCAGACAGAGAGGAGAGGAGAGAAGAGAGAGAGAGAGAGAGAGAGAGAGAGAGAGGAGGAGAGAGAGAGAGAGAGATGAGGAGAGAGAGAGAAGAGAGAGAGAGAGAAGAGTACTTAACGTGGTAAAGGTGTGCCCATAACCTATGCGGTCTTTGGGAGGCGAGATGCCAGAGACCTCAGCTTCTTTAGGGGCCGGCATATTGAGGGCGGCGGCACCCGTCTCCTCTCCCTCGCTGCTTTACCTTCCCTGACTCTAAAGAGGGGCAGGTACCCATTTACAGCTGGGTGAACTGGGGGACTGTACTGAAGCCGAGACGCGCAGAACGGTCGCCCTTCTGAGAAGTAGCCTCGCTCAAGGGTGTTTAACCTTAGCTTGGGGAAAGCGAGTGCTCTGACCACCCAGCTATCCCCTCCACTTTGATACTACTGCTACTACTTTTACTACCAACACCAATGCAATGCATGCGCGTATATATGTGCATGTGCGCACACTGCAAAGAGAGTAAGAGGGGGGTTGAAAGACAGACTGGAGAGAGAGAGAGAAGAGAGAGAGAGAGAGAGAGAGAGAGAGAGAGAGAGAGAGAGAGAGAGAGAGAGAGGAGAGAGAGAGAGAGAGAGAGAGAATTCAAAATGTTTCGAACTCGAAATGTTTTACTGAGGGTAAATGGATAAGCCCAGGGCTTTTTTTACACCATGCCCCACAAAAAAAGAAAAAACCCAGAAAAAAAACCAAAGTAAAAAAGAAAAGAAGGAAGAGAAAAAAGAGAGAAGAGAGGGGAAGAGAGAGGAGAGAAGAGAGGAGGAGAGAAGAGAGAAAAGGAGAGAGAGAGAGAGAGAGAGAAGAGGGGTAAAAGAGGAGATATTATTTTTTTTTCTTTTTTTTCAGGAGGTGGAATAAGCATCGTGGTCTTTTTTTCACCATCCCCGTGTGATGCATTTTTTGCAAATTTTTTTGTCATCCGTTCCCCCCGGGCACACAATGGCCTACCTTTCCAAAAGGGGAAGGGGGTTTAACGGTGCGCAGATTTTTCTGCGTGCGTACGCACAGGGGAACTCTTTTATAGTCTCATCGGAAAAATTTTTGGGGGAAGGGAGTCTGCCGATGTAACTCCAGAGGAAAAAAATAACCCCTCTTGAACGAGTTTAAACCCGGGTCAGAGATCACGAATACATCCCTCAAACCCAAACCAACTATCCCGTCCCGCGCACACAAAAGGCCCGACAAGGGGACAGCCTATGGTTAAATTTTTCGCTCGCAACGACGATCCGGGTTTCGTTCCCTTTTCAAGGGGATATTTTTTCCCTGGAGTTAACACTGTGCAACTCCACTTTTTCCCCCAAAACTTCGGTTTGGACTTAAACCGAGGACCCGTGTGCAACCACGCAGAACATTTTGCGCACACTTTTAATCCTTTCCACTTTTCGGAAAGTAGGCCTTGTGTGCCGGTGGAAACAGATTAAAAAAATTTAAAAAAAACCCATACACAGGGGGACGGGTTTAAAAAAAAAAAAAGCACATGATGTTATTCCTTATCCTCGACAAAAAAGAATAAATAAATGAATAAAAAAAGGAGAGAGAGAGAGAGAGAGAGAGAGGAAAGAGGAAGAGAGAGAGAGAAGAAGAGAGAGAGAGAGAGAAGAGGAGAGAGAGAAAGAGAGAGAAGAGAGAATAAATGTTGGAATTTATATACGCAAAAACTTGTGAAGTAACAAATAAAAGCGCTCAGATTTCATTTCATCCCACTTTAAGCCCCAAGCAGATTTTCTCCTGAATTTCGGGCGCTCCCCCGGGAGAGCGGAGAGCGGTCCCCCAAAAAGCGCTGCCCTCCCATTTTTTTTTTTTTTCAGTCTGCAACTGATTTTTCCCTATCAGGTGGTTTTTTTCAAAGAACTTTGCAGGGACAACTCTCTTTTGCCGTGGGTTTTTTACTGCGCTAAATAATTACTTAACACACGGACCTCGGTTTACGTCTCACCGAAAGACACCCCCAAACCACCACTCATGGGCTAATGGATGGGGGAAAATTTCCGGCCAAACGGGGTACGAACCGCCCACACTTCCGACCCGGGCTTTTCCTTTCTAGACGGGGGCGTTTCCTCTAGACCACCGATCCACCCAGGAGATACACCGAACACAAAGAAGAAACAAACACAAAAAAACAGAGAAAGGGGAAAAAAAAAGACGAAACAATAAGCGCCCTAAATGGGAAAAATTTTTTTCATACACCCACAAAAAAAAACGAAAAACATGAAAGCCCATTGGGTGAACTTGGGGGCCCCAGTCAGGAAGGAAGAACACATTTTTTTTTGTTTTTGTTTTTTTTGGGTTTTGTTGGTTTTTTTTATTATTAACTTTTTTCTGTTGTTGTTTTTTTAAAAACTTCCGAGGGGGGAAATTAAGTCATGGGGATGGGCAAGTGCAATGGGGGGCGCTCACAGCACACAACTTTTGGGCCCTTTAAAATTTTTTTTGTTTTTTATTTCCCTCAGTCTTTGTCTGTATTTTTTTTCCTTTCTTTTTCTTTTCTTTTTTTTCTTTTTCTTTTCTTTTTTTTTTTTTTTTCTTCTTTTTCTCTTTTTCGTCAGTCTTGTTTCAGTATTGGTTTTTGTTTTCTTTTTGTTTTTTTTTTTTCTTTCTTTTTTTCTTTCTTTCTCTCCCTTCTTTTGTTCAGCCTTGGCTGTATTCTTTGTTTTTTTTTTCTTTTTTTCTCTTCTTCGATCATCTTTTTTTGTTTTGTTTCTTTTTTTATATTTTTGCTTTTTTTTTTTTTAAAAACTTTTCCTCTAGCTTCACCATTTTTTTTTTGTGTTTTGTGTGGTTTTCCTCCTTTTTTTTTCTTTTTTTTTAAAACCCCCGTTTTCTTTTTTTTTTTTTTTCATTTTCTTTTCTTTTTCTTTTTTTTGTTTGGTTTTCTTTTTTTGTTTGGGTTTTTTTTTTTCCTTTGTATTTTTTCTCTTTTTCGTTTCTTCCTTTTCTTTTTTTCCCCTTTTTTTTTTTTCGTTTTTTTCCTTTCTTTCTTTTTCTTTCCCCTTTTTTTAAAGGGCCCCCTTCTTTTTTTTTTTTTGTTATTTTTTTTCATTTTCTTTAAGTTTTCTGTCGGGAAAACTTCATTCCTTTTCTTTTTTTTATTTTCCCCTTTTTTTTTTTTTTTTCCCACTTTTTTTCTTCTGGTCTTTCTTTCTTTTTTTTTTTTTTGGGGGTAAGTTGTCTCCTTCTTTTTAGGGTTTTTTTTTGATATTTTATTCAGGATTATCTTTCATTTGTTTGCGTCTGTTATTTTTGTGAGTGCCTAATGGCACATGTGTGTGTGTTTGTAGTTGGGGGGTTGTGGGGTTTTTTTTTTTTTTTTTTTAAAGGGGGGGGGGGGTTGGGGGGGGGGGGGGGGGGGAAAAAAAGGGGGGGGGGGGGTTTTTTTTGCCCCTTTCCCACCACACAAATACCTACTTTTCCCGAAAGGGGAACGGGTTAGCATGTCACAAAATGTTCTGCATGCGTTCACACAGGGGGCCCGGTTTTATAGTCCCAACCAAAGGACTTTTTTGGGGAGAGGGGATCGACACTGAGTTAACTCCAGGGGGAAAAAATATCCCCTTGAACGGGATTCGACCGTTCAGCAAATCAATGCCAATGCCAACCAACCGGGCTATCCCCCCCCCCCCCCCCCCCCCCTCTCCCCCCCCATCCCCACCCCCCCAGACACGCACTTTTCAATGAAATTTTTCTTACAAAGGATGCAAAACCATCACATTTTTTTTACACACACACCACACACACACACCAAAAATAAACACACACACACACAAAGGCAGGAAACATTATTTTATTCAGACACATTTAAAAACCAATCTGTGCCACATGTTTCACAGCATAATACCACGTGGTTTTTGTTTTTTTTTTTTGGGAAAGGGAAAAAACCCAAAACCAACCCTGTAAACTATTTAAACACCAATGTAAACACAAGCCTTTTAAAAATCCAAATGTCCCTATCTTCGTCGCCGTGTTGCCTTTTGTTTTGTCGTAATGTGTTTAGTTTTTGTTCCCATTCCCCGTTTCTTTAGTTTGTTTCTTTTTTTTTTGTGTGTGTGTATTTTATTTGGTTTTTTCGCTCTTCTCTACTAAATGTCAAAAAACCCTTTTTGGGGTTTTTTTGGGGTGCTTTAGTTTCTTTTTGGTTTTTTTCTTCTTGTTCTTGTTCTTCTTGTACACTTGACACTTGTGTTTTTTTTTGGGTTGTTTGTTGTTGTTTTTTTTTTTTTCTTCTTCTTCTTCTTCTTCTCTTCTTCTTCTTTTCTTCTTCTTCTTCTTTTTTCCCTTTTTCTTTTTCTTCTTCTACTCCTCCCCTTTCCTCTTCTTCTTCTCTTTTCCTTCTTCTTCTTCCTTCTTCTTTTCTTCTCCTCCTCCCCTCCCCTCTCTTTTCTTGTTGTTGTTGTTGTTGTTGTTTTTCTTCTTTTTCTTCTTCTTTTTGTTCTTTTTTTTTTCTTCTCTTTCTTGTTCTTTTCTTGTTCTTTTTGTTCTTTTTCTCTTCTTTTTCTTCTTCTTGTTCTTCTTTTTTCTTCTATTCTTCTTTTTTTTACTTTCTCACTACTCTACTACACTACTACTACCCACTACTACTACTACCTATACTACTAACTACTACTCTACTACTACTATATTTGTTGTTGTTGTTGTCCTTTTCTTTTTTGTTGTTTTTTGTTCTTTTCTTCTTCTTTTTCTTTTTCTTTTTTCCCCCTCCTCCTCCTCCTCCCTTTTCTTCTCCTCCCCCCTTCTCCTTCTTCCTCCTCCTCCTCCTTCTTCTTTTTTCCCCCTCCTTCTCCTTCTTTTTCCCCTCCTTTTTCCCCCTCCCCCCTTTTTTCTTCTCCTTCTTTTCTTTCCTTAAAACTTCTTGCTGTTCTTTCTACTTTCAATCTATGTCTTTTTTTCAACACCCCCCCCCCCCCCCCCCCCCCCCCTTTCCGCCCAAATTTTTTCTTCATTCCTCTCTTCAGTGTTTTTGTTTTTATGAAATACAGGCTAAAGAAAGGAACGATGGAAGGGAAAAAGGACAAACGAAACACCCCCCGGAAAAATTTTCCTTT
>CM054159.1:11004813-11007313 GCA_028751875.1 Rapana venosa | reverse complement strand
TTGTTGTTGTTCTTTCTTCTTCTTCTTCTTCTTCTTCTTCTTCTTCTTCTTCTTCTTAATTTATTCGTTTCTGCATTTATGTTTGCTTTGATAGTCGATTTCTTTTGTTGCTTTAGTATTGGCTATACTATAAAAATCAACAACAAAAAGAACAACAACAACAACAAACCCTTGTTGGCATTGTTTGTTTTGCTCAGTGTCTCGTCTTTGTTCAATTTGTTTCTTGAACAGTTGTTTTTATCTATTGTTGCACATATCTCTTTTTGGTGTCCTCCTCTCTCTCTGTTTGTCTGTCTATCTCTGTCTCTCTTTCTCTCTCTTTGTCTCTGACTGTCTGTCTGTCTCCGTGTGTCTGTCTGTCTTTCTGTCTGTCTGTCTGTCTCTCTCTCTCTCTCTCTCCTTTTCCTGCATAATTTTTATTTTATTTCATTGACTGATTGCTTATTTGACTGATTTATCATCGATTTCTTCCTTTCTTTCTTTCTTTCTTTCTCTTTCTCTTTTCTTTCTTTCTTTTCTTCTTTCTCCTTTCTTTCTTTCTTTCTTTCTTTCTTTCTTTTCTTTCTTGTTCTGTCTGTCTGCGTCTTTCTCTCTATCTTTCTGTTTGTCTTTCTTTCCTTTCTATGTGCCTGTTGTCTGTCTGTGTGTCTGCTTGTGTGTCTCTCTGTGTGTTTTTCTTTCTGTGTGTCTGTTTGTCTGTCTGTCTGTCTGCCTTTCTTTCCTTCTTACCTCCTTTTTTCTTATTTTCTCTTATGTCTTTTTCTTTTATTCCTTCATTTCTTCCACAATCACCTTTTCTTCTTTTGTTTGTTTGTTTGTTTGTTTGTTTGTTTCTGTCTGTCTGCCTTTCTTGCTTTTCTTTCTTTTTATTTTCCTCCCTTCAAACAAACTTCATTCAGAGTCAGCAGATTGTATGCCATTACACATTATTATGCGTGATTTTTTTGTTTTATATGGAAAGGCAAACGAATTCAAACCAAAAACAAAACAGCAAAGAAACAAACACATAAAAAAAACCCACATTCGTACACAAGCAAACAACCCCCCCCAAAAAAAACAAACAACCAAACAAACACCAAACCCAACAAAACCCAAACCCCACCTAAAAGAAGACAAAGCAAACAAAAAACAATAAAAACAGTAAAAGGCTACATACAGAAAGAAAAAATCTTGCAGCAGAAGAAGGAAAAAAACAACTGGGATATTAAAAAAAAAAAGTTGTGAGAAAAAGAGGTTTTAACAACAGCAACAAGAAGAAAACAAATAAACAAACAAACAAACAACTACCTCTCGCGGCCTCACAACACCCCCCTTCCCCCCAAAAAAACCCCCAACAACAAAAAAACAAAAACACACACAAAAAACCAACAACAAAACACACACACACACACACACACACACACACACCACCACCACCATGCTGGCCCTAGAGAAGTGAGGTCTCTGACGCCTCGCTCCCCTACGACCTTATAGGTTATGGGACTCCTTTACCTTCCTTACCTTAAAAAATAAAATAATATGGCCATCAGTTCGTACCAGCACGAAATGGCCTCCTCTTTCTAAAAGGCAAGAATGGGTTTTAAGGTTCTTCAGTTCTTTTCTGGTTGTTTTGTTTTTTCTTCTATCTTCTAAGTTTATGTATGACTTACGAGGTAGGCTACTTAAGCAGAAGTCATTCCGCACACACCTTTGTCTTTTTTTCTTCTTCTCCTTTTCTTCCTCATAGTCACTGATGCCAAGGTGACAGTAGGTGGACAGAATGGATTTTCAGGACTCGCACACACAAAGATTTTGGTTTCTCTTGTAATAGTTTTCTTCTTCCTTTTTTGTTGTTGAATTAAAACAACAACAAAAATACCCCAAATTGTTTTAACGTTTACCCCCCTTCTTTGTTGTTGAATTAAAATAACAACAACAACAAAACCCCAACCCAACCTGTTTTAACTTTTCTTCCCCCTTTTTTGTTGTTGAATTGAAACAACAACAACAACAAAACTCCAACCCAACCTGTTTTAA
Source organism: Rapana venosa (assembly GCA_028751875.1). NCBI lineage: Eukaryota > Metazoa > Mollusca > Gastropoda > Neogastropoda > Muricidae > Rapana > Rapana venosa. Next base: position 11,005,297 of record CM054159.1, on the reverse strand, counting down.
CTTTTTTTCCTTTGTTGTTGTTGTTGAATTGAAACAACAACAACAACAAAACCCGAACCCAATCTGTTTTAACTTTTGCCCCCTTTTTATTGTTGAATTAAAACAACAACAACAACAACAAAGCCTCAACCCAACCTGTTTTAACTTTTTTTTCCTTTTTTGTTGTTGAATTGAAACAACAACAACAACAAAACCCCAACCCAACCTGTTTTAACTTTTTTGATGTTGAATTGAAACAACAAGTTGTAACAACAAAACCCCAACCCAACCTGGTTTAACACCCCCCCCCCCCTTTTTGTTGTTGTTGTTGAATTGAAAGAAATTACTGTTCTTTTCTCTTTCGATCTGTCCTTTGTTTTCTTTCTTTCTTCTTGAAGGGAGTTCGTATATTATAATAATAATAATAATAATAACAACAACAATAACAACAACAACAATAACAATAATAATAATAATAATAATAATAATAATAATAATAATAATA
>CM054159.1:10992400-10997400 GCA_028751875.1 Rapana venosa | reverse complement strand
CTCTCCTCTCTCTCTCTCTCAACTCTCTCTCATCTCCTCTCTCTCATCTCTCTCTCTCTCTCTCTCTCACACTCTCTCTCTCTCACACTCTCTCTCTCATCTCTCCCATCTCCTCTCCCCTCTCTCTCACCTCTGTCTCACTGCTCTCCTCTCTCCTCTCTCTCTCACTCCTCACCACTCACTCTCTCTCTCACTCTCTTTATTCTCTCACTCTCTCACTCTCACTCTCCTCTCTCTCATTTCTCTCTCTCACTCGCTTCCTCTCTCTCACCTCTCGCTCTCTCACTCTCTCTCTCTCACTCACTCTCTCCTCTCTCTCACTCTCACTCTCTCACTCTCTCTCTCCCACTCTCTCTCTCTCACTCTCTCTCTCTCACTCTCTCTCACTCTCTCTCTCTCTCTCTCTCTCCCCTCTCTCCCCACTCTCACTCTCCCCTCTCTCTCACTCATCTCCTCTCTCTCGCTCTCGACATCTCTGCTCTCCTTCACTCTCTCTACTCTCTCACTACACACACTCTCCCTCTCTCTCACTCCCTCTCTCACTCACTCCCTCTCTCACCTCTCTCTCTCTCTGTCTCACTCTCTCCCACTCTCTCTCTTTCTCTCTTCACTCAGTTCCTGTGTCTGTGTATCGGAGCAGACAGTTTGTGTGTATAGGATGCTTTATTTGATGTGTCTTCCTAATCTCCTCTCACAGCTTGTTTGCTTGCTTATTTATTTGTTGTCTGTTTTGGTTTTGGGGGGTTGTTGTTTTGTTGTTTTGTTTTTGTTTTTCATGTAACACAAGATGGGTTTTCTTGTTGTGAAATACAGATTCTTCAGCTCTCTGGGATATTTAGAGGACTCTTTGGGTTTCTTTCTTCTTTTTTTTTTTTTTTTTTTTTTTTTTTGGGGGGGGGGTTGTTTTGTTTGGGTTTTGTTTGTTTGTTTGTATTTCTTCGCTTAGAGCTCCGAGTTCACTAATAGTGACATTCTGCGGTATGCAAACCTGTTTTTACCCACTTTTTAGGTAGCTGCATTCTGACTTCGGGGATATTCGTTCATTAGTCACCTTTCTTCTTCTTTTTTATTATTATTGTTGTTGTTGTTCTTGTTATTATTATTACTACTACTAGTATTATTAGTATATTATTATTATTATTATTATTGTTATTATTATTATTATTATTATTATTATTATGCCTTGTTGATCCATCTGTATACCATATAACCATCTGTCTTTTTATCGAGATAGCTTGCACGTGCAAGCGCGGGCGCGCACGCACGCGCGCGCTCCACACACACACACACACACACGTACACACACGTACACACACACACACACATACACACACACACACACACACACACACACAACACACACACACACACACACACACAAAGGAGACATAGACGGAGAAACTGAGAAAGAGACAGAGATACAAAGAAAGAGACAGATAGACAAGACAGACAGACAGACAGACAAAGGCAGAAAGAAGCAGACACAGCTGGACAAGAGAGAGAGAGACACAGAGAGAGAGAGAGAGAGAGAGAGAGAGAGAGAGAGAGAGAGAGAGAGAGACAGAGACACACAGACAGAGAGAGAGAGACAGAGAGTGCCAACAGAGGCAGATAATGATGTTTATTCAGATGGTTTGAAAATCTACAGACTGTTTGGGTAGCATGTCAAGCTTGTATTTATCAATGCAGTCTCTCCCCCCTCCCATCTCCGCTCCCTCTGCACTTATATTCCCCTCCCCCTTCTCCCCCCTCCCCCCTCACCCCCCACCCCCCACCCCCACCCCCAACCGCCGCGCCTTCTTCTTCCATGTGTCTTCCTGTATTTTTATTATTACTTTGGTTCAATAATATAAACCGAGACTCCCGTGTACGACAATCTATCTGTGTCTATCTGGGTAATAAGATAAAATCTGTCTATCCTATTTGTGGGGACGGGATAGCTCAGTGGTCAGAGCACTCGCTTCCCCCCAAGCCAAGGTTAAGCAGCGTCGAGCGTGGTTACCACATGGATGGGTGTGACCGTTTGCGCGCCTTGGCTTCAGTACAGTTCCCCCAGTTCCCCCAGCTGTAAATGGGTACCTGCCCTCTTTAGGGTCAGGGAAGGTAAAGCAGCGAGAGAGAGAGGAGATGGGCGCCGCCGCCCTCAATATCCTGGCCCCTGGAGAAGTTGAGGTCTCTGATGCCTCGCTCCCCTACGACCGCTTACCTTTACCTTTTATCTGTGTAGGTCTATCTGTGTAAGTTCAAATCTGTCTGTCCCATTTGTATCTGATGAGCACACTCCCCCCTCCTCCACCCCTTCCCCGTGTGAATGCCGGGGACCCGGTAGTAAAAAAAAATAAATAAATAAATTTAAACACGATCACCCCCAGGGAATTCCGTGCTAAGAAATTCCCTCTTTTCCATCCCTCTCTCTTTGCTTCTGCCTTACTAGTCCTTTGTCTTTCTGTCGCCTCCTTCTCGTCTATTTTCTCCCTTCTTGATTCATTCTCCTGCTCCGCCCCCCCCCCCCCCCCTCCTCCACTCCCCACCCCCTAGAAAGTCCTAAAAATGAAGGGGGAAAAACAGTCCAAGGGGAAACTCACCCCCCCCCTCCCCCTTAACGTGTGACATGCAGACCACCAGGTGTGAACACCTGTGCCGCACACCACCCCCGAGTAATTCACCTGACGACGCGCCCAATTCGACCCCCCACGACCTCATGGATCGACAGGATTGAAGTCACACGGTTCCTAACCACCTTCACTTAACGTCCCCCAAGAAACAGTCCATCAATAGCGACAAAACCTCCCCTGACACCCCCCCTTTCCCCCCTCCACCATTCCCCCCGCCAAAAAACTGCCCCCAATATAGACAGGCTCCCCCCCTTTTAAACATAAACCCCCCCCCCCCAAAAACATAAACCCCCCAAAACCCCCCCCCAGGAACCCCCCCCCCAAAAACCCCCCCTCCACTCCCCAAATTTAAATTTAAAAATTTTTTTAAAAAAGAAGGGGGGCCAAAAAAAGCCAAAGGAAAGGGGAAAATTCCCCCCCTCCCCTTTAAAAGGACATGATGGAAACCCACCCATGGAATTTTAAAATGGGAAGGGAACCCACCCCAGTAATTAAAATTGGGGGAACGACCCAAATTCGGGAAAACCCCCACCCCCTTTTGAAATTGAAGTGAACGTTCCCCCACTTTAGGTTTTTAAAAGGCCGAAGGGAAAAAAGGGCTCTTAAGGGACAAAAACAAAAGGAAAACCCGCCTTTTCTTTCCCATTATATAAAAGACCCAAGGTTTGGAACTGTCTCTTAAATCCTATGTTAAAATAAAAAAAAAGGTGGAAAAACTGTTCTTACCCATGGTATAGATAAACAAGGGAAGGGAAAACCCGTCTCTTTCTCTTTATATAATAAACAAAGATAGGAAATGTCTCTTACTCATGTGTAATAGTAACCCAATGGGAATTTTAGGAAAACTGGGCCTTTCCCTTTCTCTGGGAAAAAAAAGACAAAAAAGAGCCCCCCGTTCGCTTAAACTTTTCCTTTCTATTAAAAAATAACAAAGATAGGGGACTGCCTTACTCCTTGTATTTAAGACAATGAAGGGAAATGTCTCTTACTCATGTGTACATAAAAACAAAGGAGACTTCCCCTTACTTTCCCCATGTATTTAAAAACAAAAAAAAAAGGAACTGCCCCTTTTCTCCTAAAGTATAATAGACAAAAAAAGAAACTGCCCCTTACCCCAATTTTGTAAAGATAAAAACCCACCCAAAAATAGAAAAAAAAAGGGGCTTCCCCTTTCTCATGTTAAAAAGATAGACAAGGGTGGAACCGTCCCCCTATTTCCCGTGTATAGACAAAGATAGGAAACCCCTTTTTCTTACTCGTGAGTTAAAAAAAAAAATTTTTTTGGAAAAAAAAAATGGAAGACTTCCTTACTCCAAACATATAGACAACAAAGAAGAAGACTGTCTCTCTTACTCACGTGCATGGGGGGGGTTGGGAAATTTGTAAGGGATTGACAAAGTCAGTGGGGCATACTTTTGGGGCCCTTGTGTTTTTGGGTTTTTTTTTTTTTTTCTTTTTTTTTTTTTTCTTTCTTTTTTTTTTTTTTTTTTTCTTTTTTTTCTTTTTTAAAAAACTTTTCTGTGCTGCTGCCAGCTCCGCTTGCAGCTTAACTTTGGGGCAAAAAAAATGGGCCAAGGGCCAGAATTTTAAAGGAAAACAAGGGCACAGCCAAAACAATGAGTTACAGGGTGGCGGTGCGTGGGGAGACAGACAGGGAGACACAGGGGCAGGCAGAGAAAAAAAACCGGCAGGCACAAGAGGAAGGAATTGGGTGCGTGTGAAATTTTTCCCGAAAATCCCCCCACACGGGTTTAAGGGGAAAAAAAAGAGAAGAGAGGAAGAAGAAAAGAGAGGGAGAAAAGAAGAGAGGAGAAGAGAAGAGAGGGAAAAGGGGAAGAGAAAAGGGGGAAAAAAGAAGGAGGAGAAAGGAAGAGAGGGAAAAGAGGGAAAAAAGAGAAGGGGGAGAAAAGAAGAGGGGAAAAAGAAAGGAGAGAAGAGGGAGAAGAGAAAAAAGGGAAAAAAAGGAAAAAAGGGGGAAAGAAAGGAGAGGAGAAAAAGGAGAAGGAAAGGGGGAGGAAGGGGAAATATGAGAAGAGAAGAGAAAGATTTAAAAAAAGAAGGGAGGGAGAAAAAAAGAAAAAGAGGAGAAGAAGGAAGGAAAAAGAAGAGAAAGGGGAAGAGAAGAGAAGAGGGAGAAGAAAAAAGAGGAGAAGGGGAAAAAGAAAAGGGGAAAGGGGATGAAAAAAGAGGGAAAAACAGAAAAAAGAGGCGCCCCGTTTTCTTAAACATTTTTGATTTTTTTTCCCCCAAGAACTTAAAGGAGAACCATTCTGACAACTCTCCCAGACCCCACGATACAAACATTTCACACTCGCACGCCCCGCACAAAAAACGCAAGCACCACACCCCCCTCTCCTCACACAAACAAACAACCTCGAAATAAAA
>CM054159.1:10977400-10987400 GCA_028751875.1 Rapana venosa | reverse complement strand
TGTGATGTGTGTGTGTGTGTTGTGTTGTTTGTTGTTTGTATGTGGTCGTGTGTGTACGTGTGTTCTGTGTGTCTTTGGTGTGCCGAGCTGCTTGCATACGGTTGTTGTGTGTGTGTGTGTGTGAGCTGTGTGTGTGTAGTGTGTCGTTGTGTGTGTTGTGTGTGTTGTGTGTGTGTGTTGTGTTTGTGTTTTGTGTGTGGTGTGTGTCTGTGTGTGTGTGTGTTTGTGTTGGTGTGTGTGTGTTGTGTGTTGTGTGTGGTGTGTGAGTGGTGTTTGTGTGTTTGAGTGCGTGGTGGTGTGTGTGTGTGTGTGGTGTGTGTGTGTGTTGTGTGTCTTTGTGTGTTCCTCGTCTGCTTGCATACGTGTATGTGTGTGTGTTGTGTGTGCGTGTGTGTGTGTGTGTGTGTGTGTGTGTGTTGTGTGTGTGTGCTTGCGTACATGCGTATGGGCCTCTGGGTGTGGGGGTGCGTGCGTGCGTGCGTGCGCGCGTGTGCGTGTGTGTGTGTGTACGTGTTCAATTAATTTCTAACCACGATCTATCATGATCCACCTTTCTCCTCCCGCCCCCCCCCCCCCCCCCCATCCCCCACCCCCTTCCTTTTATCCTACGGCCCTTTCTACCACCCACCCCCACCACCCGCCCCACCCCAACCCACACACCCCCATCACCCACCCCCACTCCCCACCCTCCACTTCCACCCTTGGTTCTCATCTTTTGGCCATATTTTAGTCTGGCAAAAATTGCATTTTTGACCAAGTCCACAGTAATCTTTCTACATTGGGTTTTTTTTGGTTTTTTTCTTTCGTGGTGGTAGTGGGGGGGGGGGGGGGGGGGGGGATTTGTTCTGAGTATTTTAGGTTTTGTGGATGTTTTGTTTGGGCATTGTTTGTTTGTTGGGGGGAGGGGAGTTGTTGTTTGGTTTGGTTTTGGTTTTGGGTTGTTTTTTGTTTTTTGTTTGTTGTTATTGTTTTTGTGTTGTTGGTGGGTTTTTTTTAAGGGTGTTCTTTTTTCGCGCTATTGGACTGTCTGTCTCTCTCTCTCTGTCTCTCTGTCTCTCTATCTATCTTTTCTTTCTTTCTATCTTCTCTTTCTTTCTGTCTTCCTCCTCCTCACACTTATTATTTTTCTTTCTTTGATTCATTTTTCTTTTTCTCTTTCTTTCTTTCTTCTTTCTTTCTTTCTTCCTTTCTTTCTTTTTTTTTTGTTTTCTTCTTCATCATCATCACCATTACATCATCATCTTCTCCTCCTCCTCCTCCTCCTCTTCCTCCTCTTCGTCCTCCTCCTCCTCGCCCTTCTTCTTCTTCCTCTAATAATAATAAATAATAATGTATGGAATTTATATAGCGATGAATCTTGTAAAGCAACAAATCAAAGCGCTCTACTACTACTACTATACTAGTACTACTACTACTTCGTCTTCGTCTTCTTCTTCTTCTTCTTCTTCTCCACTACTATACTACTTTCTACTACTACTACTACTTCTACTACTACTACTTCGTCTTCCTGTCTCTCTTCTTCCTCCTCCTCTCCTTCTTTGTCCTTCTTCTTGACCTCTGCATCTCTCTCTCTCTCTCTCTCCCTCTCTCTCTCTCTCTCTCTCTCTCTCTCTCTCTCTTCTCTCTCTCTCTCTCTCTCTCTCTCTCTCTCTCTCTCTCTCTCTCTCTCTTTCCGTGCAGTCATATCGTTTGCCTTATCTTCCTTCTCTGGTATCCACCTGCCAATCTTAAAGTTCCTTTTTGAGTGGAGGAAGGAGGAGGAGGAGGAGAAGGGTGTGCAGAAGAAGAAGAAGAAGAAGAAGAAAAGAAAGGAGAGAGGTGTGCAGAAGAAGAAGAAGAAGAAGAAAAAGGAGAAAGGTATGCAGAAGAAGAAGAAGAAGAAGAAGAAGAAGAAGAAGAAGAAGAAGAAGAAGAAGAAGAAGAAGAAGAATGAGGAGGAGAGAAGAAGAAGAGGAGGAGAGAAAGAGGAGGAGGAGCAGAGAAGAAAGAACAAGAAGAACAAGAAGAAAGAAGAAACAGAAAGAAGAGAGAGAGAGAGAGAGAGAGAGAGAGAGAGAGAGAGAGAGAGAGAGAGAGACAGAAAGACAGACAGACAGAGAGACAGAGACAGAGAGAGAATCGTACAGAAAAGTGAGAGACAGACAGACACAGACAGACAGACACAGACAGAAAAACAGAGAGAGCGAGAGAGACAGACTCAGACAGACACAGAAAGACAGGCATAGGCAGACAGACAGTCAGACAGACAGACAGAAAGAGAGAGAGAGAACGAAAGACAGAAGAGTAATGTATTAGCCTAGAGATAGACATAGGCTGTGGATGGATGGATGGATGGATGGATGGATGGATGGGTGAATGGATGGACGGGTGGATGGATAAATGGATGGGTGGGTGGATGGATGGATGGATGGATGGATGGATGGATGGACTGAAGAGGGGGGACAGTCTGGGTGAGTGAGTAATTAGTTGAAGTCTGCGCACGAATCAAATCAGCATGTCAGGAAGGGAGGGAGGGAGGGAGGGAGGCGGGATAACCTAGACTAGGCCTAGTGGTTAGAGCGAGCATTCGGCTGGCGATCTGACGGTGTTACGGGTTCGGGTTCGATCCTCTACAGCCACAGAACGGTGAAGGTGTGTGTTGTGTATTAATGCCCATTAGCTGCCGAACTAAATGAGTCGAAATTAATATAGTTATTGTGTCCAGCATGCCACCATACCTAAGCTAGTATGCTTGCTATTGCTCTCAATTCGTGTATGTAATAATACTCGTGTGGTGGGGTGTGTTGGTTTGTTTTTTTATGAATACAGAATCTATTTTTAAACCAAACCTGAAGGTGTGTGTGTGTGTGTGTTTTCAAAGCAGTTCGTTAGAACATTGGTTTCAATGCTGGAGTTCCCCCCCCCTTCCCCCGCCTCGCTCGCTCTCGCTCTCTCTCTCTCTCTCTCTCTCTCTCTCTCTCTCTCTCTCTCTCTCTCTCTCTCTCTCTCTCTCTCTCTCTCCCCCCCTCTCTGCCTCTCTCTCTTTTTCTTTCTTTCTTTCTCTCTTTCTTTCTCTCTCTCTTTCTTTCTTTCTCTCTCCCTCCCTCTCTCCCTCCCACTCTTTCTCTCTTTCTGCGCCCTCTTCCCCCCCCCCTCTCTCTCTCCTCTTTCTCTCTCTCTCTCTCTCTCTCTCTCTCTCTCTCTCTCTCTCTCTCTCTCTCTCTCTCTCTCTCTCTCTCTTTCTGCTCCTCTCTCTGTGTGTCTCTCTCTCCCTCTCTCCCTCTGCCTCTCTCTCTGTCTTTCTCTCTCTGTCTCTCCTCCTCTTTCTCCCTCCCTCTCTCTCTCTCTCTCTCTCTCTCTCTCTCTTTCGCTCGCTCGCTCGCTCTCTCTTCAATCCTACCCTCACCCCACCTCCCTTTCTCCTCTTTCTTTATCGATGCTGTATGTAGACCTACTCAGACATACACACACCCCTACACACCCCTACACACACACACACACACACACACATACACACACAAACACACACGCACACACACACACCACACACACACACACACACACACACACCACCAAACTAAACAGGAGTTAGCCCATAGGCCTCTCTCTAGCTCTCTAGAGCAGACACAGTAGAGAGAGAGAGAGAGAGAGAGAGAGAGAGAGAGAGAGAGAGAGAGACAGAGAGAGACAGAGAGAGAGAGCAAGACCATGCCGGCGAGTAGAGGGTATTTTTACTAGTATACATAGTAAGAGAGAGGGAGAGAGAGAGAGAGAGAGAGAGAGAGAGAGGAGAGAGAGAGAGAGAGGGAGGGAGAGAGGGAGAAGAGAGAGAGAGGAGAGAGAGAGAGAGAAGACAGACAGACAGAGAGACAGAGAGAGACAGAGAGAGAAACAAAGAGAGAGACAGAGAGAGACAGAGAGAAAGACAGAGAGACAGAGAAACAGACAGAGAGAGAGACAAAGAGAGAGACAGAGAGAGAAACAACCAGAGACACAGAGAGAGAGGCAGAGGGAGAAAAAGACAGAGAGAGACATACAGAGAGAGACAAAGGAGAGAGACAGAGAGAGAGCGAAACAGAGACACAGAGAGAGACAGAGAGAAAGAGGCAGAGAGAGAGAGACATAGAGAGAGACACAGAGAGAGAGACAAAGAGAGAGACAGAGAGAGAAACAGACACAGAGAGAGACAGAGAGGAGAAACAGACAGAGAGAGAGACAGAGAGAAACAGACAGAGAGACAGAGAGAGAGACAGAGAAACAGAGAGAGAGAAAACAGAGAGAGGAGAGACAAAGAGAGAGCGAGCAAGGTAGGAAACCATGTAAGCATCTGTGTCTAATTTTCCACTCAGTGTCTTCTCCTCATTCTTTTCTCCTCCCCCACCCCCTACCCCCACCCCCCATGCATACCACCTCCACCACCCCACAACCCTTACCTCCCCCCCCCCCCCACCCCCACCCACCCAACCCCCTCCCTCCCTCTCTCTCTCACTCTCGTCAGCTCTACTCTCCCACCCCCACCCTCGCCCACCCACCCTCCACCCTCAACCTCCTCTCCTTACCTACACTATCCTACCTACCTTTCTCCCCCCCCCACCCCATCATCCCCCCCCCCCCCCCCCCACACACACACACACACACACACTCCTTGCTTAAACCCCCATCAGTACCTTTATACGACTAATAATGCATACCAAGCGAAGACAGATGACGAGCAAGTTACTATGTCCGAAGGCATGTAATACGGTGGGAGAGGGGAAGGGGAGAGAGAGAGAGAGAGAGAGAGAGAGAGAGAGAGAGAGAGGGGTGGGATGGGGGAGTTGGGGGGGGGGGGGGTGTGGGGGTGGGGGAGGCTTTTCGTGCACGCGCTGTGCACTCGTTCTTTCTTGCGCGGGAGGGGAGAGGGAGGAGGGAGAGCAGAGAGAGAGAGAGAGATAGAGAGGGTGAGAGGGAGGGAGGAGGGAGAGGAGGGAGAGCAGAGAGAGAGAGAGAAAGAGAGACAGAGACGGAGAGAGAGAGAGAGAGAAGCCAGTAGAGTATAGAAGAGAGTATAGAGCGCGCGTGAGGTTTGCTTCTCTCTCTCTGTCTCTCTGTCTGTCTCTTTCTCTCTCTCTCTCTCCTCCATCTCTCTCTCTCTCCTCCTCCTCCTCCTCTCTCTTACCTTCCATCCCTATCGTCCTTCCTTACCCCCCTTCTTCCTTCCTTCCCACCCCACCCCCTACCCCCACCCCTCCTCCTTCTCCTCCTCCTCCATCCTCCTCCTCCTCCTCGTCCCCTCCTCACTAGCCTATACTCTAGCCTACTACTACTCTTTAGACTCCACTCCACTCTCTTCCCTCGCTACACTACTTCGCTTATCGGTGGGAAAGAGCTTTCATTCGGTCCTGTACGTCCTGCTAGCTAGGCAAAGCAAAGCAAGGCAAGGCAAGGCAAGGCAAGGCTAGGCTAGGCTACCAGGCTATGCTCGCTGCCAGACCAGGCAGGTTCCCAGAGCATCGGCAGCGGTTCTACGGTTGTCGTTCGTTCGTTCGGTGTGTAGGGGGTGTGTGTGAGTGGAGTGTGAGTGTGTGTGGCAGGCATCTAGAAGGAGAAGGCAAACAAACGTACGTACATCGTCGTCGTGGTCTTCTTTCCTTCTACTACTTACTACTTTACTACTTCGTGCGTTCGGTCGGTCTTCGTACGTACTTTGCTTTTTTCCTTCTACTTTATCTACTAGGTCTACTACTTGTTGTTTTGTAGCAGTGAGCTAAGAAAGAAGCTTGGTTGTTTTGGTTGGTGAAGGCTGGCTAGCTTACTATTACGATGTGAGGTTTTGGTTGTTACTGTTGTTGATGCAGTCTAACTTTTCTTGCTGCCTTACCTGACCTTACTTTACTTTATCTTACCTTACCTGTCTCGGTGTCTCGGTGACTACTACTTGTCTTAGCTTTTACTGACTAGCCTTGTATAAAGAAAGCTTTTTTTTTTTGCTTCGCTGCTTTACTTACTATTGAGAGATAGAGGTAGATAGATAGAGAGAGAGAGAGAGATAGAGAGAGATAGAAAGAGATAGATAGAAGAGAGAGAGAGAAGAGAGAGAGAGAGAGAGAGAGAGAGAGAGAGAGAGAGAGAGAGAGAGAGAGAGAGAGAGAGAGAAGAGAAAGACGAGCACGAGATAACATACTATAAAGTAGGGCAGATATTTCCAGAAGGGAGACAAAGTCACTAACTTCATCGGTGAAATTCGATCTGGTTAGAGAGAGACAGAGAGAGATAATAGAAGAAGAAAACTGAGCTCAGGTTATTTTAATTTCTAGTCTTTTCTTTTCTTTTCTTTTCTTTTCTGTGTGTGTGTGTGTGTGTGTGTGTGTGTGTGTGTGTGTGTGTGTGTGTGTGTGTGTGTGTGTGTGTGTGTGTGTGTGTGTGTGTTGTCGATCTAAGCCAGAAGAATAACGGTACTTGTTTCTCGGTTTCATGCTTGGCATTGACTGGAGAGCACGTTTTACGGGTAGGAGCTGGTAATGCGGGTACCTTCAGTTGTTCTTTCTGCTGCAACCTGTTCGATAAGTCGTCTGCTGTGATTTCTCTCTCTCTCTCTCTCTCTCTCTCTCTCTCCCTCTCTCTCTCTCTCTTCTCTCTCTCTCTCTCTCTGCATTTTTTTCTTTTTTGGTTTGTCTGTTTCTTTGGGTTCTCGTCTTCTTTTTTTTCTTCTCTCTATTCTTCTGTGATAGACAGAGAGAGGATAGACAGATCAGATCAGACAGATAGACAAGACAGCGTGTGTTTCTTTCTTGTTGTTAGTTTTTGTTTTTATTCCTTCTTCTTCTTCTTCTTCTTAGCCTGGCAGTGCAAAGTCTGTGTGTGCGCGTGCGCGTTGTGCGTGTATGTATGTGCTTGCGCGCGCGCGCGCGTGTGTGCGTGTGTGTGTAGTGTGTGCGCGACGCGGCGTGTGCTTGCCTGCTTTGCTAGCTTGTTGAAAGCGTGGCCTAAGTAGACGGTGACTTACCTGTCTCTGGTGCCAGGCAAGTAAAGGTGAAATCTGGTTTCGGTTCACAGCTCGCTTCTAAAAGCTGACAAGGCCTGCCTGCTCTGCCAGTGAGAGTTAGGGAGGAGGGTGTTCTCTCTGACGGGGAAGCCAAGATAATGATGTTGTAAAAAAAAAACACAAAAAAAACCATCCTGCGAACCTGTCTCCTTCCGTGATTGATAACAAGAAGAAGAAGAAGGAAGAAGAAGAAGCGAAGCGAGAAAGTCAGCTTCAAGAACAAGACATGAGGAAAGACTGACTGACAAGAGGAGAAATTGAGCGCGCTCGCCAGAAAGAAAGAGAAAGACAGAGAGAGCGAGAGAGACTTGACGAAGATTGACAGCTTGAGAAAGTGACATGCTGGAAGATTAAAATAAACTTGACGAGAGAGAGAGAAGAGAGAGAAGATAAACACTGATACGAAAGCGGGAGTAAGAAAAAAAAGAAAATAACGAAACCCAAAAAACGAAAACTTGTGTTCAGATTCTGTTTGTCAAGGAGAAAGATAGAAAGATAGAAAGATAGAGAGAGAGAAAGAGAGACATAGATATCGTGAGTGACAAGCGTTTTGATTGGAGAGAGTGAAAGCAGAAGAAGAAGAAGAAGAAGAAGAAGAAGAAGAAGAAGAAGAAAAAAGAAGAAGAAGAAGAAGAAGAAGAAGACGGAGGGACAGACAGACAGAAACTACCTTGGTTCCGAAGTGCACGTGCTGTTGTCAGTGCCAACCACGGTCGTGGAGACTAACACTTATTGTTCGCTGTGCGACAGCGCCCCTGTGGCGGCTTACAGGTGAGTGGAGTGTGTGTGTGTGTGTGTCATGGAATGTGTCATGGAGTGTGTCGTGGAGTGTGTGTGTGTGTCATGGAATGTGTCGTGGAGTGTGTCGTGGAGTGTGTGTATCATGGAGTGTGTCTTCCCCGTGGGGATGCCGGGGGGACCTATCAGTATAAATAGCATCCCCACATTCTGGAAATTCTTGTGCTAGAAATTTCCTCTTTTCTATCCCTCCTTTGTTTCTGCCTTGTTCCTTTTGCTTCCTGTCACCTCCTCCTTCTTGTATATTTTCTGCCTTCTCTGTCACTCTCTTTGTTTCTGCCTTGTTCCTTTTGCTTCCTGTCACCTCCTCCTTCTTGTATATTTTCTGCCTTCTCTATCACTCTCTTTGTTTCTGCCTTGTTCCTTTTCTTCCTGTCACCACCTCCTTCTTGTCTATTTTCTGCCTTCTTGGAGTCCATTCTCCTCCTGCCTTTTTTTCCAGAAAGAACTTAAAAGGTAACTATTCTCTCTTGTGCCGAAGTCGGATGATGCGCTGGGCCTGACTTGTCAGGCGCTTAACGGCAGCGTGACGCATTTTCGCTCATATAACAGACAACAATAGTTGCTGTCTGAGCGTTCGACGAAGAATGGAGTGTGTCGTGGAGTGTGTCATGGAATGGATTGTTCGCGAATGTATGAAGTGTGTGTATCTCGGAGGGATTATTTATTTCTATTCTTTATTGTCAGGAGTAAGCACATGCATTTTTATAATACAGTCGCCGTAGTTGCGTGTCTGAGCTTGAATTTGAATTGATGTTCCCGAACTGGCCTATCATTGAAGAGCGTGTAAGGTGAAGTTATGAAGTGTGTGTATCTCGGAGTGGATTTTTATGTTTATTTCTTCATTCTTTATATGAGTTATATGGAATGACTCATGTGCTATTTTTTACATCCAGTCCGTGTAGTATGCGGTTTTGTTATCTGTCATCTTGTTTCCACCGGCTATGGCCTATCTTACGAACAGCGGAAAGGATTTTAACTGGGTGTGTCATGGAGTGTTGGGGTGAGTGGGTAGGTGTCGTGGAGTGGAGTGTGTCATGGAGTGTTGGTGTATCATGGAGTGGAGTGTGTCTGTGGAGTGGAGTGTCGTGGAGTGTTTGTGTCATGGAGTGTGGTACATGGTGTGTGTGTCATGGAGTGTGTCATGGAGTGGAGTGTGTCATGGTGTGTGTATGGATGTGTGTCATGTGTGTGATCGTGGAGTGGAGTGTATGGAGGTGGTTGCCATAGAGTGTATGGAGTGTGTCATGGATGGAGTAGAGTGGAGTGTGATTCTGTTATAGTGTATAATTTATAGTGGAGTGGAGTGTGTAATGTAGTGGAGTGAGTGTAATGTAGTGGAGTGGAGTGTAATTCAATTCAAATCCAAATACTTTCTTTTTTAAAAATCTCAAACAGAGAGAATTCGTTGTGAGATGAATGGAGTGAAATGAGTGTGTTTATGGTGTGGTGTGGAGTGGGTGTGTGTGTGGAGTGGTGTGGTGTTGTGGTTTAGGTGTGTGTGGTGTGATGTGGTGTGTGTGGTGTGAGTGGTGTGTGGAGTGGTTATTGTGGTGTGGTGGGTGGTGTGGAGTGGCGTGGCGTGTAAATTCAAATTCAAATATTTTATTTTCTCAACAGAGAATTCATTTGAGAATGTATGTAGTGTATGTAGTGTGACTGTGTGTGTTTTGGTGGTGTGTGAGTAGAGAGAGAGAGAGGGAGAGAGAGAGAGATGGAGATGAGGTGGAGTGAGAGGGAGAGAGAGAGAGCGTTGTGGGTGTGCAAGCGTGCGCCTGCTTCTTCTTCTTCTATTTCATAATTCTTCTTCTTCTTCTGAATTCTTCTTCTTCTATTTCATAATTCTTCTTCTTCTTTGAATTCTTCTTCTTCTATTTCATAATTCTTCTTCTTCTTCTGAATTCTTCTTCTTCTATTTCATAATTCTCTTCTTCTATTTCATAATTCTTCTTCTATTTCATAATTGTTCTTCTTCTTCTGAATTCTTCTTCTTCTACTTCATAATTCTTCTTCTTCTTCTTCTTCTTCTTCAGAATTCTTCATCTCCTTCTTATCAGTTTAACGTCCATCCACCCCAAGATGATTTAGACAATTATAATTATACACCTGTTCCTGCTATAAAGAATGAGGCAGAAGATGAATAAATACCTTGATGAAGAAAATAATTGGTTGGTTGTTTTTGTTCAAATGAACGATATC
>CM054159.1:10959900-10972400 GCA_028751875.1 Rapana venosa | reverse complement strand
TGTGTGTGTGTGTGTGTGTGTGTGTGTGTGTGTGTGTGTGTGTGTGTGTGTGTGTGTGTGTGTTGTGTTTGTATTTGGGTCTCTGTGTGTTGTGTGTGTGTTTTTGTTTGTGTGATATCTTCAGTTTAACGTCTATTCACATTTAGTGATTTTAGACGGGGAAAATCTAACAAGAAAAGCAAACGATAACTGAAAAATGTTAGATAACAGTACTGAATAAAAACCAACTTTAACATACTACAAAAACTGAGTTATCGGACATT
The DNA here is from genome assembly GCA_028751875.1 of Rapana venosa. Classification (NCBI taxonomy): domain Eukaryota; kingdom Metazoa; phylum Mollusca; class Gastropoda; order Neogastropoda; family Muricidae; genus Rapana; species Rapana venosa. The sequence goes on along the minus strand of CM054159.1, from coordinate 10,972,137 downwards.
TTATCAACCCTAACACAATGTCCAACAGTAACGATGGTTCAGATAGAATCTGATCCATTGACAAACTAGGTACAGCAGGTAAAAATGCTCTGTGTGTGTGTTGTGTGTGTGTGTGTTGTGTGTGTGTGTGTGTGGTGTGTGTGTGTGTGTGTTGTGTGTGTGGTGTGTGTGTGTGTGTTGTGTGTGTGTTGTGTGCTGTTCGCCTGGTCTTGTCTCATCTTCCCTTTGACTATTAATGAATCCAGAATCGTAATTCTTTTGTCGTCGTTTTTGTGTTCAACTTCAGTACATGTTCACAATATTCTTCTACATCTGGGGTTTTTTTTGTAATTATCATTTCTTATGTCTTTGTGTCTGCGAATTATCTACGTGTGTGTCACTTGTAATGCGAAAGAGGACAATCAACATTTTTATTTCATATAGTACAGTCCAAGACTTGAAAGAAAAGAAAATGGATTTTGTTTCGACTTGCCTTGTTTCACATTGTCTTGTATTGTCTCGTCTTGTCTTGTCTTGTCTTGTCTTGTCTTGTCTTGCCTCGCATCGACTTGCCTCGTTTCCCCATGTCCTTCAGATGAGACTATAAACCGAGACCCCGTGTGTGCGAACGCACGCGGAACATCTTGCGTACACGTTAAATCCTGTTCTGCTTTTCGGAAGAGCAGGCCATTGTGTGCCGGTTGGAACAGATGACAGAATTCACAAATCCGCATACACACGGGGATTGGATGTAAAAAAAGCACATAAGTGCTTATTCCATCATCCTCGATATAAAAGAATAAATAAATAAATAAATGAATCCAGAATCGTAATTCTTTTGTCGTCGTTTTCGTGTTCAACTTCAGTACTTGTTCACAATATTCTTCTACATCTGGGGTTTTTTTGGATGTGAATTACCATTTCTGATGTCTTTGTGCCTGCAAATTATCTACGTGTGTGTCACTTGTAATGCGAAAGAGGACAATCAAACATTTCATATAGTACAGTCCAAGACTTGAACAAAAAAGAAAATGGATTTTGTTTCGACTTGCCTTGTTTCACATTGTCTTGTATTGTCTCGTCTTGCCTTGTCTTGCCTCGTTTCCCCTTGTCCTTCGGAGGAGACTACAAACCGAGGTCCCGTGTGTGCGAACGCACGCGGAACATCTTGCGCACACGTTAAAACCCGTTCCGCTTTTCGGAAGAGCAGGCCATTGTGTGCCGGTGGGAACGGATGACAAAAATTGACAAAACTGCATACACACGGGGGACTGTATGATAAAAAAAAGTAGCACATAAGTGCTTGTTTCTTTATTCTCGAAAAAAAAAAATTTAAATTAAATTAAATTAATTACAATTGTCTTGTATTGTCTCGTCTTGTCTTACCTTTCATCGCCTTGTCTTGCCATGTTTCGCCATGTCTTTCCTTCCACCACTTTGTGTTGTTTTTTTTGTCTCGTCTTGTCTCGTCTTGTCTCGTCTTGTCTCGTCTTGTCTTGTATTGTCTTGTCTTGTCTCGTCTTGTCTTGTCTTATCTTGTTTTGTCTTGGTCGGAGAATATTTCACAGTTGTGGTGATGATGCAACACCTGATTGGAATGATACCGGATTGCACAGCTCTGTCCTTAGAGCCTCTCTCTCTCCTCTCTCTCTCTCTCTCTCTCTCTCCCCTCTCTATCTCTCTCTCTCTCCTTCCCTCTCTCTCTCTCTCCCCCATCTCTCCCTCTTTTTCTTTCTCTCTATCCCCCCCCTCTCTGTCTCTCCCTCTCTCTCTCTCTCTCTCGGCAGTGGGCGATTGTATTGAAAGGCATTTCATTCTCCTCCCCTTTGCTTCTGATCAATGTAATGCAATCGATGATTTGCAGACCGAAAAACAAACAAACACACACACATACACACACACACACACACACACACACACACACACACACACACTCACACACACTCACACGGAAGAAACAACGCACAGAGAAAGACACACAAAGGCACACAAGAAAAGAAGAAGAAGAAGAAGAAAGAGAGAGAGAGAGAGAGAGAGAGGAGAGAGAGAGAGAGAGAGAGAGAAGAGAGAGAGAGAGCAATACAGTTATCCTTACACACACACTCACACACACACTCAGTGATTCGCTCTCTCTCTCGCTCTCTCTCTCTCTCTCTCTCGCTCTCTCTCTCTCTCTCTCTCTCTCTCTCTCTCTCTCTCTCTCTCTCTCTCTCCTCTCTCTCTCTCTCTCTCTCCTCTCTCTCTCTCTCTCTCTCTCTCTCACGTACGTACATACATGCATACATACATACATGTATACACATAGATAGATAGATAGATAGATAGATAGATAGATAGATAGATAGATAGATAGATAGATAGATAGGTAGATAGATAGATAGATAGATAGATAGATAGATAGATAGATAGACACACAGACACACAGGCAGACAGACACACAGACACACAGACACACAGACAGACAGGCAGGCAGACAGGCAGACAGGCAGGCAGGCAGGCAGACAGACAGACAGACAGACAGACAGATAAAGCCCGGAGGCAGGCAGACAGACAAGCAGGCAAGACAAAGAGACAGAAGTAGACTTTCAACAAAAAGACCCCCTCTTAAAACACACAATAAAAGATCTTGTGACAACAGAAAACAAGAGAAAATAAAGTACAACTTTGAGGAGAGATAAAGGAGAAATACGTAGCACCAAAGGACACACGTACACACGATATGTAAACAAGCATTCAGATAAACAGCGAGCTAGGCAGACAGACAGACAGACAGACAGTCGAACAAACAAACAAACAAACAGACAGCAAAGAGCCAGAGAGGAAGAGTTCAAAGGGAAAAAAAGGAGGTATGGAAGATTTGAAACACACACAAACACACACACACATACATACATGTACACACACACGCGCTCGCGCGCACGCACGCACACACACACACACACACACACACACAGCGCGCGCCGCCGCCCACACACACACACACACACAATTTTTAAATGACCTTCCTATTTCATTTTTCCATATTAGATCGTCTTTGTGGAAAGACGTAAAACAATGAAACTATTACTACTACTGCTGCTACTGCTACCAACTATTACTACTACTAATTCTACTTCTACATACTACTAACTACTACTACCTTCTACTACTACTACCACCACCTCCACAACCACCCACCTCCCAACCACACCACAACAAAACACACACAACACACACAACACACATCACACACACACACACACACACACACACACACACACACAACACACACACACACACACACTGCAGGAGATGGAAAAGAAAGGTAAAGATGGCTAGGCAGCGATTTCAATCAAAATCTTTGGGCGGGATTTTTTTGTTATTTCTGTTGTTGGTTTTTTGGGGGGGGGGGGGGGACTTTCTTGAGGAATCATGTTCTGTCGGCAGCACAAGTTTTTCAAATGACAAATCCTTTTCTCTATACACAGGTTTCGCAAATGACAAATCCTTTTCTCTATACACAGGTTTCGCAAATGACAAATCCTTTTCTCTATACACAGGTTTGCATATGACAAATCCTTTTCTCTATACACAGGTTTCCCAAATGACAAATCCTTTTATCTATACACAAGTTTCGCAAATGACAAATCCTTTTCTCTATACACAGGTTTTGCAAATGACAAATCCTTTCTCTCTATACACAGGTTTTGCAAATGACAAATCCTTTTCTCTATACACAGGTTTTGCAAATGACAAATCCTTTTCTCTCTATACACAGGCTTTGCAAATGACAAGTCACATTTTCTATGGGCGGGTCTAGCACAGGTTTTGCAAATGACAAATCCTTTTCTCTGCTGGGCAGCCTGGCACAGGTTTGGGAAATGACAAATAATTATTCCCAAGGGGTAAGTGCACTGCGTCAGGACAGTCATGTCGGAGTGCTTGTTTACAATTACAGCAGCACCGATCGCTTCTTGTAACTTTTGTCCGTTTTTGTCTGGCGTTTGTGTTTGCAGTGCCTGTCTCCGACATTCCATTCTGTGGTATGAATGAGTGAACCAGGAATATTCCTGCATGCTTTCATCCTTTGTTCCTTTCGGAGTTTAAAGAGAGAGAGAGAGAGAGAGAGAGAGAGAGAGAGAGAGAGAGAGAGAGAGAGAGAGAGAAAGAGAGAGAGATGTGAGTGAGGTAGAGGAGTGTGTGTGTGTGTGTGGGGTGTGTGTGTGTGTGTGTGTGTGTGTCTGTGTGTTTTGTGTGTGTGTGTGGGGTGTGTGTGTGTGTTTATTTTCATTTAGTTACAGAGAGGATATGGGGAAAGAAAATGAGATTGAGAGAGGGAGAGAGAGGAGGGGAGAGATGAGGGTAGAAAGAAGGGAGACAGCCAGACGGGGAGAGAGAGAGAGAGAAGGGGTGGGGGGGAGGGGGGGGGTAGTCGAGGAAGATAGAAGGAAGACAAACAGATAGATATAGTTGTTAGATATGTTGGAAAAGATATAGTTAGTTATCATAGATATAGCATCTACTATTATCATTATATCTATAATATGTATATATAATATATATATATATATATATATATATTATATATATATATATATATATATATAAATATATACATAGAGAGGAGGGGGGGGAAGAGAGAGAAAGACGAGACAGACTAGACACGGACGGAGACAGACACAGACAGATAGTTACTTAATTGATTAATGTAGTCTGTCATTGTTAACTTACATACATAATATTTTTTTTTAATCAATAGACTGTAATGAATGAATGAACGAACGAACGAACGAACGAATGAATGAATGAATGAATGAATGAATGAATGATCTTTAATACGCAATGATGAAGATTTTAGGCCAAGACAAACAACATTTTTATCAATCTGGTCTTGTAAACTTACATATATAATAAAGTTTAAAAAATCAATACAACATAATGAACATTTAATCGATCAGTCGATCAATGAAACAGTGAATGAATCAGTGATCTTTGATACACAATGATGAAGAGTTGGGAGCCAACATTAATCTGTCCATCATTCCTTGTAAACTTACATACATCATATTTTATTTTTAAATCTAAAGAATATAAAAATCATACAAACATCGGGAAGAAGATTCCCACACAAAACGCTAAGTGGTACACAAAAAATCTTGAAATATAAACATAACGCCACAACCACTCTACTCGTTCAAAAATAAACAACTACACACACACATACAACACACACATACCAATACACACACACCACACACACACCACACAACACACACACACCCCAACACACACACAACACCACACACACACACACACACACACACACACACACACACACACACACACACACACACCACATCACACACACACACACACACACACCCCACACACACACAGGGGGAAGGATAGCCTGGTGGTTAGAGTGATGCGCTCGTTATCTGCTGACCCGAGTTCGATTCCCGTTCAAGAGGATTCATTTTTCCTCTGGAGTTAACATCAGTGCCGACTCCACTCTCCCTAAAAGTCCTTCGGATGAGACTCGCATGCAGAACATCTTGCGCACACGTTAAAACCCGTTCCGCTTTTTGGAAGAGTAGGCCACTGTGTGCCGATGGGAACGGATGACAAAATTCACAAAAGTGTATACACACACGGGGACTGGGTGTAAAAAAAAAAGCGCATGAGTGCTTATTCCATTATCCTCGAAATAAAAGATTTAAAACACAAACCCCAAAACGCGCGCACGCGCACAAAAACACACACACACACACACACACACACACACACACACAAAAAACACAACACAGACAACAACAACAGAGACATTTACAAAAAACAGCGTGCGGGTTACGTGTAAGACCCGAGGCAAAAGAGAGATATTTTCAAAAAATTTGATGGACATTAAAAGGATGTTTACGCGTGCCTTTGGCGCTGTTGGTTTGTTTATTCATTTATTCGTTTTCATTAGGCGGTGCTATGTTTGTTGTGTGAAGGTGAGGCAAATATTGTATTTTCACATTTGTGGGTTTTTGATGTTTTGCGGCGCAGCGCGGTGTGGTGTGTGTGTGTGTGTGTGTGTGGTGTGTGTGTGTGTGTGTGTGTGTGTGTCCCCGCGTTGTTAGGTTGTCTGATCACATCCTTTTAAAGGGGAATTTAACCACACACACACACACACACAATCCGTGAACTGCCTAGACTGCTTCATAAGCTCCGCCATACAGAAGCACTCGAATCTCGTTCTTTCATCCCTTTCCTTTTTTTTTTTTTTCGTTCCTCGACTAAAAGTTCTGAGATCCACCAATGGTGTATTTTTTGCGTATGCGACCATTTTTGCCCACCATGAAGGTAGCCGCAATTCCGACTTCGGGGATGTATTTGGTATGTTTGTGTTTCCGTAACCACCAAACGCTGACACGAATGACGGAATCTTTAACGTGCATATTTTGATCTTGTGTATGTGTATATACACGTAGGGAATTAAAGGCACTGGCAGTTGACCTGGCGATTGTAAAAGTACCTCACTTGTAAAAGTTCCTCACCCTTAATTCACAAGGCAACGTCCAGATTTGAACCCATGACTTCATGGCCCCGTGGCATTGTCAAAACGAACGGTTATAACCACTCGGCCTTAGCGCCCGTCTTTCGTCACTTTAATTTAATTAAAGGGAAAGCCAAGTCAAACTGAAATCTAACTTCATGTCTTTAAAGTGATCTTTTTTTTTTTTTAATTTGGTTCCTACCTTCAAAAAAGAAAATGTCCGAGTCAGTTTTCCAATTAACTCATCTCCATGAACTTTGAATTGTTATTGTCACTATTTTACTTGAAATTTATCAGACTGACTTCCCTCTCAAATTGCTTTTTCCAACAACAACAAAAAAAACCTCAAAACTTTGAAAATATATCATTCACGAAACGTGGGTCTGTTGTTCAACGTGGCCATGTTGTGACGTGACCAAATGTGTGGCTGACAGACAACCACGGACACATACAGTAGAACTTCATTCTGTCTTTTTTTTTTTAATGGACTTTCCCCAGGAAACTTTACTTTTTACAATGTGTTGTGTGTATGTGTACATGACGGCGGGGGGGATGGGGGAAAGGGGGGGAGGGAAAGAAGAGAGAGAGAGAGAGAGAGAGAGAGAAGAGAGAGAGAGAGAGAGAGAGACAGACAGACAGACAGACAGACAGACAGACAGACAGACCAGACAACAGAAAGGCGATTTTGAAGAAGAGGTGACACTCTCCTCCATCCATCTCTTCTCTCTCTCTCTCTCTCTCTCTCTCTCTCTCTCTCCCCTCCTCTCTCTCTCTTTTTTTTTTTTTTTCTCTCTATCTTTCTCTCTGTCTGTCCTTTTTAAGATTGCTTGAAACGAAACTGCGATCGCTTATATATATTATATATATATTATATATTTTTTTTTTTTTTTTTTTTTTTTTTTTTACGGCATTGAGTCAGTTATTGGCAGACCTTTAGTCATGACTGACGTTTCATGACGTCAGCATTTGTCTCGCCACGCACACAACCTTTTTTTTCATCTGAATATTATTTTCTTTCTTTCTTTTTCCTTTCTTTCTTTCTCCTTTTTTTCTAAGATATTAGCCTTGCACGTACATGAACTGAGACGGCATGACCGAACACTTCTATTCCAACATCTTGCAGGGTCTAAAAAAATTTACCCCCTCTTCTCTCTCTCTCTCTCTCCTCTCTCTCTCCTCTCTCTCTCTCTCTCCCCCCCCCCCTCTCTCTCTCTCTCTCTTTATTTTATCTCTTTGTTGTGTTTAATTTCATGATGTATCCCTGATAAGTGGGAGGGGACCTGGATGTTAAAAAAGCACATGAGTGCTTATTTATTTTCTCGAAATTTTAAAGAATTTTCATTGATTTTTTTTTAAATTTGCTTGTTTGATCTTTTCTCTCTCCTAATATATTATTTTTATTGGTTTATTTTTATGAAACATTCCTGATAAAGGGGGGGACTGGATGTAACAAATAAGCACAACGAGTGCTTAAATTTATTATCCCCGAAATTATAGATTATTTTGATTTGATTTAGTTTTAACTTGATTTGATTTCTATCTTTTACTATCTATTTATAAATTATTTTATTGTTTCTAGGAAAAGTTTCAAAATTGAAAAAACATTCCAAGAAAAAGGGAGCGGAGGGAGAGGTAAAGAGAGAAGAAAGAGAGAGTGAATTCATTAGAAAAAGAAAGAACTTTGAGTGAGTGACATTGACTGTCAATTCTGCATTCTTATTGTGTTAACATACCCTTCACAGCATGGTCTGGCATCATACACTATAAATTTAATACACAATCTATCTACCTTGCTAGGAACAAAACATCACATAATTTGAAAAACATAAACTTTGCCATGAAAAGTGGGGGAGGTGGAGAGAGAAGAGACAGAGAGAGAGAGAGAGAGAGAGAGAGAGAGAGAGAGAGAGAGAGAGAGAGAGAGAGAGAGAGAGAGAGAGAGAGAAGGGAGGGAGAAAGAGGAGAGGGTGAAGGTGGGGTTTTTAGTCAGTTTGATTTTTTTTCTTCTTTTTTTTCTTTTTTTTTAACTGCAAAATCTGAACCTTTCCTGTGGGGAAATTGATTTTTGATTTAATGTTCATTTTTTTCTTCTTCTTTTTTCTTTATTTTTTTTCAAAATCTGTGGACAGGGAGGAGAAGAAGAACGGTTGATCGATTTCTTGAACTTTCAGAGCAAAACCTTCTACCAACCCCACCTCCACCCCCCACCCCACCCTCCACCCCCCTCCACCCTCCCACCCCCCACCCTCCCCCCACCCTCCTGATGTTTCCTTGCTTGTCTCCCCGCTGCCCCACCCCTCTTCCTTTCCTCTCCACCACTTCTGCCTGTGGTGTCGTTAACGGGATTGATTGTCCTTAAATGGATTAAGACGTTCAACTTGTTAGCAGCGAACCCTGGTCAAAAAGGAACTGGTGGAGAATATGTTTTTTAAAACTGCTTAACGATTTGGTTTGGTTGGGTGGGCGGTGGGTGGAGGGAGAGGGGGAGGGGGGGGGAGGTTGGTTTGTATTTTGGGGAAAAGGGGGTTGGGGTGTCTTTTTTCTGTTTTTTGGGGTGGTTGTTTTTTTTTATTAACTCACATAAAAAACACACACCCCCCCCCCCCCCCAAAAAAAAAATAATAATAGATAAAAAAAATCATCACATTAAAAAAAACCAACTCGTCGAGACTGCAAACATAAAACCAACTCTGATTAAGACTTTCTAGAGACAAAAAAAACTATAATCTTTAGCTAGAGTAATATAAACACAAAATAAGAAAATTTTGCAGGGTGCATTTTGGCTGCCTGGAAGGGAATCAAAAATATGTCAGCAGTAAACTTGATGGGATAGCTCAGTGGTCAGAGCCCTCCCCAGCCAATGTTAAGCAGCATCGAGTTGGTTACCAGTTGAATGGGTGACCGGTTTGCGTGCCTTGGCTTCAGTACAGTTCCGCCCAGTTCTCTCAGCTGTAAATGGGTACCTGCCCTCTTTAGGGTCAGGAAAGGTAAAAGCAGCGAGGGAGAGGAGATGGGTGCCGCCCTCTATAATATGCTGGCCCCTAGAGAAGTGAGGTCTCTGACGCCTCGCTCCCCTACGACCACATAGGTTATGGGGACACCTTTACCTTTACCTTTACGTGTTTATTTTTAAACAGGCAGTTTCGAGACCGAAGGAGGAGGATTTTTCTTTTTCATCTCTGTTGAGCCTATGTCCACTTAACGCCCATCACCACTTTACGACACACACGCGCGCGCGTCTTCTCTGTCCTTGTTCCATCGTCCCCTTTTCTCTCTCCCTCCCTTCTCTCCCCTCTCCCTCCCTTCTCCCATTCCCTTCTCCCCCCTCTCTCCTCCTCCCTCCCCCCCCTTTCCCACCTTAATTGGATCTTGTCTGATCAAGAGTTTTGTGCCTATTTTGTAGTTCAGTGAGGGAAAAACTGAGGAGGGGAAAGAGGGAGGGAGGGAGGGAGGGTTTGGGATTGAGGGTATGGGTGGGTGAGGTGGGTGGGAGTCTACAATCAACTCCCTCCCCCCCCTCCCCATCCTTCTTCTCAAGTCTCCCCCATCCCCACCCACCTCTCCTTTCTGTCCAATTGTTTTCTTTCTCCTATCTCTGTCTCTCTCTCTCTCTCCTCTCTCACCTCTCTCTCTCCTCTCTCTCTCCTCTCTTGACTTTTATCTGTCTGAATGTCTGTCTCTGTCTCTGTCTCTCTGTCTCTCAGTTGACTTCATTTTGTTATGTTGTCATTCATAATAATAATCCTTACTCAGGGCAAGGACTGGATGGATGGGGGGAAAACCCCCAACTGTGTGAATACTTATCTGTCACCCTTGGAAAGAAAGGTCATCAATCAATCAATCAACATCTCCAACTCTCTCTCTCTCTCTCTCTCTCTCTCTCTTTCTCTGTGCGCGCGGGGACTGGATGTAAAAAAAAAGCACATGAGTGCTTCTTCATTATCCTCGAAATATAAGAAATTGACTAGACCTGACTCTCTCTCTCTCTCTCTCTCTCTCTTCCTCTCTCTCTCTTCTCTCTCTCTCCTCTCTCTCTCTCTCTCTCCCCTCTCTCTCGTCATTTTGTCATTGTCATTATCTCTCTCTCTCTCTCTCTCTCTCTCTCTCTCTCTCTCTCCTCGCTCTCGCTCTCTCTCTCTGTCATCGTCTCTCTCTCTCTCTCTCTCTCTCTCTCTCTCTCTCTCTCTCTCTCTCTCTCTCTCTCACACACACACACACACACACACACACACTCTCTCTCTCTCTCTCTCTCTCTCTCTCTCCTCTCTCTCCCTCTCCTCTCCTCCCCTCCCCCTACCCACACTCACCAATTCCTTCTCAGTGCTCAAACTATACCTACCATTACCACCTCTACCCCAGGAACATGTCCCTCATTCACCCCCACCTCAACCCCCTCCCCCCCCCCCCCCCCCCCCGTCCCTCACCCCCACCCCAACCTCCTACCTCGCTTTCCCGCCGGTCCGTAATTTGTCGGCATTTTGAAAATGACCGACATTTTTCCCCTCTGGAATGTACAGAAGGACTTTCCTGAAGTCTGCAGACAGGAAATTGAACGTTAGACGAGACAGAGCCGATTTTGAGGACCATAGAATTTTATTTTTTTTTATTTTTAGGGCAACACCTCCCTCTCCGCCCCCCTCCCTCTCCCCTCACGCCCTGAGGTATATAGATTTTGTGTGTGTGCCACCAAAAAAAAAGAGAAGTAAATAATGATAAAATATGGTGATAATGACGATGATGATGATGACGATGGCGACGACGATGACGACGATGATGATGATGTTGATGATGATGATGACGACGACGACGATGATGATGATGACGATGATGATGACGACGACGACGATGATGATGTTGATGATGATGACGATGACGACGATGGTGATATTAAAATATTAATAATCATCATAATCATAATGATAAACCTCATACGAAAGATAGGGAGAGAGAGAGTGAATGAATGAATTGAATGAATGAATGAATGAATGAATGAACTTTAATGCTTTTCGAAAGAGTAGGCCATTGTGTGCCGGTAGGAACAGATGACAAAATTTACAAAACCACACGGGGACTAGATTAAAAAAGCACATGAGTGCTTATTCCATTATCCTCGGGGGGAAAAAAAGTCATCTGAGCGCTTTGATTTGTTGCTTTACAAGATTCAACGCTGTATAAATTCCATACATTATTATTATTAATACGCAAGAACAACAAAAATAATTTAAAAATCAGGCCAAATCTGGTCTTACAAATCTGTTGTTATAACTTTGCATGTATCGAAACAGTGACACCTGAAGAGAGGGAGTGAGAGGAAGAAAAGGAATACAATACTAAATATGTATATTATGCGTATGACAAGAGAGAGAAAGAGAGGGAGGGATAGAGGGAGATAGGAGAGAGAGAGAGAGAGAGAGAGAGATTTTATTTAATTTATTTTTTAATTTTATATCGAGGATAATGGAACAAGCACTCATGTGCTTTTTTTACATCCAGTCCCCGTGTGTATGCGGTTTTGTAAATTCTGTCATCTGTTCCCACCGGCACACAATGGCCTACTCTTACGAAAAGCGGAACAGGATTTAACGTGTGCGCAAGATGTTTTGCGCGCGTTCGCACACGGGGCCTCGGTTTATAGTCTCATCCGAAGGATGAGAAGGAGAGACATGTCTGTATGTGTGTGTGTCTGCGTTTCTTTTATCTGTTTACCCTGATGTGACACCTAGCTGAAGAAAAGTGAGACA
>CM054159.1:10947400-10954900 GCA_028751875.1 Rapana venosa | reverse complement strand
CCCAAACCATTCAGTTGTGTAACTTTTTTTACATTTTATACACACCCGAAGTCGGAACGCAGCTACCTTTTAATCAATGCAAGGTAAAAACGGTCGCATGGGTAAAAAATAAATACATTCTCACCATTTAGTGAACCTCAGAGCTCTAGCCGAGGAACGAAAGAAGAAGAAAACAAAGAAGAAGAAAATGTGTACAAGACGTACATACTAAAGGCCCATACATGACGGGATAGCCTAGTGGTCAGAACATTGCCCTCGCAATCCGACGACCCGGGTTCGATTCCCGTTCAAGGGGGATATTTTCCTCTGGAGTTAACATCAGTGCAGACTCCACTCTCCCCCAAAAGTCCTTCGGATGAGACTATAAACCGAGGTCCCGTGTGCGAACGCACGCAGAACATCTTGCGCACACGTTAAAATCCTGTTCCGCTTTTCGAAAGAGTAGGCTATTGTGTGCCGGTGGGAACAGATGACAGAATTTACAAAACTGCATACACACGGGGATTGGATGTAAAAAAGGCACGTAGGTGCTTATTCCATTTTCATATTATTATGTGTGCGTGTGCGTGTGTGCGTGCGCGCGCGCGCGCGTGTGTGTGTGTGCGTATGTGCTTTCTTTGATTGCTTCTTTCGAGAGCAGTGTTTTGGTTTGGTTTGGGATTTTTATAGTTTTAAATTGGTTTTAGTTGCTTTTTTTTTCTTTCTTTTCCGGGGCTTTTCATTTTAGTGCCTGGTTTTTGTTGTTGTTTTTTGTGGTTTGTTTGTTTGTTTGTTTCATTCATTGTTAGATTTTGTTTCAGTTTTATTTTCTTGGCAAGGGAGGGTTGGGGGAGGGGGGGGGGGGGGATGGAGGCTGTCATGGTGCCGGTAGTACAATTTTGTTTTTGTCTTGGTTTTTATTTCGTTTTTTTGGTGTGGTGGTGGTGGTGGTTGTTGTTGTTGTTGTTGTTGATGTTGTTCCTGCTGATATTGTTGTTGTTCTGTTGTTGTTGTTGTTGTTCCTGCTGCTATTGTTGTTGTTGTTTCTGCTGCTATTGTTGTTGTTGTTGATGTTGTTTCTGCTGTTATTGTTGTTGTTGATGTTTTTGTTTTTTGCTGCTATTGTTGTTGATGTTGTTGCTGCTACTGCTGTTGTTGTTGTTCCTGCTGCTATTGTTGTTGTTTATGTTGTTGTTTCTTGCTGCTATTGCTGCTGCTGTTGTTGTTGTTCCTGCTGCTATTGTTGTTGTTGTTTATGTTGTTGTTCCTGCTGCTATTGTTGTTGTTTATGTTGTTGTTCCTGCTGCTATTGTTGTTGTTGATGGTGTTCCTGCTGCTATTGTTATTGTTGATGTTGTTGCTGTTGCTGCTGCTGCTGGTATGGAACTTAAACTAAAGAGGCGCGGTTCCTCTTACATTAATGTTGGGATGATTGAAATGGACACTGGCGGCAGTGGATGGGGAGGGGGGGGGGGGGTGGTGGTGAAGGGTGAAGGGACTGCTTCAGACAGCTGTCAATCAATCGTTCAGAGCAGACAGACAGACAGACAGACAGGTCGTGGGGGACAGGAACGATCCGAGGTCAGACTGCCTTCTTTGTGGTTTGATGGGTTTGTGGGGGGGGGGGGGGGGGGGGGGTTGGGGGGGGGGGGGGGGGGGGGGGGTTGTTGGTGTTGGTGGTGGTGGTGGGTTGTTTTTGTTTGGGGTGTCTTGGGGTTTTCTTTTTGGGGGGTGGGGGGGGGTCTTTTTCATTTTTCTTTTGGGGTTTTTTGGGGGGGTTTTGGGGGGTGGGGGGGGGGTGGGGGGGGGGGGGTGGGTGTTGCGTGTGTGTTGGTGTGTGTGGTGTATACGTGTGTTCTGTGTGTGTGTGTGGTGTGTGTGTGTGTGTGTGTGTGTGTGTGTGTGTGTTTTTTGTTGTTGTGTTGTGTTTTTGTTGTTGTTGTTGTTTGTTGTTGTTGTTGTTTGTTTTTGTGGTGTGGTGTGTTGGTGTGTGTGTGTGTGTTGTTGTTTGTTGTTGTTGTTGTTGTTGTTGTTTTTGTTTGTTTTGTTTTGGGGGTTTTGTTGGGGGTTATTAGGGTTTTTTGTGTTTTTTTGGGGGGGAGCTTGTTTGGGGTTTTTTTTTGTTTTTTTGTTTTGTTTTTTGGGTGGGTTTTTTGTTTTTGTTTTTGTTTCGGGGGGGGGGGGGGGGGGGGGGGTGGGGGGGATTTCTAGTGCGAGCGTATTGACCACCACAATTGCCCGTCATTTATTCCGACTCTTTGTCCTGTCTTGTACAGCGTCTTTTCCCTGTCTTGGTTTTGTTTCTCTCTCTCTTCTCTCTCTCTCTCCTCCTCTCTCTCTCTTCTCTCTTTTCTCTCTCTCTCTCTCTCTCCCTCCCTCCCTCCCTCCCTCTAACTCTCCCCCCTCCTCTCTCCCTTTCTCCCCCCTCTCTCCCTCTCCTCTCCCTCTTCTCCCCTCTCTAGGGTCACCCCGCGCACGTCCCTTTGGGGTGGGTGCAGAGAGCGTGTTAATTGGCACTACCAGCAGGCCGGACTGCCTCAAAACCACCTCCCTCCCCCCCTCCCCCCTCCCCTCCCCCCCCCCCTTCCCCTTCCAACCTCTCTAACCCCCCCCCCCCCCCCCCACCCACCCACCCCCTCCCCCCCATCCCTTTCTTTCTTTCCTCTTTTTTCTCTACAAGTGCCCCCTTTAAGTCTCCTGCCGTGTCGTTAAAGGATCTTGCTGTCGTTAACTGGATCTGAGATCTTCAAAACTGTGCGAACCTGGTTCAAAACGTAACTGGAAATCTGTTGTTTTCTGTTTTGTTTGCGGGGTGGGTTGTTTTGGTTTTTTTTACTGCTTAGCATAGTACTGGTTTGTTTGTTGTTGTTGATTTTTTGTTTGTTTTTTTATCAAATACACACATGAAAGAAAACACGACCCCCAAAACACAATAGCAATAAAAATTTTAATAAAGTAATGACATACTTGAAAACTCAAAAGTCGAGACTACAAAAATAATGTAAGAACGAGTTCTCCTTAACTTTCCAAGGGGTGGGGTGGAGGATTATGTGTGTGTGTGTGTGGGGGGGGGGGGGGGGGGGGGGGGGGGGGGGGGGGGGGGGGGGGGGGGGGGGGGGGGTGGGGGGGGGGTGGAGGGGGGGGGGGTGTGGGGTGTGTGTATATATCTGTTGTTTTATCCGATTTTTTCGCACGCTCACAGCGAACGACCATAGGAATGGTCAGATTCGGAATCTTTTTTTTTTTTTTTATCTTTGCGATGTTGCAGTCTGTGTGGTATTGGCAGACAGTGAAGGGAGAAAGGAGGTTAACTGAAGTGTCCGCAAGGAATTTTCCAGACCCTGGGAGGCCTTCTGATCCCGATGAACAGATGACAAAATTGACAAAACCGCATACACACGGGGACTGGATGTGAAAAATTAAAAAAAAAAGCACACGAGTGCTTATTCCATTATCCTCGGAAAAAAAAATTCCAAAAAAAAAAAATTCTGAGCGCTTTGATTTGTTGCTTTACAAGATTCAGCGCTATATAAATTCCATACATTATTATTATCCCAGTTGAGCCTGTCCACTTTACCACTTTAGGACAACAACAAAACAGTCGCCACTTTTCCCTTCCCCACCCCTATCCCCTACATCCCCCCCCCCCCTCCCCCACCTACTCTTTTCCTGATCCCCTCCCAGTTAAGGGGGGGGGGGGTAGGGGGGGTGCGGACCCTGAGAACTTTTCGGAGAGAGAGATTCAGATTCAGATTCAGAGTATTTTATTGCCATTTAAGTCATGTAGACTTATTTGACACAACAAAACAAACATCAATTATAATTATCTAGTTTTGGGGGGGCTAAAAGTGATGTACACTATAAACAAAAACCATGTTGCAGTCTACTTCTCTTTTTTTTTTTTCAAAACACTCATCCACATAGTTGATGATATCTGCTTGATATGTATCAACTGTGATTATGAGAGTGTGTGTGTGTGTGGGGGGGGGGGGGGGGGATATTTAGGGAGGGGGTGATGTTTAATGTTGTTTTATATGGTTGTTTGTTTGGGTTTTTTGGGGGGTGGTTATTATTTTGTTTGTTATTTTTATGAATGCTGTTGTTTTTTGGTTGTTTTTTTTTGGGGGGAGGGTGGAGGAGGGGTGATGTTTTTTGCTATGGTTTTGTTTTGGTTTTGTTGTTCCTGTTTTGTTCCTCTCTGGTATGGGGGTTTTTTTGTTTGTTGTGGTGGGTGTTTTGTTTTTTCTTTTTGTGGGGTTTTCTTTTCTTTCCTGTTGGGTTTTTTTTTCTGGGAGTGGGGGAGGGGGGAGGTACTTAAGGTCACATCCTGCTCTTCCTATTCACTCTGTTACCCTCCCCACCCCCCAACCGTACCCTCCTTCTCCTACCCTCCTCTCATTACCCTCCTCTCATTACCCTCCTCTCATTACCCTCCTCTCTACCCACCAATCTCTCTTTCCCTGACTCCCTCTCACCCCTCCCCACCCTCCCTCCCCCACTAATTACACCCTTTCTCCCCCCCCTGCGCCCCTTATTAACTCTCCCCCCACCCCCATCCCCCCCCCCCCCACCCTTCCTCCCCTCCTCCCCCCCCCCACCTCCCTCCAACTCCCCCCCCCCCCCCCCCCCCCCCCCCCCCCCACACACACACACGCTAATCGCCCTCAAAGACAGACAACCAACCCCCAGGAGCTGTTTTAGACCCAGAAAATGGGTACCGCGACCTACTTTTACTTTTTTTTGTGTGGTTTGGGGTTGTTTTTTTGTGTGTTTTTGTTGAAGTGTCGTCTGCTCAAAGCCTGTGCTTTTCATGTTTCTTTTCTGAGGTCAGTTTAAGACGGCGTGAAAGAAGTCAACAATCAACCAGTGGAATGACCTCCCTGGTTGACTCTCTTTGTCTCTCTTTCTCTGTCTCTCGCTGTCCTCTGTCTCTGTGTCTCTATGTCCCTTGTTTGTTCAGGGACACTGTTACATCCATCCATCCATCCATCCATCCATCTATACATTATATATATTATTTATTATGGCTTAAGCAAGTAGAGAGAGAGATTGAGAAAGAGAGAGAGAGAGAGAGAGAGAGAGAGGAGAGAGAGAGAGAGAGAGAGAGAGAAAAGGGGGGAGAGGTGAGAGAGAGATTGAGAGAGAGAAGGGGGGAGAGGAGAGAGAGATTGAGAGAGAGAAGGAGGGGAGAGGAGAGAGAGATTGGAGAGAGAGAGAGGCAGGAGGAGAGGAGAGAGAGATGAGATAAGAGAGGAGAGGGAGAGGAGAGAGAGAGATTAGAAGATGATAGAGGGAGTAGATGAGAGAACTGATAGATAGATAGATAGATAGATAGATAGATAGATAGATAGATAGATAGATAGATAAAGAACACTGGATAGTTAAAGATGCTTTCGGGAAGAGTAGGCCATTGTGTGCCGGTGGGAATGGATAACAAAACTGACACAACTGCATACACACCGTGACTAGATGTAAAAAAAAATTTTTAAGCAAAAACAAAACAGAAAAAGCACATGGGTGCTTATTCCATTATCCTCGAAATAAAAGATTCAAATAAAAAAATTTTAAACGAAGTAAACAAACGCAAAGCAATAAGAGTTTTCAATAATTCAGAAACTTGGAGCGCGCGCGCGCGCGCGGCGTGGTGTGTGTTGTGGTGTGTGTGTGGTGGTGCGTGCGTGCGTGCGTGCGTGTGTGTGTGCGTGATTATTATTGTGGTTCAGGCAAGTAGAGGACATGTATTCTTACGTGTGCGCGTGCGCGCGCGCGCGCGCGGTGGTGTGTGTGTGTTGTGTCTGTCGTCTGTCTGTCTGTCTATCTGTCTGTCTCCCTGTAGCTCTGATCCTTCCTGTACTCATCCATTCAGTCTTTTGAAGAAATCTTTTACTTTCATTTTGCAAGTGAGGAGAGAGTTTGAAGAGCTACGTGTAGTGAAGATGAAGAGAGAGAGAGAGAGAGAGAGAGAGAGAGAAGAGAGAGAGAGAGAGAGAGATGAGAGAGAGAGAGAGAGAAGAGAGAGAGAGAGAGAGAGGAAGGATGAAAGGCTAGAGGACTGACGAGAGGGAAGGGTGGTATGCATGGTGTCTTTAAATGGATCTTTTGTCCTTAACTGGATTAGGACGCCCAACTGCGCAAAAACGCGGTCAAAGAAGTAACTTGAAAGTATTTTATATAGTATATAAAAGAAAAGGGGGCGGGATAGCTCAGTGGTCGGCGGAACACTCGCTCTCCCCCAGCCAAGGTTAAGCAGCATCGAGCGTGGTTACCACTTGGATGGGTGTGATCGTTTACGCGCTTAGGCTTCAGTACAGTCCACCCCCAAGTTCACCCAGCTGTAAATAAATGAGTAACTGCCTTTTTAGGGTCAAGGAAGGTAAAGCAGCGAGGGAGAGAGAGATGGGCGCCGCCCTCAATATGCTGGCTCCTAGAGAAGCTGAGGTCTCTGATGCCTTACTCCCCTACGACCACATCGGTTATGGGACACCTTTTCTTTTTTATTATATATTAAAGAATATATATCCTTTCTGTAAAGATTAGCATCTTATTCTGCCTGGCTTCTGCTTAGCTGTGGGCTAAAATCTCACCATTAGTGAACCTCGGGGTTCTAGGCGAGGAACGAAACAACAACAACAACAGCAACAATAGCAGCAGCAACAACAGCAACAATAGCAGCAGCAGCAGCAGCAGCAGCAACAACGACAACAACAACAGCAACAACAATAGCAGCAGTAGCAACAACAACAGCAACAACAACGAAATCGCTTAGCCTTTCGTTTTCTTTCCATATACATAATTATGATCTCCAAAATAACGACCGGTTAATAAATTTTAAAAAAATTTAAAAGATAATTATCACATCAAACAAACACTCGGTCGAGATTACAGAACGTAAAACGAATACTCCTGAACTTTTTTCTTCCCCCTAGGTGGGAGAGAAACAATCTGTTTGTTTTTTACGCTATTGTCACGCGCGTTCCTTCACAGAGACCACATCTTGCGCACACGTTAAATCCTGTTCCGCTTTTCGGAAGAGTAGGCCAATGTGTGCCGGTGGGAACAGATGACACAATTTACAAAACCGCATACACACACGGGGACTGGATGTAAAAAAGCACATGAGAGCTTATTCCATTATCCTCGATATAAAAGAATAAACAAATAAACAAAACAAACAGAAATTGTCAGATATTCGCGATTCGCAATCTGTCTGTGCCTGCATTTGGCAGGTCACCTTGTGAAGGAAAAAGAGAAAGTGTTTGTTTCGTTTTGGTTGTTGTTGGTTTTGTTGTGATTTTTTTTCATAGAAAGTTTCCTGACCCAAAGAGACATTAACATCAGTGCAGACTCCACTCTCCCCAAAAGTCCTTCGGATGAGACTATATATATAAACCGAGGAGGCCCCGTGTGCGAACGCACGCACGTAGAACATCTTGCGCACACGTTAAAACCGCTTCCGCTTTTCGGAAGAGTAGGCCATTGTGTGCCTGGTGGGAACGGATGACAAAATTTACACAAATGCAT
>CM054159.1:10922400-10937400 GCA_028751875.1 Rapana venosa | reverse complement strand
GACAGAGACACAGAGAGAGATACAGAGAGATACACAGAAACACAGAGACAGAGACACAGACAGAGACACAGAGAGAGAGAGAGAGAGAGAGAGAGAGAGAGAGAGAGAGAGAGAGAGAGAGAGAGAGAGAGAGAGAGATCTGACTGACCGCTTTTTCCTCCAGTTAAAAGCTAGACACATAAAGAATTTCAATCGTGTACTTATTGGTGCCATTAGTGGTGAGGGGACAGGACCTCTGGAAGATGGTTTTGCTTCATTCTCAGAGCGGCTGAAAACTCTGTTTAATAACTCTTCTTCTTCTTCTTCTTCTTCTTCTTCTTCTTCTTCGCAATTCTTTGCAATTCTTCGCAATTCCTTCTTCTTTTTCGTCTTCGTTATCTTTGCAATTCTTCTTCTTCGTCGTCTTCGTCATCTTCTTCTTCGCATTCTTCTTCTTCTTCTTCTTCTTCTTCTTCGCAATTCTTCTTCGCAATTCTTCTTTGCAATTCTTCTTCTGTGCAGTTTCTTCTTTGCAATTCTTCTTTTTCTTCTTATTCTTCTTATTCTCCATCATCATCATCATCATCATCATCTTATTATTATTATTATTTCTTCTTCTTCTTCTTCTCTTCTTCTTTGCAATTCTTCTTTGCAATTCTTCTTCTTTGCAATTCTTCTTCTTTGCTATTCTTCTTCTTCGTCTTCGTCTTCGTCTTCGCCTTTGCAATTCTTCGTCGTCTTCTTCTTCTTCTTCGTCTTCGTCGTCGTCTTTGCAATTCTTCGTCGTCGTCTTGCAATTCTTCTTCTTATTATTTTTCTTCATCATCATCATCTTCTTCTTCTTTTTCTTCTACTCTTTCTTCTTCTTTGCAATTCTTCTTCTCCTCCTTCTTCCATGTCCTATCACCCTGCTAAAGTATACGGCCTGTGTGAGTGTGTGTGTGTGCTTTTGAAAAACATTTGACTATCGAAATTTTATTTCATAGATTTTGTCTGCATCGCACCATGTTTGTAAATATCTGTTTGTTTAAACTTTTGATTATTTATCATTGATTGCATTACTGTGTAAGATTAGGTTGAATGCATGCGCTTTGATTTGTCTTTGCAAGATATAGCGCTATATAAGTTCCATTTATTATTATTATTATTATTATTATTCTCCTCCTCCTTCTTCTGCTCCTCCTTTGTCGTCATCGTCGTCGTTGTCGTTTCCTTCATCTTCTTCTTCTCCTCTTCCTCCTCCTTCTCCTCCTTCATCGTCGTCGTCTTCATCATCATCGCTAGCTTCTGCCATCACTGTCATTCCTTTCCTCTTTATTCTCTGTTTAGTATATGATGCTAGTTACGTTTCTGTTTTGAAACCGTATCTATAGAGATACCGGTGTGTGTGTGTGTGTGTGTGTGTGTGTGTGTGTGTGTTGTGTTGTGTGTGTAGTGTGTGTGTGTAGTGTGTAGTGGTGAGTGTGTGTGTGTGTGTGTGTGTGTAGTGTGTGTGTGGTGTATGTGTGTGTGGTGTGTAGTGTGTGTAGTGTGTTGTGTGTGGTGTTGTGTTGTGTATGTGTGTAGTGCGTGTGTGCCTGCCTGCCTGCCTGCCTTTGTGTGTGTGTGTGTGTGTGCGTGTGTGTGTGTAGTGTGTGTGTGTGCCTGCCTGCCTGCCTCTGTGTTGGGTGTGTTGTGTGTGTGTGGTGTGTGTGTGTGTGTGTGTGTGTGTAGTTTATGTGTGTTGTGTGATACGCGGAAAATTTCCGATCGTTAAATGCCAGTTAAAATGTCTGTGATAAAGAAGACTTGTTATGGGGGGGTGGGGGGGGGGGGGGGGGGGGGGGGGTGGAAGGTAAACACTTGTTTTTAAAATAAAAAATAAAAAAAGAAATTCCTCTTCAAAGATTTGAGCCATTAACTCGCCGCGTATAGAGAAGTTATTTCAGTTTTGATGTAAGTAATTCTACCCACTACCGTTTCAATACCACGATTGCCGCGTACCCAACCACGCGCCACACACACAAAACACTCACAAACAACACACACGCGCACACGCGGCGCACCACACACACACACGCAACAAACACACAACACGCACACCACACAAAACAAAACAACACTACAAATCACACACACACATGCAATACACTGCGCGCACTTACACACCACACACGCCACACACATACACCACGCACACACACAAAACACCACACACGCACACCAAACACAACAGATGCAAACGCGCACCCACGTAAATGCAACGGCGCACCCACTGTCGTACGCATGCACACAAACCACATGACACATACATACAAACACATACATACACGAGCGACACTCACACACACACAACCACACACACGCTCACTCACAAAAGCACACCACAACCACACAACACAACAACACACAACACACACTCACACAAACACTCACGCACACGTACGGCGCGCGCGCGCCCACACAAAAACACTCACACACACAACGTTACTCGGACCATGCACACTAACTCACATGCACCATAAACACTCATTTCATACACGCTCGCACTCACACCACGCACACACAACGTATTTCACACAACCGTGTCAGTGTGTTGTGTGTGTGTGTGTGTGTGTGTGTGTTGTTGGGTGTGTGTGGGTGTATTCTGTAGGTTTTTTTTCCATGCATTTGTTAAGATGTGTGTGTGTGTGGTTTTTTTAAAAAAAAAATTGTTTTCATCGGAGGAGAAGGGAATAAAATAAGATTTATGGGGTTGTGGGTGGGTGTGTTGCACTTGTGTGTGTGTGTGTGTTTTGTTTGTGTGTGTGTGTGTGTGTGTGAGTCAAAGTCAAAAAGTCAATAGTCAAAGTCAACTTTTTTTTTTCAGATGGTCCATTGAATAAGCAGTTGAACTTGTGTTGGTGTGTGCGCGCGGCGCGCGTGCAAGCGCGAGGCCTCCGATGACGTAAAAGTTGTTTTCAAAAGTGATAAGAGTTTGTGACTGACGTTTAAGCTGGCGGAACTTTAACAGATTACAGCTCGGACAAGGAACGCGGCAAGGCACTGATAGATTTGGGGTCTTGTGAAAAAGCCAGCTCCGCAATAGGAACGCTATCTTTCAAGGGCATACTACACCTATATATTATGTAGTTAATAGCCACAGCACTGGAAACTGGTGATGGGGGAGTATGGGGTTTGGGGGAGATGGGGGGAACGGGGAACGGGAGGGACCGGTGAGAAGGAATGGGGACCCAGTGTTGAAGAAAGGTTTATTCAGGGGGGAAGGGGGGTTGGGACGTGAAGAGGGGGGTTGAATGGTTTGAGGAATTTCTTGATAAAGTAGTGGGATGTTAACAATAGCCGTTTTTTTAAAAAAAATGAAAAAAAAAAAGAAAATCAAACCTAGCGCTCTTGAGTGTTGTTTTTGAAAAACGCTTAGTTGGTCTCGGATGGATAACAAGAAGTGGAAATGTTGGTTGGGTGGGTTTGGGTTGGTGTTTTTTTTTTTTTAACCTTTTATGTGTTCTAGGGAAAATTGTTCGGTTTTTAATATTGGTTTAGGTTGAGGAGATGGGGGGTTGGGGGGGGGGGGATTTATGTAGGACTTTTTACCCCCCCATCCCCCACCACACCCATCCCCACCCCCCAAAATTCAAACGTAATATCCATATACTTGTCTTGTGAACGTAAAATACCCAAATAAATACAAAGTGGAAAAATTTTAGAATATGGGGGGAGAAAAACTATGATAATGTCGTGAGGGTTGGAAGGGTTGTGGTGGTGGGGTGGGCGGTGGGGTAAGGGGGGGGGGGGGGGGGGGTGTCGTTCGGTTCTGTCGGGTGGGGGGGGGGGGGGGGGGAAAGGTAAGGATATACGCTACTTATATGACTGTAAAACTGGGCAGAAAATTCAATAATAATAATATAATATTGATTATAATAATAATGTTGTTCTTGTTGCTCTCGCTGTTGTTAAATCTTTGGTTTAATGTGGAACTGAGTATCTTTTGCAAATTACTTTTCAGATTTTTTTTGTGGTTGGGGTGTTTTTAGGGCGGAAGGTTTGTACCTAGGGGGGAAGAAACTCTGTACATTTGAATCTTGAATTCTGTTGGGGTTATGTTAGTGGGTTGGTGTTGTTTTTTGTGTTGTGGTGGTGTTGGGGTTTGTTGGGTTTTTTATTGTTTTTTTTTGTTGTTTTTTTTTTTTTTTTTGGGGGAGGTCGGGGTTTGTGTAGGGGGGGTTTGGGGTTGCTGGGGTTGGTGGGAGTTTGCTCTTTTTTTCTTTCTGGTTGAATGTCACTGTGGATTTTTCTTTCTTTTTATTTTTTTTCTTTGTGTTGAGGGTTTGTTGATCATTAGATTTTGTTTATCAATACTTTTGTTCTGCTTGCATCCGTGTCGAAAAGGCATTCTCTCTCTATCTCTCTCTCTCTTCCTCTCTCCTCTCTCCTCTCTCTCCTCTTCCTCTCCCTCTCTCTCCCTCTCTCTCCTTTCTCTCTCTCTCTTGGTTGGTTTGATGGATTGATTGATTGATTTTGAATTGATTGATTGATTGAGAGTTCAGCAAGAGTTATCCTATTTATGGTGTCACACATCTCTTCTCTCCCTTTTATCACTCTCTGTCTGTCTGTGGTTCTTCTTTTCCCCTCTCTCTCTCTTCTCACTCTCTGTCCTGTCTGTCTCTCTCCCCCCCCCCTCCTCCCCCCCCCCCCTCCCCAACTGCCTCTCTCTCCTCTCCCTCCCCTCCTCTCTCACTCTCTGTCTGTCTGGGCTGTGGTCGTTTTGGGGTTGTTTGGGGGGGGGGGTTTTTTCTCTCTGGGGGCTGTTTGGGTTGCGTTGGTCTGTGTGGGGGGGGTTGGTGGGGTTCGTCCTCTCCTCCCCCCCCCCCCCCTCCCCCCCCCCCCCCCCCCCCCCCCCCCCCCCCCCCCCCCCCCCCCCCCCCCCCCCCCCCCCCCCCCCCCTCCTCTCTTCTCTCTCTCTTCTCTGTCTGCTGTCTCTGTCTGTGCTCTAGTCTTTTCTCTATCTGTGTATCTCTGTCTCTCCCTTCTCTCTCTCTAATCTCTCTCTCTCCTCTCTCTCTCTCTCTCTCTCTCGCCCTCTCATACTCTCTTTCTCTGTTCTGTCTGTGTCTTTGTCTGTGTCTGTCTTTCTCTCTGTGTGTCCTCTCCTCTCTCAATCCTCTGTCTTTCTTTCTCCAACCCCCTCCCCCTCCCTCTCTCTCTCTCTCTGTCTGTCTGTCTGTCTTCTGTGTCTGGTCTTTTCTCTCTCTGTGTCTTGTCTCTCACTCTGTCTTTTTCTTTCTTCCATCTCTCTCTCTCTCTCTCTCTCTTCTCTCTCCCTCTCTCTCTCTGCCTGCTCTCTCTCTCTCTTCCCTCTCTCTCTGTCTCTCTATCTCCACCCTCTCTCTATCTCTCTCTCTCTCTCTACTTCCTCCCCCTCTCTGTCCATAGTTTGTTTGGTGGTAGGAACTCTCAGACAATGACCTTTACGCATAATGCACGTGGCAAGGCTGCAACAATTCAGGTTGCTGGCAAGTAGCAACTAAGGGTTGGACCCCACCCTATTTTTTTTTCAAAGGCTTAAGCGCCGCTTTTTGGAACTCCCATGTCTTTCTCTAAAAGAGCAGCAACTTTATGTTAGTCACTTTACCTTTAAGTAGTAATAAGTTTATTTCCCTTCCCCACCCCCCAGTCTACCCCCTTCACCCTCCCTTCCTCACCTCACTCTCCTCTCCATCTCCGCCCCCTTCCCCTTTTTTTTCTTTTTCTTTCGTATATAAAGAATTAGGAGAGTGAGAGACGAGAGAGTGAGATTCAAATCAAAAATCAATCAAATCATAAGTTCTTTAATTTCGAGGATAATGAATAAGCCTCCCCATGTGCTTTTTTTTTTTTTAAAATCAGTCACCAGAGAGAGATGGGAGAGCACAGAGAGATCTGCAGAGTGAGACGAGAGAGTGACGAGAGAGTTGGAGACGGATGTTGAGGTGGCGGAGAGAGAGATGATGAGCGGAGAGGTAGGAGAGAGAGACTAGAGGGAGGAAGGTGGAGAAAATTCAATTCAAGATCAAATCAAATCAAATCAAATCAAATCATGTTCTTTTATTTCGAGGATAATGAATAAGTACCGGTGTGCTTTTCTTTTTTCTTTTTTTTTTTTGTTTTAACATCCAGTCACCCACAGGACAGATTGGATGTAAGAGATTGAGAGGAGAGAGAGAAGGAGAGAGTGGACGGATGATGGAGAGATGTGGGAAGAGACGTGGGATCGAGGAGAACGAGGAGAGGGTGGAGAGAGAGAGTGAGAGAATGTGAGTGAAGAGAGAGAGAATCAATCAACTCAAATCAATAGTTCTTTTATTTGCTGAGAGGACAATGAATAAGCAATCCTGTGCTTATCTTTTGCTCTTTTTTTTGTGGATCAGAGAAGATAAGAGAGAGGAAGATGAGTTGAGTGGAGAGAGTCGATGATGAGGTGGAGAGATGAGATGATGAGATGGATGGGAGTGAGAGAGAGAAGGAGAGTAGTAGGAGAGATGAGAGTGAGTGATGTTTGGAAGAGAGAGAGGGTGGGAGTTGAGAGAGAGAGTGTACGAGGAAGAGAGACCGAGAGAGAGATGAGGTGAATGTCGACGAGTGAGGAGACGAGAAACGCAGTGTCGAAGTTGGTCCTTCCTGGTAAAGTTGAGTCTTCGCTCCGCTAAAATGCTCACCATTGTATGTACCATGGACCTTGGCGCTCTACTTCCTCCTAAACGTATCGATGGTGAAATTATGGATGGAAGAAAAAAAAATCGGATGAGAAAGAGAAAAGAGAATAATAAAAAGATGAAAAAAAAAGGAAAAGAGAAAAGAAGAATGGAAAAAAAAAGCCCATTTGCTCTTTATCGTTGAAAGAGTCGTAGGCCTGGTGAGGGGGCGGGAGGAGGGGGGGGGGTGGGGGGAGGGGGGGGGTGGGGGGCGGGGGTCATTGGCAGGTAGGTTGGTTGGGGTGGGGGGGGGGGGGTGGGCATGGGGGGGGGGGGGTGGGGGCCATTTGGCAATTGGCTGTCGGGGGGGGGGCCATTGGTGGGGGGGGTGGCACGGCAGGGCGGGCATTGGCTTTTGGCTGATAAGAATGCACTTGCAACCCAGCCCAGCATGGCACCCTTCCAAACTATTGAGAGGGTCGGACCTCCTCCCTCCACATGGTAGGTTCAGTTGTTTAGCCAGTGTTCAGTTAAATTTGTTTGCGAACACCCTTGTTGCCTCTATGTTTCTCGGTTGATTTGAGTGCATGGGTTTCTCAGAGAGTCAGAGAGCTAGGTGGAAAATATGTCCAGCGATTTATTTGACTCTCTATCTGGCTGTCTGTCTGTCTGTTCTGTTCTGTCTCTCTCTCTTCTCTCTTCTCGTTGTTGTCTCTCTGTTTCCTCTCTCCTCTGGTCTCTTTCTCTTTCTTCTCTACTATCACTTCTTTCTCTTTCTCTCTTTTCTCTCTTCTTCTCTCTCTTTCTCTCTCTCTCTGCTCTCTCTCTCTCTGCTCTTCTCTCGCTCTCTCTCTCTCTTTCTGTTCTTTCTCTCTGTCTTTCTCTCTCTCTCTCTCTCTCTCTCTCTTCTCTCTTCTTTCTCTTTTCTTCTCTTATCTCTCTCTCTCTCTATTCTCTTTTTTTTCTCTCTCTTTTTTCTATCTTTCTCTCTCTGTCTCTCTCTCTGTCCTTCTCTGTCTACGTATCTATCTCTCTCTCTCTCTCTCTCTCTCTCTCTCTTTCTGTCTCTCTCTCTCTGTCCCTCACACACACACCCACACACACACAACATACGCACAGGATCAGGATGGGGGAAAAGCTTGGTATGCTTACTCTTTTTACCCTCCAATATAAGATCATTTTGACTTGACTTCACTCACACACACACCATACAATACACCCTACACCACACACACACACTCTCTCTCTTTCGTCTCTCTCTCTCTCGCCTCACACACACACACACACACACACACTCACGCGTTGCGCTTGCGCGCATTCATTCTACCATACATACATACATACATACATTACCACTCTCTCTCACACCACAGACACACACACACTCTCTCCTCTCTCTCTCTCATCTCTCTCTCTCTCTTCTCTTCTCTCTCTCGCTCAAACACTCACACACACACATCCAACTATCACGCGCGCGCGCGCGCCGCATTTTTTTGAAAACATACTACCAACATACATGCATACACACCTCTCTTCACACTCCACAGACACACACACACTACTCTCCTCCATATCTCTTTTACCCTCAAATAAGATCACTTTGACTTGATTTCACTCACACACGCACAAACACAAATACACACACGCTCACACCCACACTCTCCACTCTTCTCTCTCTCTCTCTCTCTCTTCTCTCTCTCTCTCACTCTACACACACACACAACACACACTCACCACCACACACACCCACACACTCACACATATTCAAATCAAAGAAAACAGCTTACTCACACACCACACACACACACACACACACACACACACAACCCTCTTTAACCTCATAAACCCCCCCCTAGATCATTTTGCTTCACACACAACCACCACACAAACCACACACACATTCCTTTCTCTCTCTCTCTCTCTCTCTCTTCTTCTCTCCTTCCTCTCTCTCTTCTATCTCTCTCATCTGTGTTGGGTTTTGGTTTTGTTTTGCTTTGGTTTGGTTTGGTTTGTTTTGTTTTGTTTTTGTTTCATGTGTTCAAACTGCTGTCACTTAGTTTATTTGCGGCCAGATTTTCTTAGTTTGTAAGGGAGGAATGGATGTAAAGCAATTATTTGGTAATGAGGTTGGCTGTGGTCCTCCTGATTCAATACATTGGGCTTTTGGCGGTGAGATTTGTTGATTTGATCGGATGGATGGTTGGGGGGTTGGGCTGGCTGGCTGATGGTTGTCGGGTGGGTGTGTGCGGTGAGGGGTGTGGGTTTTTTATTTTACTGGTGTGGGTGGGGTTGTGTGTGGGGGGGGTGTGGGGGGGGTGGGGGGGGGGGGGGGGGGGTGGGGGGGGTGGGGCCGGGGGGGAGGGGCGGTGCGGGTCAGTGCGGGCGGGTGCTGTTTAGGGCCGAAAAGGGAGGGCGGAGGGAGGGAGGGTACCGGGCGAGAGAGAGAGAGAGAGCGCGAGCGTAGTAGAGCGGCGCGAAGCGCTCTCGCGAGACCGCGCGCGCGGAGGCGTCCAGGGGGGAGGGGCGTGGGAGTTGAGTATGTTGGGGTGTTGGGGAGTTGGGGGCCGGGCCACGGACATCCGCAAAAGGGCTGGGGGTGGGGGTAGGTTGGTTTTGTGTTGGTGGGGGGGGGGGGGGGGCGGTTTGGGGTGGGGGAGGGAGTGTGGGAGGGGGGGGGGGTGGGTTTGGGGGGGTGTGTGGGGGGGGGGGGGGGGGGGGTGGGAGGTGGGAGGACTGTGTGCATTTGGTGTTAGCAGGGCTCTCGCGCTATCGCGGGGGCGCATGGCTCGCGTAGCTGAGCCCGCGGCGAGAGCCGTTCGTTCGGGCGCTTGTTGTGCGAGGGCGGTCGAGAAGCCGGAGGGGATATTTCTAGGCGGGTGCCTTCATGCAGCAAAAAAAACAAAAAAAATAAAAAAAAACCAAACAAAAACCAAACAAACCAAAAACAACACACATAATGCGAGAGCGAGGGAGCGAGGGAGGGAGAGTGGGAGAGGCTAGGGGAGAAGAGAGAGAGAGCGAGAAAGAGAGAGAGGGGAAGAGATGAGACAGAGAGGAGGGAGAAAGAGAGAGAGAGGAAGAGAGTGAGAAAGGAGAGAGAGATGGAGAACTAGAGAGAGCGAGAGAAACGGACAGCGCCAGCAGCGGCGCGAGAAAGAGAAACGATCACGCAGACGACCAACGACCCCACGTAGACGCTGTAGATCTTCCCGCTCTCTCCCCTGGGTGGTGGTTTCTCTCTCCCTCACTCTCCCTCTCTCTCCCTCCCCTTCTCCCTTTCTCCCCTCCCTCTACTCTCTCTCTCTCCCTCTCCGCCCTCCCTCCTCTCGCTCTCCCTCCCTCTCTCTCTCTCTCCTCTCCCTCTCTCTCCCTTTCCTCTCTCTCTCTCTCCGCCTCCCTCTTCTCTCTCCCCTCACCCTCCTCTCCCCCCCCTCTCTCTCTCTCCCTCTCTCTCCCCGGTTTTCTCTCTCCTCCCTCTCTCCCTCCCTCTCTCTCCCTCTTCTTCCCCTCCCTCTCTCTCTCCCCCCTCACCCTCCTGCTCCCCCCCTCCTCTCTCTCTCTCCCTCTTCTCCCTCTCTCGCTCCCTCCCTCTCTCTCTCCTCCCTCTCTTCTCCATTCCCTCTCTATCTCTCTCTCCCTCTCTCTCTCCCTCTCCTCCCTCTCTCTCTCTCTCTCCCTTCCCTCTCTCTATCTCTGTGTTCCTTATCGGGCAGCCCGACATGAAACTCAGTAATGATGCAGCGGGTTTTGAATCACCCATGACTTGATTTTTTTTTTCTTTCTTCGTTTCTTTTTTGTTTTCTTTTTGTTTTCTTCTGGTGGTGAAAAGGTGGGGGGGGGAAGGGGTGGGGGGAGTGGTGGGTGTAGAGATTTTACAGGGGAGAAGAGGAAGGGAATAGGAGAGAGAGAGAGAGAGAGAATGATGATGAGAAGAGAAAGATGGAGAGAAGATGAGAGTCGAGAGAGGATGAGGAATTATGATGTGAGAGAGAGACTGAGAGAGAGAGCACCAGGGAGTACAGACACGCAAAACAGAAGAATGAGACGAGAGAGGGTGTGGTGTGTGTGATGGTTGGTCAGAGAGAGGGAGAGCGAGACAGAGACAGGACAGGAAGGGAGATGACTTGATGAGCTTAGAGAGAGGGGAGGGGAAGAGGGGGAGAGAGGGTGGAGAGAGAGAGGAGGAGGTGGAAGAGGAAGTGAGAGAGAGAGAGAGAGGGTTGGAGAGAGAGAGATGGAGAGAGAGCAGAGAGAGAAGAAGAGAGAGAGAATGAGGGGAGGTGAGAGAGAGGAGGGGGGGAAGGTGAGAGATGGGAGAGATAGAGAGGCAACAGAACAGACAAGAGGCAGAAGAGAGTGATGACGAGAGAGATGAGAAGAGAGAGGGAGTGACTGGAGAGAGAGATGGAGAGTTACGAGAGAGAGAGAGAGAGAGAGAGAGGGGTGGCGAGGGACGAGATATCGAGCTTTGAGGGGGGAAGGAGAGAGACGAGAGTGGAGAGAGACATGACAGACAGAGGCAGAGAAGTGGAGAGAGAGATGAGAGAGAGAGAGACGAGAGAAAGAGGAGAGTGAGAGAGAAGAGGTGAGAGATGATTTTTTATTTTTTTTATTTTCGAGGATAATGGAAATAAGCACTCATGTGCTTTTTTTTCCAATTCAGTCCCATGTGTATGCAGTTTTGTAAGTTTGTCATCGAGGGGGGGGGAGGAGAGCCAGACAGACAGACACAGACAGAGACAGAGACAAAGAAATAGTGAGACATACTCAGAAACATGAGCAAGCTAGACAGACGAAAAAAAGAGATAAGAAAAGAGTAAGCAGAGAAAGATGAGAGCGTTTTTAAAGTGATAGAATGTCTCAGAGAGATAGGTGGGGATTATGGAAGGGAGGGGAGACGAGAGAAGAGATATGGGGGATGCGAGAGGAGGTGAGGAGTAGATGAGAGAGGGAGGAGAGAGTGAGAGGAGGAAGAGAGAGTGGAAAGGGAGGGAGATAGGGAGGAGGGTGGGGGGAGAGAGAGGTGGGAGAGGAGGAGAGAGAGGACAGACAGACAGGACAGTAAAAAGACATCATAGAGGTTATAAAGTCACAGACAGGGACAGTGATAGATGGAGTAGAGTCAGGCAAAGACAGACAGACAGACAGACCGCAGGAGGTTAATGACAGAGAGCAAACAAAAGTCCAGGCAGACTGACAGACTGACAGACAAAGATAAAGACAGAGAGACAAAGGTCACAGAGACTGCAGGACAGACAGACGATTGACAGAGATAAAGCCAGACGCGACAAAACAAAGGCACAGGCAGACTGACAGACAGACAGACAGGGAAGACATATAAAGAAGTAGTGATGGTAGGAAAAAGCATGTTAAAGGGAGGACTTTTCAGGAGTGACTAGGGTGAACGACTTGTTTTGTCCTTTTTTTAATGTCCATGGTGAGAAAAAGGGTGGTGATTGTTGTTGTGTTGTTGTTGTTATTTGGGGTTTGGGTTGTTGGGGGTTGGGGTTGGAGGGGGTTGTGGGGTGGGGGTGGGGGAGGTCGATAGGTTCTTTTCCTAAAAAAAAATTTTAGTTGGTCAAATCCGTTCGATGTGGTGTTCGTTCATTGCACATTTGGAGAGAGAGAGAGGGGGGGGGGGGAGGTGAGGAGAGGGGGGGGATGAAGGAGAGAGAAAGATAGAGAGAGACAGAGAAGGAACGAGGGAGAAAGGAGAGAGAGGAGAGAAGAAGGAGAGACTAGAAAAGAGACAGGAGAGAAGAGAGCAGACAGTAAGACAGACTGATTAGATAGAGAAAGAGAGTAGAGACTGACAGACAGGACAGACATAAGAGAAGAAAAGTGATCGGAGAGAGGAAGTAAAAAAGAGAGAGACGAGGAGAGAAGGAAAAAAATCAAAAGGAGAGGCGAGAGGTGAGAGTTGTTCTACACACCCCCCAAAAACCCCACCCCCAACCCCTTCTCCCAAAACTTCACGTGGGGGGAGGGGGGAGGGGGGGGGGGGTGGTAACACGTGCAGGCCATTTCATTGCAACACCCTCTCATCTTGCAATTAGTAATGATGATAGCGTCGTAAACAAGTTTTAAAAAGGTAATAGGTAAAAAAAGGTAAAGGAAGTAACATACCTATAAGGTCGTAGGGGTGAGCGAGGCGTCAGAGGACCTCACTGCTCTAGGGCCAGCATATGAGGGCGGCGCCCATCTTCCTCTCCCTCGCCTGCTTTACTTCCCTGACCCTAAGAGGGGCAGGATACCTTTACGCTGGGTGATCTGGGGGAATGTACTGAAGCCAAGGCGCGCGCAAACGGTCACCCATCCAACTGGTAACCACGCTGGACGCTGCTTAACTTGGCCGGGGGAAAGCCAGTGCTCCGACCACTGAACTATCCCGTCCCCGTAACAAGTTTAGTAGCTAATAATTATAACAAGCAGGTGAAGCTTTCTGCATTTTTCGTCTATCATTTGATGAATCATTACGATAGCGGTTGACGCATCGTGGTAAAGATAGTCAGCTTCTAAGACGAATTTAGTCCCGATGTGCAGGTGCTAGTTTGAAATCGATGATGGACGCTTTTCATTTTTCTTTTTTCTTTTTTTTACCAAAAGGGCTACCTACTTTTCTTTAATGAATTGTGTGTATCGGTTCATCCAACCCTTGGCCCTAAACAGGATTGCAGCAAGAAAATGCCCAGCCCGTGGTTTTAAAGGGGAGGGGGGCGGGGGGTATAAGAAATATAAAAAGGTACCAAAATCAATGCACACACACCATAGCGAACGAGGGAGAGAGAGATGAGGAGTGAGTGAAGAAGAGGGGAAGAGAATGAGAGTGAGAGAGAGAGAGAGAGAGAGAGAGAGAGAATGACACATGGTCTTTTGTTTCGAGGATAATGAATAAGCATCTCATGTGCTTTGTTACATACAGTTCCGACGCAGGGATACGTCTTACATAAAAATTACAAAACAATTAATCCTTCTACTCTCCACACTGTGAAAGCAAAGGGAGGACAGACAGACAGACAGACAGACAGACAGACAGAGACAATGCCAATGACAAATTGTTTTATTTCGAGGATAATGAATAAGCACCCATGTGCTTTTTTTACATCCAGTCCCCGCCCTTAGGGATATATAATATGATAATAAAATAAAATGAAGCTCATACCAATACACTCACACAGTATACGTGGGGAAAAAATATCAAACAGAGAGACAGACAGACAGACAGACAGGCAGACAGACAGACAGGCAGGCAGGCAGGCAGACAGGCAGGCAGACTGACAGACAGGCAGGCAGACAGACAGGCAGGCAGGCAGACAGACAGACAGACAGGCAGGCAGGCAGGCAGGCAGGCAGACAGGTAGACAGTTGTGGACTCATTTAATGTCCTTAGCATCCTGACAAAAAAAATGGAAAAGAAAAAAATCAGAACGAAAAGAAAAAGACCGTTACACAAAATATAAATGGCTTAAAAGTTTTAAAGCAGAGAGAGGTCTTGTGTTTTTTTTGTTAGTTTTTTTTTCTCGTTTTAATTCTACACGTACTGGGGGGGGGGGGCGAATGTGTTGTGTGGGGGGGGGGGGGGGGATTCTTCAGAGTGCAGTGTGTGTATGTGTCTCTGTGGTGTGTGTGTGTGGTGTGTTGTGTGGTGTGTGTGTGTGTGTGTGGTGTGTGTGTGTGTGTGTGGTGTGTGTGTGTGTGTGTGGTTTGTTTAAGGGTTTTTGTATTTTATTTCTTTGTTTTTATTGTGGTGGTGGTTGGTGGTGGTGGGGTGGTGGTGGGAGGGGAGGTTGTATGCTTTTGTTGTTGGGGTTTTTTCTCTTTTTTGAGGGGATGGGTAGGGGGGGTAGGGGGGGAAGCTTTTCCTCTTTTGTCTTTTCATGTTGTGTCCTAATCTGGGTGGTGTGGTTGTTTTTCTGTTTGTTCTGTTTTGTTGTTGTTGGGTTTGTTTGGTTTCGTTTTTGGGTGTTTTTTTGCCGGGGGGAGGGGGGGGGGAAGGTGGGCGACGACGTTTTGTGCTTTTGGGGGGTAATTTCGGTTATCCCTGATAAGGGCGGGGAATGGATATATAAAAAAGAATTTTAATAATAACAAATGGAATTTATAAAGCGCTATATCTTGCAGAGACAAAACAAAGCGCTTGCCCTCAACTCATTCTTCCACAGTCATGAAACCAGCAACAATTAATAGTTCTAACTAATCCAAATGTGCACGCGCGCAAACACACACACACACACACACACACACACAAACACACACATACACACACACAATATAAAGACAGAACATCTTGCGTACACGTTAAATCCTGTTCCGCTTTTCGTAAGAGTAGGCCATTATGTGCCGGTAGGAAACAGATGACAGAATTTACACA
>CM054159.1:10904900-10912400 GCA_028751875.1 Rapana venosa | reverse complement strand
TTCATGGGATGATTAATGTGGTTTTTGACTTGACTTTGACTTGACTTACATCTTTCGATGTGAAGTTTTAACTGTGTGTGTGTGTGTGAGTGTGTGTGTGTGTGTTTGTGTGTGTGTGTATTTGTGTGTTTGTGTGTGTGTATTTGTGTGTTTGTGTGTGTGTATTTGTGTGAGTGTGTGTGTGTGTGTGATGTCAGCGTGGGAAACGTAACAGAAGACAAGGCTTCTCTATGTCTCTCTCTCTCTCTCTCTCTCTCTCTCTCTCTCTCTCTCTCTCTCTCTCCTCTCTCTCTCTCTCTCTCTCTGTTTCTCTCTCTCTCTCTCCATATCTGTCTCTGTGTCTCTGAATCTCTCTGCCTGTCTGACTGTGTCTGTCTGTGTGTCTGACTCTCTGTCTCTCTCTCTCTCTCTCTCTCTTCTCTCTCTCTCTCTCTCTCTCTCTCTTTCTCTCTCTCTCTCTCTCCGTGTCTCTCTCTGCCTCTGACTCTCTCTGCCTGCCTGTCTGACTCTCTGTCTCTGTCTCTCTCTCTCTATCTCTCTCTATCTCTCTCTCTCTCTCTATCTCTCTCTTCCTTCTCTCTCCTCCTCCTCAACCCCTCCCCATCCCACCCCTAACCTCTCACCACCTCCCTCCCACCCCCTCCAACCCCCACCCTCACCCCCACCCCCCGACCCCGCCTCCCACCCCCACCCCCCTTATCGCCACCCAAAAAGTAGAGAGAGAGACTCAGAGAGGGAGATAGAGAACAATAGTTAAAAGCACCTTTACCCGTGTTGTAGTGTATACCCATAGCAAAGGACAAGGCATACTGAAGGGGCGTCTCATGTCACATCATCATTGTATTGTCTTTCTCCGTGTAGGGGTGTGTTTCGTGTGTGTGTGTGTGTGGGGTGGGGGGGGGGGGGGTGGAAGTCTGTGTGTGTTGTGTGTGTGTGTGTGTGTTTCGTGTGTGTGTGTGAATGTGTGTGTGTGTGTGTGGTTGTGTGTAATGTGTGTGTGTGTGTAATTGTGTGCGTGTGCGTGCGGGTGCATTTTAATTTAAGCAATCCACATCTTGTATGTATGTATGGTTGTGTATGCGTGTACGCGCGCGCGCGCGAGCATGCACGTGTGTGTGTATGTGTGCATATATAAGCAGTATCGCACACGTACCCATCCAGATGTTGTGCGTATGTATCATTGAATTTGTGTGCCTGTGTGCGCGCGCGTGTGTGTCTGTGTGTGTATGTGGGGTTTCATGTGTTTCATGAGTGTGTGTATGTGTGCGCGCGCCTGCACCCTGCGCATTTCATTTATGCATGCGTGCGCACGTGCGTGTGCGCGCACGCTTTTCACGTGTGTCTGTGTGTGCATGCTATGACAGAGACTAACTAACTAGTCCAGGACATGTCGGTTGAAGGTTGAAACGCATCCCAGTTTTGCTATTACTGGCTGTTCAAGCAAGCACACTCAGAGCCTTTCTGATAAGACCAGATATTGTATCAAGCTGGCCTGCTTTTTGCCTGGATGTG
This sequence comes from Rapana venosa, assembly GCA_028751875.1. Lineage (NCBI taxonomy): Eukaryota > Metazoa > Mollusca > Gastropoda > Neogastropoda > Muricidae > Rapana > Rapana venosa. The sequence continues at coordinate 10,910,888 of CM054159.1, read as the reverse complement.
TCTGTCTTCCCTCTCTCTCTCTCTCGACTCAGCTTGCTTGGGCTCTGTCTGTCTGTCTCTGTCTCTAACTCTAGTAGTTCTAGCTGTGCTGTGCTGTGCTATGCTGTGCTATCTAGCCCTATATTATATTATTATACTATAAGCTTGCTGGGCTTTTAAAAGGGGGTCTCTTTTTTGAGTCGCGTTGCTTCGTTGAAGGGTGGCGAGTGTGTTTTGTCAGTTTTTGAAGTTGCGCTAATGATTGTAATGACTGGTTGGTTGGTTGGTTGGTTGGTTGTGGGTTGGGTTGTTTTGTTTTGTATGTATGGTTTGTTTTGGTTGGGTTGGTTGTTTGGTTGTTTTGAGATTGGTTTGGGCAGGGTTGTGTGTGGGGGTGGGGGTGGGGGTGGGGGGGGGGGGGGGGGGGGCGGTCTCAACCATGACAGGGTATGTTGCGTGTGGAAGTGTGTGTGTGTGTGTGTGTGTTTACATGAGTAATTTTCAGTGTTTTACACAGAATTGTTTTAATTTTATTGCACAGAATTGTTTTGATTCAAATGTACTCCCGTTGTATATATATATATATAAAGATATATGTATGTATGTATAGATATATATATATTATATATATATATATATATATATTTATACGAGAGAGTTTTATATATAATATATATATATATATACAGAAGATTATTTACATTAAGTTGTTGGGGGGGGGGGGGGGGGGCATTTTTAACTGTCAAGATAGGCTAATCTTTTACCCTAAAGAAGGTTTTAAATAAACCAACAGAAAAATATTTGTTCTGCCCAAACACTTGGGTATTGTGTTTTTAGACTCGTTTGCTCTTAAAAGAAAAGAGTATTGAAATAGTTGAATTGAAATAGTTGAAACAAACATAGTGATCCTAGACTTTAACGAACATAATGATCCTATACTTCAACAAACATAATTATCCTAGACCCTCATCAAACATAATAATTATCCTAGACTTCAATGAACATAATTATCCTAGACTTCATCGAACATAATAATTATCCTAGACTTCAATGAACATAATAATTATCCTAGACTTCATCGAACATAATAATTATCCTAGACTTCAACAAACAACATAATTATCCTAGACTTCAACAAACATAATTAGCCTAGACTTCAATGAACATGATAATTAGCCTAGACTTCAATGAACATGATAATTAGCCTAGACTTCAATGAACATAATTAGCCTAGACTTCAATGAACATGATAATTAGCCTAGACTTCAATGAACATGATAATTAGCCTAGACTTCAACGAACATGATAATTATCCTAGACTTCAACAAACATAATTATCCTAGACTTGAATGAACATGATAATTAGCCTAGACTACTTTCCCCCTTAACAAAAAAAACAACACAAGCAAATAAGCAATAGCTAATCAATCAACCATCCACATTAATTTTATATTCATACTGTCAACCCTCCCTCTCTCTCTCTCGCTCTCTTCCATTCAGCGAGCCCACACAATGCAACACAAGGAAATAACACAACAACGCAATGTCCCCTACACTACACTACACAACACAATCCACCTCCTACATATGCAACGAATCCCCATAGGCCTAGGGTCGTTAACAAAGCCAAGAAGAGAAAGAGAGAGAGGGCCTGAAATTTGAAACAATGGGGCCGACGCCTTGGATATGATACAGAGAGATTACCCACAGCGGCTAAACGTGTCACTCACTAATCAGTACAAGCTGGAGATAGTGTAACCACCACCCTGTGTGTGTGTGTGTGTGTGTGTATTGTAGCCTAGAGGTGCACTTTGTTAGCCAGACCTGTTTGTTCAGGATACAAAACCAGCATCGGTTTATCATTCAGTCAGTCAGTGTTGTCTCCATTAGTGTGCTTGCTTTTTTATAAACCGCCGTGTTAAAGGGAAGAGGATAGAATTAGGTTGGCTGATTTTGTTATCCTGTAAGAACTCTCAGTTTTAATGTCAATGTAGAACAAGTGGGTTTGTTAAAGCGTTTTTGTGTTAGGTGGTTTGTTGTGTGGTGACTTTGTTAAGACCTGTATTGATATAAGTGGATGTTTTTTTATTGAGGATTGGTTTTGCTCTTGTAGTCTTGTTTTTTTATAAACGCTTGTTAATAGTGGTTTGAGATAGGGCTGGTGGTTACGGTTACTGGGTAAGCTTCGTTTAATGTCATGTAGAACAAGTTGTGTTTGTTTAATAGGGGCGTTAACGATTATGGTTTGTTTGTGTGTGTGGTGTTGAAGCTAAACGCGTGGAACTTTAATGTGGGTGGTTTTGTTGTAGTTGATTTTTAGGGAAAGTTCTGTGGAGTTTATGAACAGTCTTGGGTTTCGGGATTGGTCGTTGGATCACGCTCTGGGCCCGTTTACGGGCGGCGCCATCTCTCTCTCGTGCTTAGTTCCTTGTCCCTAAAGAGAAGTACATTAATGCTGTGGTGTGTGGGGACGCACCAACTGCCAAACGTGACCATCCCCATGTAACTGGTGACGTGTGTGTATACCTATCTTTACTCTAGATTGGACTAGATAATAAAGCATGTCATATCTATATCCTTCCAGGTTTGTTTATACTATCTTTATATCTCTAATAATTAGTATATAATAGATATATATATTTAATTTATAGTATAAGGACATGTAATAATGAAGGGGAGTGGAGTTAAATGTGGAGTGTGGTGCATTCAAGAGGGAGAGTGAGTGTGAGGGGAGAGAGAAGAGAGAGAGAGAAGAGGCCGTTAATTATTTATATTTTAGAATGAAATAAGTCAGAAGACTTTTTTTTTTTAAAACTTGTACTCGTGTATGAATGATTTTGATGGAAGATTGTCATGAAATTTTGTTGCTTTCCTGCGGGTTTTTGTTGTTGTTTTTTTGTTCTATGTTTGCTAAAATATCATGAACAATACTTTCCCCCAAAAAATTCGTTCTTCCTTTCTTCAAAAATGATCCTTCATATATATATATATATATATATATATATAGAGAGAGAGAGAGAGAGAGAGAGAGAGAGAGAGAGAGAGACATACATACATACATATATATCTGACTATGTACGCCTAAAAGCGATGAGAATAATTAGTCCAATGGCGTACTTTAGTTTAAAAGCTTCCTCGATCAGAAGGAAGTTTTCGATTACTTACTTCCTTATAAACTAATTGTACACCGTTCGGCATCTAGACTGAACCTCTCTGTTTCCTGTGTACAGACTTTAGGCTTCTGTGTAAGTTTGAAATTGATGTTCGCTGGATGGTATATCATATGATAATTATGTTTGCCTTTGTCCTGCACTCACACCCCCCACCCCCCACCCCACCCCCACCCCACCCATCTTTTCATTTTTTGGGGGGCAAGAAACAGAAAAGATGCCTGTTGCCTTTGTGTCTGTTTTGTATTGTAAACTAATAGTTCCTTGCCTAGTTTCAAATTCGTGACAGGGTTTTTTGCCAACTTGGGTTTCGTGGTGGGTGGGGGGGGGGGGGGGGTTGTTTTGGGTTTTTTGGTTTGTTTGCTCTTTTGTTTCCTTATATTTAACAAAAAAAAATTATGATTTGCTATTTTAATGGTAAAGCACTTAAATTGTTAAAGCCGAGAGAGAGAGGGGGGGCTGGGGATTCCACTACACTACACTACGCTATACTACACTACGCCAGGCAATGCTACAACCCTACCCTACTCTACGCTACCCTACACTCCACTCCACTACACTCCACTACACTCCACTACACGAAGAAGGTAAATAAATCAATACGTGAAGTAATATAGATAAGTAAATGAATGAATGAATAAATAAATGCACTACAGTACACTACTCTACACTACAGCGCTACACTCCACTCCACTCCACTCCACTCCACTCCACTCCAATGCATTCATGAATACTGTCGTACAGTAACTTACCCACTGTCTAATATATTGATCACATACAACTTGACCCACCAAGTCCGGTTAGAGTGGCTCTTTCCATGCCGAATGCATTTTGAAGTTACGATTGTTTTGATTCGTCATTATCATAGTCCTTAGGATGAGACTATAAACCGAGGCCCCTGTGTGCGAACGCACGCAGAACATCTTGCGCACACGGTAAATCCTGTTCCGCTTTTCGAAAGAGTAGGCCATTGTGTGCCGGTGGGAACAGATGACAAAATTGACAAAACCGCATACACACGGGGACTGTGTGTAAAAAAAAGCACATGAGTGCGTATTCCATTATCCTCGATATAAAAGAATAAATAAATAAAATAAATAACAGCATGAATTGAAAATTCGGATATAATTTCTCAGGCGCTTTACGGTCATAATTATTATAGCATGAATGAAAGTTCAGGTATATAACTAACTATTCAGGCGCTTAACGGCAGCGCAACGCATTTTCGCTTATAATATAATTATTATTTTATCACAGACAAGTATAGATGCTGTCTGTCTGAAGCGTTGGACGGAAGAAGAAAGACTTTGAAAAGTTCGTGGAATTTTAGCGAAAATCATTGTAGAACTGATTAATTAAAGCCAAAAGTTGATTAAGAGGCTCTGTAGGATGCATTGTTAAAATCTCTCTCTCTATCTCTCTCTCTCTTTTTATCTCTATTCTTTACTATCTCTCTCTCCAGCCTTAACGCATGCGTGCAACGCCACGCCCCACCTAATGCTTCAGACTAAAGATCTAGCCCTGTGCGGCTGTCTTGTGGTGTGTGTCTGTCTCTCTGTGTCTTTCTCTTGTCTTTCTGTGTCTAGTCTCTCTGTCTCTGTGTTTTCTGTCTCTCTCTCTCTCTGTCTCTCTGTGTCTGTCTGTCTGTCTGCCTCATTTATTTTGTTTACTTGATTTTTTAGGCTTGTAAAGTGTACGTTTTGTTCATGTTCACTATCCCCTTCATTAGAGGTATGGTCGAATGAATAAACTATCCCAATCTCTCTCTCTCTCTCTCTCTCTTCTCTCTCTCTGTATCTCGCTGTCTCTGTCTCTGTCTTATATTATCCCTAAGGAGGGGACTGGATTAAAAAAGCACATGGGTGTTTATTCATTATTTTCGAAATAAAAGAATTTGTCATTGTCATTCTCTCTCTCTCTCTCTCTCTCTCTCTCTCTCTCTCTCTCACACACACACACACACACACACACACACACACGCACGCACGCACGCACACACAAACAAACATACACACAAACACACACACGCGCACAAACAAATACACACACACACATACACAAAGACACACACACACACTGTGTCCTTCTTTCTCGCACCACAAGCTGCTTGCTATCAATGTAACTGACTGGCTGACTTCAAGTTGATTGTGTTAGCCTAGCTAAAGGCCGTGTGTGTGTGTGCTGGCGAATACATGAATGAGTAAACAGGGAGGAAGGTGTTACCCCTACCCTAAGTCGGTGTCGTCTGTTCTTTGCCTGTCAGCTAGTGGGCTGCTTACACCACCCACTGTCCTACCTCTCTCTACCACAGCTTAGATCAGATCGTAATAATCATTATCCGCCCCTATTGTCTTCTCTTTCCCCTTTGTCTTCTTGTCCGTCTTGTCGCTCGTCGTTGGTGTCGTATTGTTCATTTACTGTCATTCGTTTACTATTGTAATTCTCTTTTGGCTGGTCTGCCAATATCAGATAGATAGATAGATAGATAGCTAGATTAGATAGATAGATAGATAGATAGGAAGGTAGGTAGGTAGGTAGATAGGTAGGTAGGTAGGTAGGTAGGTAGATAGATACATAGATAGATAGATAGATAGATAGATAGATCCACTCTCTTCAACGCATACTTGTAAAACTCTGCAGCTCGACTGGTCCTCAAAAAGACAAAAAATTCTGAGCGTATTACTCCTCTCTTGTGGATCTCTCCACTGGTTGCCTGTGCCACAGAGAGTAAACTATAAGATCAGTACCCTCTGTTACAAATGTATCCACCAAACAGCACCCTCCTATCTATGTGAATGTCTTCACCTGTACACCCCCTTCTCGTTCCCTCCGCTCTGCT
>CM054159.1:10867400-10899900 GCA_028751875.1 Rapana venosa | reverse complement strand
TGTGTGTGTGTGTGTGTGTGTGTGTGTGTGTGTGTGTGTGTGTGTTGGGGGGGGGGGGGGGGGGGTTTAGTGTTGTGTGTGTGTGTGGGGGGGGGGGGAGGGGTTAGTGTGGTGTGTGTGTGTGTGTGGGGGGGGGGGTGGTGGTTATAGGGGGGGGGGGGGGGGGATGGGTGTGGTTGTGTGTGTGGTGGGAGGGGTTAATGTTTATTGTGAGTGTGTGGGGGGGGGGGGGGGGGTTGTGTGTGTGAGTGTGTGTGTGTGTGGAGGGGGGGGTGTGTGGAAGGGGATGTGCGTGTGTGTGGGTGGGTGTGAGTTGTGTGTGTTAGTGTGTGTGTGTGTGTGTGTGGGGGGGGGGGGGAATGTGTGTTAATGGTGTGGGGGGGGGGGGGGGTTAGTGTGTGTTAGTGTGCGTGTGTGTGTGTGGCGCGAATGTATAAGAAATCAATAAGAAATTGAAATTGAAAAAGAAATCAACATCTCTCTCTCTCTCTCTCTCTCTCTCTCTCTCTCTCTCTCTTCTCTCCTCTCTCTCTCTCCTCTCTTCCTCCTCCTTCCTTCTCTTTTCCCCTCCTCTTCCTTCCTCTCAACTCGTTTTGTCCATTGTCTGCCTGCCTGTCTGCCTGTCTGTCTGCCTGTCTACCTGTCTGTCTATCTGTCTGTCTGTCTCCCTCTCTGCCTGTCTGTCAGTTTATTTATTTATTATTTTATATCGAGGATAATGGAATAAGCACTCATGTGCTTTTTTTACATCCAGTCCCCGTGTGTATGCGGTTTTGTAAATGTTATCATCTGTTCCCACCGGCACACAATGACCTACTCTTTCGAAAAGCGAAACAGGATTTAACGTGTGCGCAATATGTTCTGCGTGCGTTCGAACACGGGGTCTCGGTTTATAGTCTCATCCGAAGGACTTTGACATTCAGCTCGATTTTTGTTGTTGTTGTCAAACTGGGAAGAAAGGGCGAGGCTAGGAATCGAACCCACAACCTCACGGTTTACTTGTTGGCAGGCGAACGTCTTAACCATCCTGCCACCTTCTACCTGCTTGTCTGTCTGCCTGCCTGCCAGACTACCTGCCTGTCTGTATGCTTGTCTGTCTTTCTGCCTGTCTGTCTGTCTGTCTGTGCCAGTCTCAAAGTCTGTCCATCTGAGAGTCTGTCCTCGAGTATTGTACAGTTCGTTCCTGTTGACAGGGAAGGGGGTGGGAGGGGGGGGGGGGCATCATTGATTTTTTTCTTATTTTTTTTCATTTTTTCCTTTTTTTTGGGGGGGGTAAAAACTCCTTTTAACAGGAGGGTGGCTCTAGCCTGCTTCCTGTCTCCCTAGAGATCCCTCAAAGAGATGCCCTACTTGATTGAATATTATGGGATCTGTGTGCGTGTGTGTGTGTGTGTGTGTGTGTGTGTGTGTGTGTATCATCAGCGTCTGTCTTTCTGTCGGTCTGTCTGTTGGTTTGTGGGGTGTGCTTGATTGAGTATTATAGGATCTTCTCTCTCTCTCTCTCTCTCTCTCTCTCTCTCTTCTCTCCTCTCTCTCTCTCTCTCTGTCTCTATCTCTCTCTCTCTCTCTCTCTCTCTCTCTATCTCTCTCTCTCTCTCTCTCTCTCTCTGTGTCTTTCTGTCGGTCTGTCTGTTGGTCTGTCTGTGTGGTGTGCTTGAATGAATATTATAGGATCTTCTTGTGTGTGTGTGTGTGTCTGTCTGTCTGTCTGTTGGTTGGTCTGTCTGCGTGGTGTGCTTGAATGAATATTATAGGATCTGTGTGTGTGTGTCTGTCTGTCTGTCTGTCTTTCGGTCTGTCTGTTGGTCTGTCTGTCTTTCGGTCTGTCTGTTGGTCTGTCTGCGTGGAGTGCTTGAATGAATATTATAGGATCTTTCTTTGTGCATGTCAAGAGAGGGAGCGAGTGTGTGTGTGTGTGTGTGTGCTGTCTGTCTGCGTGCTTGATTGAGTATTATATGATCTCTCTCTCTGTCTCTCTGTCTGTCTGTCTGTCTCGTCTCTCCTCTCTCTCTCTCTCTCTCTCTCTCTCTCTCTCTCTCTCTCTCTCTCACCTTGATTGCTTCTTGTTTTAAATTGGCTTTCTAATCATAATTACAATAAAGTATATAATCAATATCCATTTTTGATTTCTGACAGAAATTTATTTTTTTAATCACATTGTTTTGGTCATAAACTTTGAGTGATTGGCTAGTGTTTGTTTTGTTTTATTTTGTGCTAAATACATTTCTAACTGACTGAGCTTGGCAATTGTAAGCTCAAAATCTTCTTGTCCTGACTCTAGACAATCTATATAATCCATGTAGCGTTTCTCAGACATCAATCAATCAACACCTTACCCACACACAAAAAAGAAAAACCACCCAACAACATCAACAACAACCTAAACAAACAAACAAATGATGCCAGCTGCGTGCCTGCCACCTTGCTTGTCTGTATACACACACAAAAACCATAAACAACAATAACAAAAAAAAGCTTGGGGGGGTAGGAGGCCGGGAGGGAGGGGGAGGAGGCGGGGAGGGGGAGGGGGGGTAGGAGAGGAGGGGAGGGGGGAAGGAGGAAGGAAGGAGGGGGGAAGGGAGGGGAGAGAGGCGGACTTTGTTTCGTTTAAACCACAAACGCTCTCTTTCTTGTCAATGAGTTGTTCTGACAGTGACTGTGTGTTTGGGTTTCCCCTATTGCCAACAACCAAGTCCCAGCCTGCCTTGGGGTGGGGTTGGGTGGGCGGGAAAGGGCACACTTGTTTTGCACTTCGTAAATGATCTTGCCGACAAGCCATCCCCCCTCCCTCGCCCCCCCTTCCGTCATCAGACGGGCTGCAGGGTTTAGGAGGCTGGGAGTGAGAGAGGGATGGAGGGAAAGGTGTCAGTCTGCAATCAAATCAAAAGGATGGGTGGGTGGGTGGGCTTGATTTATAAAGTGAGCATTGCTAGTTTTAGTTACAAGGGGTAGGTACGTACGGGTTTTTACTCGGCTCGACTCGACTGGAATTCGACCCCGGACTTCTCCAAGTGCTTGCTTGCTAAGGCAGGGGTGTTGTGTGTGTTTGTGTGTGTGGTTTTGTGTGTGTGTGTGTGTGTGTGGTGTGTGTTTGGGTGTTTTGTGTGTGTGTGTGTGTCTGTGTGGTGTTTTGGTGTTTTAAAAAAAAAATATTTTATTCTTTTATATCGAGGATATTGGAATAAGCACTTGTGTGCTTTTTTTTAACATCCAGTCCCCGTGTGTATGAAGTTTTTGTAAATTTTGTCATCCGTTCCCACCAGCACACTCTTAACGAAAAGCGGAACAGGATTTAACGTGTGCGCAAGATGTTCTGCGTGCGTTCGCACACGGGGCCTGGGTTTATAGTCTCATCCGAAAGACTTTTGAAAATCAACCAAGAAAAACTGCTCTGAGATAAGAGACAGAGGGGCAAATGTCCTTGCCTTGGAAGAAGCCGTCTGTGTGTGTCTGAGTGTGTGTGTGTCTGTCTGTGTCTCCTTCTCTCTGACCTCCTCCCCCCCCTCCTCTCCTCTCTCTCTCTCCCTCCCCTTTCCTCCCTCCCACCCTCCCTCCCTCTCTCTCCCGTCCTGTCTCTCTATTCTCTCTCCCCTCCCCCTCCCCCCCTCCCTCCCTCCCTCTCTCCTCTTCTGTCCCTTCCCTTCCCCCCCTCCCTCCCTTCCCCCCCTCCCCCCCTCCCCCCCCCTCTCTCCTCTCTCTCTGTTCTCTCTCCCTCCCTCCCCTCCCTCCCTCTCTTCTCTCTCTCCCTCCCCCCTCCTCTCTCCTCCTCCCTCCCTTCCTCCCTCCCTCCCTCCTCTCCTGTCTCTCTCTCTACCCTCCCCCTCCCTCCCTCCCCTCTCTCTCTCCCGTCTCTCCTCTCTGTCCCCCCTCCCCTCCCCCCCCTCTCTCTCTCTCTTGTCTCTCTCTCTCCCTACCCTTCTCCTCCCTCCCCCTCTCTCTCTCCCTCTCTCTCTCTCTCTCTCTCTCCCCTCTCTCTCTCTCCCTTCCTCCCTCCCTCCCTCCCTCCCTCTCTCCTCTGTCTCTCTCTCCCTCTCTTCCTCCCTCCCTCCCTCTCTCTGTGCTCTCTCTCTCCCTCCCTCCCTCCCTCCCCTCTCTGTCTCTCTCTCTATCCCTCCCTTCCTCCCTCCTCCCTCTCTCTCTCTCTCCTCTCTGTCCCTCTCTCTCTCTCTCTCTCTCTCCCTTCCTCCCTCCCTCTCCTTGCCCTCTCTCCCCTCCTCTCTCCTCTTCTCTCTCTCTCTCTCTCTCTCTCTCTCTCTCTGTAACAATAAAAAGGGAAAGCACTTACTTTCTGACTCAATATAATTATGAATTTTTTTTTGGCACCCCTTGTGCCTTTCTGCTGCTGTTGCTGCCAGTAAGCAGTTGATGAGGATTTATTTTCATGCCACTTGTACGCGAGTGTAAATGTGAGTGTGAGAGAGAGAGAGAAAAGAGAGTGCGTGCGTGTGGTGTGTTGGTGTGTGTGTTTTGGTGTGTGTGTTTGTGTAGTAGTAGTAGTAGTTTTTTCAGTTTAACGTCCTTCCACTAAATAGTGATATCAGACAGGAAAGTATGTGTGTGTGTGGCGCGTGTGCGTGTGTGTGCGTGCGCACGTGCTTGTTTTGTGTGTTGTGTAGGGGGGAGGGTATGCATATAACTAATCAATCGTAATAACAACTATTTTGAAAAAAAACATAAACAAGAAAATTTTGGAAAAAACAAAAAACAAAGAAAAAACCAACAACAACCAAAAAAAAAAAAAAAAAAACAAAAAAAAAAACAAAAACCCAGAAACATCAAACAGAAAAATACCAGCTTTCCAATTCATATAACTTGAAGCTATCCTTATATCAGAGGAGTCTGAAAATAGGAGTATGGCTAAAGACAAACAATTTCTTTCATTAATGGAATGTCTTTAAGAATTTGCTGCAAGCTACGGACTGGGAAGGCAGGTAAGATGTTTTTCAGATCTCTGCATCGTAAAAGAATGTGATCATTGGTAAGATTTTCACCACAGATACATGCTTTTTTTAAAAATTTCGTTCTAAAAGCATTGAGCTTAAACCTGTATATAAGAGATACAACATTTCTATATTCATGTAAATTACGATATTTGATCTTATCAAAAGATAATACATGGGCTACATCATCACTCCAGGAATAACCGGTACTTTGTAGTTTCTTTTTAAAGTGTTTCCAACATGCATTTTGTAACATGCTATAGCCCTCATGGATGGATAGAGGAACACTTATGCTGCAAGTTTGTGTGTGAGTTTGTGTGTGTGTGTTTGTGTGTGTGTGTGTGTTTGTTGAGTGTATGTGTGTGTGTATGTGTGTGTGAGTGTGTGTTTGTGTATGTGTGTGTGAGTGTATGTGTGTGTGTGTTTGTGTGTGTGTGTATGTGTTTGTGTGTGTGTGTGTGTGTTTGTTGAGTGTATGTGTGTGTGTTTGTTTGTGTTTGTGTGTGTTTGTGTATGCGTGTGTGTTTGTGTGTGTGTGTGTGCATGTGTGTGAGTGCGTGCGCATGCACGTGTGTGTGTGTGTGTGTGTGTGGGCGTGTGTGCGTGTGTGCGTACATATGTGTGTGTTCATGTGTGTGTGTGTGTGTGTGTTGAAGGGGGGGGGGGGGGGGGAGGGGTGAAAGTTAGAGGAAGAGGGAGAGACAGAGAGACAAAGCGAGACCTGCAATTCTTTTGCAGCATTTTGGAAGGGGGGGAGGCGGGTTTGTTTGTTTGTTTTTTGGTTTGTTTGGGGTTTTGTTGTTGTTGTTGTTTGTTTTGTTTGGGGTTGTTTGGTGGGGTTTTTGTGTGTGTGTTTGTTTTGTTGTTGTTGTTTGTTTTGTTTGGGGTTGTTTGGTGGGGTTTTTGTGTGTGTGTGTTTTGTTTGTTGTTGTTGTTGTGTTTTGTTTGGGGGGAGGGGGGTGACTAAACTAAAAGAGGGCTACACACTTCTGTTATTGCGAACAGTGCCAGCTCTGAATATGACTGTTTTGCGTGTATGCATACACAGTCAGATGGGGGTGGGGGGGGGGGGGGGGGGGGGGGGGGTGGGGAGGGGGTTGGAGGCTTTGCCTTGTCTTCGGGCTCAACTGTATAGTATACAGCTAATAGGAAGAGCTTTCTGGCAGGCAGTTCTTGTAACTGACTGTGTGTGTGTGTGTGTGTATGTATGTGTGTAAACAGCTAGCCTGCTTGTAAGCAATGAAGCAGCCTGTCTTCTTCTTCAATGAGAGATAGAGAGAGAGAGAGAGAGAGAGAGGAGAGAGAGAGGAGAGAGAGAGAGGGAGGGAGACAGAGAGAGAGAGAGACAGATACAGATACAGAGAGACACAGAGAGAGACAGACAGATACGGAGAGACAGACATACAGATACAGAGAGACAGACACAGAGAGGGGGGGTGACAGAGAGAGAGAGGGGAAGAGAGAAAGAGAGAGAGAAGGGGAGACAGAGTGTGAGAGAGAAGGGGAGAGAGAAAGAGAGAAAGGGGAGAGAGAGAGAGGGGGGAGAGAGAGAGGGAGGGGGAAAGAAAGAGAGAGAGAGAGACATAGACAGTGAGAGAGAGGGAGGGAGGAAAAGAGAGAGGGTGATAGAGAGAGACAAAGAGAGAGACAGGCAGACAGACAGAGACAGAAAGAGACAGACACTCAGAGAGAAAGAGAGAGCGAGTGAGACAGAGATCTAGGCATGTTTGTTTTACAATCTTAATTACTAATCTTGCCCTTTTAGTGACTGATGAGAAGTGCGGGCTCTGAATGGTGTACTTGGCTGTCTGTCCACACACACATACACACACACACACACACACACACACACACACACACACACACACACACACACACACAGTCTAAGACAGAAGGGCAGGCTTGACTTGGTCATTCATTGTATCTATGAGCTTTCTGTTCTCTGTTGTCGGGGTTTTTTTGGTGTGTATTGAGGGGTTTTTTGTTTGTTTTTGGTGTGGTTTTTTTGCTCGTCAGTAAAAAAGGTCAAGGTGTCCCATAACCTATAAGGTCGTAGGGGAGCGAGGCGTCAGAGACCTCAGCTTTCTCTAGGGGCTAGCATCTTGAGGGCGGCGTCCATCTCCTCTCCCTCGCTGCTTTACCTTCCCTGACCTTAAGGAGGACAGGTACCCATTTACAGCTGGGTGAACCTGGGGGGGAACTGTACTGAAGCCAAGGCGCGCGCAAAAACGGTCACCCATCCAACTGGTAACCACGCTCGATACTTGCTTAGCTCGTCAGTAAAGAAAGAAAGAAAAAAACCCAAGTCGGCCATGTTTTTTTCTTTACAATCTTAATTAAAGATCTTGCCCTTCACAGGTACACAAGCTGTTCTTTTCTTTTCTTTTTTTTTTCTTTTCTTTTCTTTGTCAACGCTTAGACAGCAACTACTGTTGTTGTCTGTCATATGAGCAAAAATGCGTTGCGCTGCCGTTCAGCGCCTGAAAGGTCAGGCCCAGCGCATCCGACTTCGGCGTGGGAGAGAATGGTTCTATGTTAAGTCTTTCTGGTTTAAAGAGAGAGAGAGAGAGAGAGAGAGAGAGAGAGAGAGAGAGAGAGAGAGAGAGGAGAGAGGCAGGAGAATGGACCAAGAAATCAGAAAATAGACCAGAAAGGGGGGTGACAGGAAGAAAAAGGAACGAGCAGAATCAAAGACAGGGATAATATTTTTTTTAAAAGAAGGAAAAAATCCTAGCACAGAATTTCCAGATAGTGAGGATTGTAATTGTTTATACTGACAAGCCCCTGGTATCCTCAAAGGAGGTAAGCGAGCTGTTCTGATCGATCATGCATGGTTGTTGTGTACAGAGTAACAACAACAAAAAAGGTGCAAGGGAGCTTGTTTTATCACTCTACCGCATACACACGGGGACTGGACGTTAAAAAAGCACATAAGTGCTTGTTCCATTATCCTTGAAATAAAAGAATAAAATATATAAATGAGACATATATGAGCTTTCCAGGCAGTTCTTAGAACTTTCAGAATGCCAATAAGCTCTTTTCTGGAAAAGTAAGACTCCCCCCCAAAATGGAGCATACATGTGTTGCAACGAATGACAAAATTTACAAAAAAACTGCATACACACGGGAACTGGATGTAAAAAAAAAACCAAAAAAAAGAACACGAGTGCTTATTCCATTATTCTCGAAATTAAAAAAAAATAATAATAATAATAAAAATCCTAACTGATCTTGCATGTCCTTGGCAGGCAGAGCAGAGCGGATCCGCACTCGGGATAACATTCTTGTGTGTATGTCGAGGTACATACATACATACACACTGTGTGAGTGAGCAAGGGGGCGAAGCGATTGTTTTGTCATTTACTCTCTCTCTCTCTGCGAGCTTTTCCGGCAGCTCTTGCGGTTTTCAGCTTGTCAGAAAGCAGCCTACCGACCTGCCTGCCTTTGTGGTGAAGAAAAGAAGACAGACAGAAAGACAGATAGAAAGATAGATAGAAAGAAAGAGAGAAAGAAAGGACAGAAAGAGAGAGAGAGAGAGAGAGAGAGAGAGAGAGAGAGAGAGAGAGAGAGAGAGAGTGAAAGAAAAAAGATAGATAAATAGAAAGAAAAGAAAGAAAGAAAAAAAGAAAGACAGATAGAAAGAAACCAAGAAAAAGAAAGAAAGAAAGAAGGAAACACAAGAGTCAGGCATGCTTTCTTTTCTTTTTTCTTTTTTTTGGTGCAATCTTAATTAATGATCTTGTCCTAGGTCAGCCCTTTTCGGAGAACATGCCTCTTGTCGTAGAAAGGGTTAAGGGCAAAAGGTTTGTGAACATTGTCGCTCAGTGTTATCTCTTGTCTTAGAAAGGGTTAAGGGCAAAAGGTTTGTGAACATTGTCGCTCAGCGTTACCTCTTGTCTTAGAAAGGGTTAAGGGCAAAAGGTGTGTGAACATTGTCGCTCAGCGTTACCTCTTGTCTTAGAAAGGGTTAAGTGCAAAAGGTTTGTGAACATTGTCGCTCAGTGTTATCTCTTGTCTTAGAAAGGGTTAAGTGCAAAAGGTTTGTGAACATTGTCGCTCAGTGTTATCTCTTGTCTTAGAAAGGGTTAAGGGCAAAAGGTTTGTGAACATTGTCGCTCAGTGTTATCTCTTGTCGTAGAAAGGGTTAAGGGCAAAAGGTTTGTGAACATTGTCGCTCAGTGTTATCTCTTGTCTTAGAAAGGGTTAAGGCAAAAGGTTTGTGAACATTGTCGCTCAGTGTTATCTCTTGTCTTAGAAAGGGTTAAGGGCAAAAGGTTTGTGAACATTGTCGCTCAGTGTTATCTCTTGTCGTAGAAAGGGTTAAGGGCAAAAGGTTTGTGAACATTGTCGCTCAGTGTTATCTCTTGTCTTAGAAAGGGTTAAGGGCAAAAGGTTTGTGAACATTGTCGCTCAGTGTTATCTCTTGTCTTAGAAAGGGTTAAGGGCAAAAGGTTTGTGAACATTGTCGCTCAGTGTTATCTCTTGTCTTAGAAAGGGTTAAGGCAAAAGGTTTGTGAACATTGTCGCTCAGTGTTATCTCTTGTCTTAGAAAGGGTTAAGGGCAAAAGGTTTGTGAACATTGTCGCTCAGTGTTATCTCTTGTCTTAGAAAGGGTTAAGGGCAAAAGGTTTGTGAACATTGTCGCTCAGTGTTATCTCTTGTCTTAGAAAGGGTTAAGGGCAAAAGGTTTGTGAACATTGTCGCTCAGTGTTACCTCTTGTCTTAGAAAGGGTTAAGGGCAAAAGGTGTGTGAACATTGTCGCTCAGTGTTACCTCTTGTCTTAGAAAGGGTTAAGGGCAAAAGGTGTGTGAACATTGTCGCTCAGTGTTATCTCTTGTCTTAGAAAGGGTTAAGGGCAAAAGGTGTGTGAACATTGTCGCTCAGTGTTACCTCTTGTCTTAGAAAGGGTTAAGGGCAAAAGGTGTGTGAACATTGTCGCTCAGCGTTATCTCTTGTCTTAGAAAGGGTTAAGGGCAAAAGGTTTGTGAACATTGTCGCTCAGCGTTATCTCTTGTCTTAGAAAGGGTTAAGGGCAAAAGGTTTGTGAACATTGTCGCTCAGTGTTATCTCTTGTCTTAGAAAGGGTTAAGGGCAAAAGGTTTGTGAACATTGTCGCTCAGTGTTATCTCTTGTCTTAGAAAGGGTTAAGGGCAAAAGGTTTGTGAACATTGTCGCTCAGTGTTATCTTGTCGTAGAAAGGGTTAAGGGCAAAAGGTTTGTGAACATTGTCGCTCAGTGTTATCTCTTGTCGTAGAAAGGGTTAAGGGCAAAAGGTTTGTGAACATTGTCGCTCAGTGTTATCTCTTGTCGTAGAAAGGGTTAAGGGCAAAAGGTTTGTGAACATTGTCGTTCAGTGTTATCTCTTGTCTTAGAAAGGGTTAAGGGCAAAAGGTTTGTGAACATTGTCGCTCAGTGTTATCTCTTGTCTTAGAAAGGGTTAAGTGCAAAAGGTTTGTGAACATTGTCGCTCAGTGTTATCTCTTGTCTTAGAAAGGGTTAAGGGCAAAAGGTTTGTGAACATTGTCGCTCAGTGTTATCTCTTGTCGTAGAAAGGGTTAAGGGCAAAAGGTTTGTGAACATTGTCGCTCAGTGTTATCTCTGTCGTAGAAAGGGTTAAGGGCAAAAGGTTTGTGAACATTGTCGTTCAGTGTTATCTCTTGTCTTAGAAAGGGTTAAGGGCAAAAGGTTTGTGAACATTGTCGCTCAGTGTTATCTCTTGTCTTAGAAAGGGTTAAGTGCAAAAGGTTTGTGAACATTGTCGCTCAGTGTTATCTCTTGTCTTAGAAAGGGTTAAGGGCAAAAGGTTTGTGAACATTGTCGCTCAGTGTTACCTCTTGTCGTAGAAAGGGTTAAGGGCAAAAGGTTTGTGAACATTGTCGTTCAGTGTTACCTCTTGTCTTAGAAAGGGTTAAGGGCAAAAGGTGTGTGAACATTGTCGCTCAGCGTTATCTCTTGTCTTAGAAAGGGTTAAGGGCAAAAGGTGTGTGAACATTGTCGCTCAGTGTTACCTCTTGTCTTAGAAAGGGTTAAGGGCAAAAGGTGTGTGAACATTGTCGCTCAGTGTTATCTCTTGTCTTAGAAAGGGTTAAGGGCAAAAGGTTTGTGAACATTGTCGTTCAGTGTTACCTCTTGTCTTAGAAAGGGTTAAGGGCAAAAGGTTTGTGAACATTGTCGTTCAGTGTTACCTCTTGTCTTAGAAAGGGTTAAGGGCAAAAGGTTTGTGAACATTGTCGCTCAGTGTTATCTCTTGTCTTAGAAAGGGTTAAGGGCAAAAGGTTTGTGAACATTGTCGTTCAGTGTTACCTCTTGTCTTAGAAAGGGTTAAGGGCAAAAGGTTTGTGAACATTGTCGCTCAGTGTTATCTCTTGTCTTAGAAAGGGTTAAGGGCAAAAGGTTTGTGAACATTGTCGCTCAGTGTTATCTCTTGTCTTAGAAAGGGTTAAGGGCAAAAGGTTTGTGAACATTGTCGCTCAGCGTTATCTCTTGTCTTAGAAAGGGTTAAGGGCAAAGGTTTGTGAACATTGTCGCTCAGTGTTATCTCTTGTCGTAGAAAGGGTTAAGGGCAAAAGGTTTGTGAACATTGTCGCTCAGTGTTACCTCTTGTCGTAGAAAGGGTTAAGGGCAAAGGTTTGTGAACATTGTCGCTCAGTGTTATCTCTTGTCGTAGAAAGGGTTAAGGGCAAAAGGTTTGTGAACATTGTCGCTCAGTGTTATCTCTTGTCTTAGAAAGGGTTAAGGGCAAAGGTTTGTGAACATTGTCGCTCATGTTATCTCTTGTCGTAGAAAGGTTAAGGGCAAAAGGTTTGTGAACATTGTCGCTCAGTGTTATCTCTTGTCTTAGAAAGGTTAAGGGCAAAAGGTTTGTGAACATTGTCGCTCAGTGTTATCTCTGTCTTAGAAAGGGTTAAGGGCAAAAGGTTTGTGAAAATTGTCGCTCAGTGTTATCTCTTGTCTTAAAAGGGTTAAGGGCAAAAGGTTTGTGAACATTGTCGCTCAGTGTTATCTCTGTCTTAGAAAGGTTAAGGGCAAAAGGTTTGTGAACATTGTCGCTCAGTGTTATCTCTTGTCTTAGAAAGGTTAAGGGCAAAAGGTTTGTGAACATTGTCGCTCAGTGTTATCTCTTGTCGTAGAAAGGTTAAGGGCAAAAGGTTTGTGAACATTGTCGCTCAGTGTTACCTCTTGTCTTAGAAAGGGTTAAGGGCAAAAGGTTTGTGAACATTGTCGCTCAGTGTTATCTCTTGTCGTAGAAAGGGTTAAGTGCAAAAGGTTTGTGAACATTGTCGCTCAGTGTTATCTCTTGTCGTAGAAAGGGTTAAGGGCAAAAGGTTTGTGAACATTGTCGCTCAGTGTTACCTCTTGTCTTAGAAAGGGTTAAGGGCAAAAGGTTTGTGAACATTGTCGCTCAGTGTTATCTCTTGTCGTAGAAAGGGTTAAGGGCAAAAGGTTTGTGAACATTGTCGCTCAGTGTTATCTCTTGTCGTAGAAAGGGTTAAGGGCAAAAGGTTTGTGAACATTGTCGCTCAGTGTTACCTCTTGTCTTAGAAAGGGTTAAGGGCAAAAGGTTTGTGAACATTGTCGCTCAGTGTTATCTCTTGTCGTAGAAAGGGTTAAGGGCAAAAGGTTTGTGAACATTGTCGCTCAGTGTTATCTCTTGTCTTAGAAAGGGTTAAGGGCAAAAGGTTTGTGAACATTGTCGCTCAGTGTTATCTCTTGTCGTAGAAAGGGTTAAGGGCAAAAGGTTTGTGAACATTGTCGCTCAGCGTTACCTCTTGTCTCAACTGTCGGCAGTTCTTACAACTGGTTTTGCAAAGCAAGCTAAGCCCTCTTGTCTTTCTTCAGAGAGAAGAAGAAGAAGGAAGAAGAAGGAAGGAAGAAGAAGGAAGAAGAAGAAAGAGAAGAGAAAAAGAAAGAAGAAGAGGAGGAGGAAGAAAGAAGGAAGAAGAAGAAAGAAGGAAGAGAAGAAGAAGTAGAAGGAAGAAGAAGAAGGAAGGAAGAAGAAGAAAAGAAGAAGAAGAAGAAAAAGAAAAAGAAGAAGGAAGAAGAAGAAAGAAGGAAAAAGAAGAAGGAAGAAGAAGGAAGGAAGAAGAAAGAAGAAGAAAGAAAAGAAGAAGAAGTAGAAGGAAGAAGAAGAAGAAGGAAGAAAGAAGAAAAAAGAAGAAGAAGGAAGAAGAAGAAGAAGAAAGAAGAAAGAAGAAGAAGTAGAAGGAAGAAGAAGAAGAAGAAGAAAGAAGAAGGAGGAAGAAGAAGAAGAAAGCGCCAGGCCTACTTGCTAGACAATCTTAATGAATGAGTCTGCCCTTTGGTTGATCGAGAAGCTACACTCTTGAACAGGCTTTGATGTGTATACACCACTGGAACGAGTGCAGAGGGGATTTTGCTTTTCTCGTTCGCTGCACAATATTGTACAAGCGTTCTTGTATTTGGGGTGTTGTTGTTGTTGTTTTGGGTGGGGGGGGGGGGGGGGGGGGGGGGGGGGGGGGGGGGGGGGTTCTTTAGGGGGTTTTGTTTGGTTTTTTTGTTTTGTTTGGGGTTTTTATTGGGGGGGGTGTTGCTCTGGCTCGTCTTATTTCTAAGCAGCCTGTCTTTTCGGTTCAGAAAAGAAAAAAGGCCAGACATGCTTGCTTTTACGATCTTCATAATCTTGTTCTTGGCGATCATTTGTATGAATATGCTTCTTCTTGGTGTGGTGTGTGTGTGTGTGAACATGCTTGAGTGTGTGTGTGTGTGTGCGCGCGCGTGCGTGTGAACATGCTTGTGTGTGTATATATACATACAAAGGCTGCATGCATGCAGGCAGGCAGGCAGGCAGGCAGGCAGAGGGCCTGTTTAGTCGTTCACTCGTTACCTATGAGCTGCTGGCAGTTTCTTTTGGCATCAGCAGCTTGCCAGTAACCTGCCTACCTGTCTTCTGGTTCACAGAGGACGGGGCAACCCGGGTGGCATGCTGCTTTACGGTCTCAATTAATGGGCGCTTGTTCTTGGCAAATTACACCAACTGTGTGTACTGCGAACCTGAATGTACCAGTGATGTTTGTCTGCTACAATCACGAAAGCAAGGACGGGGAGGGACGGGATGGCCTGGCTGGTTTGCGCTCGTGATCTGCTGACCCGGGTTCAAATCCTGCTCAATGGGATATTTTTGCTCTGGGGTTAACATCAGTGCAGACTCCACTCTCCCCCAAACGTCCTTCGGATGAGACTATACTATAAACCGAGGCCCCGTGTGCGAATGCACGCAGAACATCGTTAAAACCTTTGTTCCCGCTTTTTTTTTTTTTTTTTAAGAGTAGGCTATCGTGTGCCGGTGGGAGCGGATGACAAAATTTACAAAACTGCGTACACACGAGGACTATGTAAAAATGATATGTTTGTTTTACAATGTTCATGATCTTATTCTTGGCAAGGGGATGAGCTGCAATGTGTACATGTAGATACTTGTTTGTATGCTCGGGTGAGAATGAGTGCAGAGAGTTTGTTATACCCGCTGTAACTTGCAGGTTTTGTTGTTGTTGTTGTTGTTGGGGGGGGGGGGGGTTCAGCAGTTCTGTTATTCTTTTTTTTTTTTTTTAGCTTGTCAGTCTGGAATCTGTTTTCTGATTTTAAAAGGGGGGTAGGGGGATGGAAATCAGCTAGGTATGTATGTGCTCATTTTGTGGGTTTTTTACAATCTTATTGATTTGTGTCTTGTGGCAATTAGATGAACTGCGGTGGGAAGATGCCATGTTGTGTATGGACAGTAAGAGAGACTTGTTTTTTTTCCCGTTCACTGTGACTCTTGAGATTTTCTTCTTCTTCTTCTTTCAACGCTCAGACGGCAGTTACTGCTGTTCTGTCATAGGAACAAAACTTCGTTACGTAGCCGTTAAGCGCCTAACAAGTCAGGCCTAGCACATCCGAGACTTCGACATGGGAGAGAACTGTTATCTTTTCAGTCTTTCTAAGGGGGGGGGGGGGGCGGGGGGGGGGGGGGGGGTGAGAAATGGACCAAAATGGCAGAAAACACAGACAATGAGGGGGCGACACGAAGAAAAGGAACAAGGCAGAAACAAAAGAGAGGGATAGAAAAGAGGGAAGTCCCAGCACAGAATTGTTAGAGGGTGGGATGCTATTCCGGGGAGAGCAGCCCGAATTTCACGCAGAGAAATCTCGTGACTTAAAGTGGTATAAATAAACAAATTAAATAAATAAATAAATAAATAAATAAAGGGAGGGGAGGGAGGCAGGCTTGTTTCGCAGTGGTAACCAGTCCTGCGTAACTTCCAGCTTTCTGGCACTTTCTTGTGCTTTCCCCGCCACCAGTTAAAGCTATTTATTTCTCTGTCTTTGAGAAGCTAAAGGGTGGGGGGGTGGGGGTGGGGGGGGGGGGTAGGGGGCGTTAGGGGGTGGGGGCGGGAGGGGGGTCTTAGGGGCGGTGGGGGGGGGGGGGGGGGGGGCAGCACACACTTGTCCTACAAATCTTAATGATCCTGTCCTTGGTTGAGCAGAGGAGGGCTGCGGTATGTCAGGTAAAAAAAAAACAAGGAGACGGTGGGGGTGAGGGGTGGGAGGGGGGTGGGGGGCTGGGGTGGGTGGGAGGGGAGGGGTGGGGTGGGGGGATCTGGAGGGTGTGTAGTGTGGGTTTTGAGTTATTAGTGCAGGACTGGTCTGTGTGTGTGTGTGTGTTGGGGGGGGGGGGGTGAGTGTGTAAGAGTGTGTGTGTGTGTGTGTGTGTTGTGTGTGTGTAAGAGTGTGTGTGTGTGTACGTGTGTGTGTGTGTGTTCTTATTGCAAGGGTGTTTTTGGACGGAAGGGGAGATGAAGTGGGAATATAGAAGGAGATGCTTTTTAGTTGAGAGAAGGATAATGTTTCTGGTGGAAATCCTTCTACTTTTTTTTGGTGGTCTTTTTTGTTGTCTGCTTGTCTGTTGCTTGTCTATCTGTCTTGTCTGTCTGTCTCCTGTCTGTCCATTTCTCTCTCTCTTTTTTTGGTCACTATTTTTCTTTCTCTTTCACTGTCTGCCCCTGTTTTCTATCTGTCTGTGGTACGGTGTTTGACTGTCCCTCTGTCGTCGCGTCCGACGTCCTGTCTGCTTTCCGCTCTCTGTCCCCTCCTACCTCCCCCCCCCCCCCCCCTTCCCCCCCCCCCCCCCCCCCTCTCTCTCTCCTCCTTTTCTTTGCTGTAAACCGGCTTTTGTTGTTGTTTAAATTTTAACATAGGGCCATTTTGGTCGTTTCTTCCATCACAATTGCTAATAAAATAAGGAAAAAGAGAAATAACGATTTTGGTAGAATTGGGGGGGGGGGGGGGGGGGGGGGGGTGGGGGGGGGGGGGGGGGGGGGGGGATTACTTTTGTTTTTGCTATATATTTTTTTAAAAACATCGTTTGGTAACACTCTCCACATCTCACCCCCCACCCCACCCCTCCCCAGTCTAAAATGTCTCAATTCAAGGCACACACACAAACAAAGCAACTCTTTAACAAAATAGAAAAAGTCTATATAATTATTTATAGCTCTCTAAAACCCCACTATTACAAACCCTTTTTCATTAACAAAAACAGTGTATTCATGCCAACACTAGCTCCTACGCAACATGCTTGCTTGCAATTCATTCCCTGTAAAAAAAAAATCAAACAAACAAAACAAAAAACAAAACAAACAAAAAACAAGAGTGTTCTTGTTTCTACTTTCTTGTTTCTACATCAAAGCTTTTTCAAATATCCTATTTACAGAGCCCAAGAAGAAAACTAGGCCCTAATATTATCTGTTCCAAAGAGGCTCTAGTATCCACCATCCCCCTTATATCTCGTTAGCAGCCGTATCCAACTCCAGGCAAGGCTTAGTTTGTACACACACACCCCCCCTAAGATAGGGGAGGGGGGGCGGGTTTGTTAGTTGTAAACTGCCAACGAGTTTTCCGGCAGTTCGCGCAAGTTCCGACGGGCAATAAGTCCGTCTTCGGCAGATAGGGCACGCTTGTTTTGCACTTCGTAATGATCTTGCCGACAGCCCCGTCAGCAGACGGGCTGCAGTGTGTCAGGCTCAAAGAGAGAGAGGGTGGGCTTGATTGATCACAGGCAACCCGACCAGTCGCTTTGGTCTTTGTTGCCTGGGGTGTGTGATGTTGTTGTCGTGGGTTTGGGTTGTGATGTTGTTGTCGTGGGTTTGGGTTGGTTTTCTTTTCTTGGTTTTCTTGTTTCTTTTCTGTACTTTTTTTTCTCCTTTGTTTTCTGTTTCTTTTCTTTTCTTTTTCTTGCTTCTTTCCTTTCTTTTCTTTTTTTACTTTCTTTTATACTTCTTATTTGTTTTCTTCCCTGGTTCTTTCTTTCCTTCTTTCTTTGTGTCCTTTTTCTTTCTTCTTGTTCTCCACCTCCACCTCCTGCTCTTGGTTTAAATAGTTTTTATTCAGAAATGAGTATAAACATTGAAAACAAACAGCATTTTGGAATCATAGCAACAACAAGCTTATAGCTTATGGTGTGCTCAATTAAACAATGAAGATTAACATGAACATAACGGCTGCTGAGCTGAAAAATGTAAACCAACAACAACAAACATTTTCATCAATTACAATCTTTGCTAATGTAAGAAAAAGGAAAACAACACAAAGAAGCATATCAATTTGTAGAAGAAACACATAAAAACAAACAAAAATAGTTGGAATAGGAAAACCACAGAGAGAGAGAGAGAGCAATTTAGGAAAATATCATCCACAAGGCCAAAAATGCTATAGGTTAATATAATACCAATGATATAATTTACATAAGCAGGACAATTATTAAACAAATAGTGCACTATGTCAGTAATCATTGCAAAAAAAAATTCTATTCACTATTACAAAATGTTTCTTGCTTTCTTTTCAACAATCACACATACATACACACTCCTGCTCTTTCTTCTTCTTCTTCTTTGTTATGATGGTGGTGATTGTGATAGTAATGATAATAATGATGATCATTATTGTATTTGGTTTCTCTGCTCCTCCTCCTCCTCCCCCCCCCCCCCCCTCCCAATTCATTCCTTCTTCTCTGTTGTTTACTATTGTAATCTATTTCCTCAACCTACACTTCTTTTCCTACTCCTCCTCTATTCATCCTATAAACCGAGGCCCCGTGTGCGAACACACGCAGAACATCTTGCGCACACGTTAAATCCTGCTCCGCTTTTCGAAAGAGTAGGCCATTGTGTGCCGGTGGGAACAGATGACAAAATTTACAAAACCGCATACATACGGGGAACTGGATGTAAAAAAAAAGTACATGAGTGCTTATTCCATTATCCTCGATTTAAACATTTTTAAAAATGAGTGCTTTGATTTGTTGCTTTACAAGATTCAGCACTATATAAATTCCATACATTATTATTATTATTATTATTATTATTATTTAGCCGTCAGAGCCTGGGATTTATCACATTTCTTGATTAAACCATTGACGCTGGGGGCAACAGCAAAGTGAGAGGCTGTATGACCAGTGGCTTTCCTACTCATGGAATTCACTTTACAGCTTAGTCTTTAGTGATCGACTAAGACTCTCTGACTAGGAGGCTTGACTCGCACAGTCCTTATGTGCTGCAGCCCTGGGGGGCTAGCTGGCCTTTGGAGAACATCTCCAACGCTGACTGTCCTTATTCCCACTTGGCCGAGAGAGTGGGGATGTACTGTGGGCAAGGCATCTCCACTATAATCAAATTTCTGCCCAGTTTCCAAAACAGCAGCTGCTTCCTCTGCTGTTTTGGAGGTCATCGTCGGACACGACGGACAAACATACAAAATATTATTATTATTATTATTATTATTATTATTATTATCATGGGGACGGGATAGCTCAGTGGTCGGAGCACTCGCTTTCCCCCAGCCAAGTTAAGCAGCGTCGAGCGAGGTTACCACTTTGGATGGGTGACCGTTTGCGCGCACCTTGGCTTCAGTACAGTTCCCCCAGTTCACCCAGCTGTAAATGGGTAACCTGCCCTCTTTAGGGTCAGGGAAGGTAAAGCAGCGAGGGAGAGGAGATGGGCGCCACCGCCCTCAATATGCTGGCCCTAGAGAAGTGAGGTCTCTGACGCCTCGCTCCCCTACGACCTTATAGGTTATGGGACTCCTTTACCTTACCTTTTATCATTAGTATGATTTTTTTGTGATTTTTTAAAAATATTTTTATATATTTTTATTATTATTATTATCATCATCATTATTATTATAGTTATTATTATAATTATTATTATTATCATCATTATTATCATTATTATTATCATCACCATTATTATTATTATCATTATTATTATTATCTTTAGCATCATTATCATCATCATCATCATCATCATTATTATCATCATCATCATCATCATCATCATTATTTTTATCATCATCATCATTATTTTTATCATTATTATTATCATTATTATTATTATTATTATTATCATTACTACTACTATTATTATTATTGTTATTGATGTCCACGCGGTGCTGTGTTGCAGTGGCTGGTACCGTCCGCCAGCCCCGACCTTCCTGACCCAGTACGGACCCCCTGAGCCACTGCGGACCCCGACCTTCACCATGGCAACCACGGTCACTGACCTCGGCAAGGTCAACAGCGTCGTCGCCCCGGGCAACAACGGCACCAACCCCAACACCAGCAACAACGGCAGCAGCGGCGGCGGCGGCAGCGGCGGCAGCAGCAACAACAGCAACAACAGCAACAGCAACAACATGATGGTGCACAGCGACCCCTCCTCCATGGGGCCTTCCTCCCCCACCTCCCCCCACCCCGCGCCCCCCTCCATCCTCACCGTGCGGATGATCATGCAAGGAAAGGTAAGAGGGTTTGGGGGGATGTTGTGTTGCTGTTTTGGTTTTTTGGTGTTTTTTTTTTTTTTTTTTGGTTTTTTTTTTTTTTGGGGGGGGGGGTTTGGGGGGAGGGGGAGGGGGGTTGAGAGAGATAGTCAAGTCTAGTCAAGTCAAAAAACACTTTAATCATCCCATGAAGGGCAATTACAATATATACATACAGACATACATACATACAGATAGACAGACAGATCGACATACAGACAGACTTATAGATAGACAGACAGACATATAGATGGATAGACAGAGGGATAGATAGACAGATAGACAGATATATATAGAGAGAGGGAGAGAGAGAGAGGGGGTGGGGAGAGAGAATGACATTGACACATTCTTTTATTTCGAGAATAATGAATAAGCACCCATGTGCTTTTTTTACATCCAGTCCCCGTCCGTAGGGGTACATCTTGATAATGAACCCAATACTCATACACTCACAAAGTAAGAACAAAGGGGGGTGGGGGGGGGGGGGGGGGGGGACTTTAAAAAACAAAGAGAGAGAGAGAGAGAGAGAGGGGAGAGACAGAGACAGAGAGATGGCATGTGTGTGTGTGTGTGTTTATGTGTGTTTGTGTGTCAGTCTATCTGTCTACCTATTTGTCTGTTTGTCTATCTGTCTGCCTGTCTGCTTATCTAACTTCTATCTCTCCGTCAGTTTGTATGTATGTATGTCTATCTGTCTGTCTATCTGCATGTCTGTCTATCTGCATGTCTGTCTGTCTGTCTGTCCAGCTACCTATCTGCCTACATAGATCCACATGATCTAATAAAACCATCTGTTGTCATATATATATATATATATATATATATATATATATATATATATATATATATTATATATATATATATATGCAGTGTAATGTAATGTGACACGATATATATAATGTAATGCAGTGAAATGTAATATGACACGATATATATATATATATAATCTAATGCAATATAATGTAATGTGACACGATATAT
Organism: Rapana venosa; assembly: GCA_028751875.1. Taxonomy (NCBI): domain Eukaryota; kingdom Metazoa; phylum Mollusca; class Gastropoda; order Neogastropoda; family Muricidae; genus Rapana; species Rapana venosa. Next base: position 10,879,170 of record CM054159.1, on the reverse strand, counting down.
ATAATGTAATGCAATATAATGCAATGTAGTCCATGCAATATAATGTGATAATCATGTACAACTTTTCATAACTCTGCGCGTTCACATTTTGGAGTGTCTGCATCACTTTTAGTAAACCTGTTTTTTCCCAGATGCTGAAGTGAAAATACTTATCCCCGAAGGTTGGGGATTTGGGGATTGGAAGTGGTTGGAGGAGGGGGGGGGAGGGGGGGGGGGGGGGTCCTGTCTTTTCACAAACAGTTCCATAACAACCACCAGCTCAGCTTCTGAGAGTGAAAATACTTGTTCTTGTTTGGCATACCTCAGGGAGCGGTACTTAACGCTTTTGCCTTTGGTGCTTGAGTGCCAAGGGAAAGGATGGTAGTATGTTGAGCGCTTCATACGTAACCTAATTTACCTCAAAGGCAGTCGGTCTTCCTAGACATAGAAGAAGATTTCTTCTTCTTCTTCGTCGTCGTCGCCTTCGTCTTCGACAGCAGCTATTGTTGTCTGTCATATAAGCGAAAATACGTTGTGTTGCCTTTAAGTGTCTGACAAGTCAGGCAGGCCTAGCGCATCTGACTTTGGCGTTTTATTTTTATTTTTTTATTTTATTCCTTTATATCGATAATGTAATATGCACTTATGTGGTGTTTTTTACATCTAGTCCCTGTGTGTAGGCGGTTTTGTCAATTTTGTCATCTGTTCCCACCGGCACACAATGGCCTACTCTTCCGAAAAGTGGAACAGGATTTAACGTGTGCGCAAGATGTTCTGCGTGCGTTTGCACATGGGGCCTCGGTTTATAGTCTCATCCGAAGGACTTTTGGGGAGAGTGGAGTCTACACTGATGTTAACTCCACGGGAGAAAATATCCCCTTGAACGGGAGTCGAACCCGGGTCGTCAGATTGCGAGCGCAATGTTCTAACCACTAGGCTATCCAGTCCCCCCTGGCGTGGAGTTTTGAGTCTTTCTGGACAATAAAAAAAAAAAGGCAGGAGAATGGACCAAGGAGGCAGAAAATAAAGGAGGAGGAGATAGGAAGAAAAGGAACAAGGCAGAAACTAAGAGAGGGATAGAAAAGAGGGAATTGCTAGCACAGAATTTCCAGAAGGTGGGGGTGCTATTATTTATACTGACAGGAACCTGGGGTCATGGGGTGGGATAGAGGAAGAAGAAGAAGACAAGTCAGTGTGAAGAAGATTATGATGAATTATGACGATGGGGGAGGAGGAGTAAACTACAAGAATAAAAGCAACCACTACACAGACAATAAGAACAAACAACAAGAACAACAAAGCCAAACAACAAGATCGTTCAGATCAACAACGAATAAGGTATACCACCAACAACATCAACAAAAATCAACTTATTCAACCTTTTAACAACAAACAACAACAAAAACCTTAAAACAAAACTAGGTCAGAGACTCAAAACCCTCCCCCAAAAAATAAAAACCCCAGTAAAGGTCACTCTTTCTATCCTCCTCTAATTAAGTCTCGACGCGCGAGAACTTCGACAAGGGAACAAACCCATCGTCAGTAAGAAGCTCAACGAGGGTGACCGCCCCTGAAGCTCTCTGATGAGGGGAAAGCATTGTTGGTGGCTGGTGGGGGAGAACTATCGACCTCGCAGTTTTTCCACTCCGTCGCCTCCGTCTGTGGCAGTACGCTTGTGATCTCTGTGATTGGGGATATCGATCGATCCTGCAACTAGCTAGCGGAATTGTCAGAACTTGCGCGCTGCGCGTGCGCGCGGCAAGAAAGTCTTCAATGATTCGTGAGCTTTTTGTCGTCTGCCAAAAGGGCCAAGGACTTGGGATTATATTTTTTTGTTTCTTGTTGTTGTTTTTTTGTTTTGTTTTGGAGTTGGGTTGTTGTTGTTGTTTTTTTTGTTTTGTTTTGGAGTTGGGTTGTTGTTGTTGTTTTTTTGTTTGTTTTGGAGTTGGGTGTTGTTGTTTTTTTGGGGATGTTGTTGTGTTGGGTTGTTGGTTTTTGGGGGGGAGGGGGGGCGTTTGGGGGGGGGGGGGAGGGGGGGTCTTCTTACTAGTAGGTGATTGGAAAGGACTGTGATGTTGTTAGTAAAGGAAGACACGTTTTGTGCTACTGAAAGTAATGTTTGTTGTTATATAATTGTTCAGACTATTCTTTAACCAATGCAAAGAGGAAGTCTTGTTGTTGGTGGTTGTGTTGTTGGGCTTTGTTTGTTGTTGTTGTTTTGTTGTTGTTGTTGTTTGGGGGGAGGAGGGGGGGGACTGGGGGCCTACTTTCTACATGGTGATTTGGAAATGACTTTTATCATTGTTGTTCAGCGAGATTAGCTGTATGATACTGTAATGCCATTTTTTGTTTTGTTGTTGTTATGTTTAGAATATTATTGAAATAATGGAGGGATGAAGCACGTGTTGTTGCCTTGTAATTACCCTTCATGGGATGCTTGAAATGTTTTTTAATCGACTTTGACTTGATTTAGTGCCTGATTGAGATTTAATCTCTGGTTCTTTGCCCGTTGATATTCATTATCAGAAACTTTGCCTTATGTATGTTTCATTGGGTTGGGTTTTTTTCCTTTTGTATTCTGCATGATGTGAGTAAGGGGGGCAGGGGTGGGAAGAGGGAGGGGGTTACCCTAGTGGTTAGAACGCGGAACTTATAAGTCACGGTAGCTGAAAGCTGGGGTTTGCTTTTCCGCTGAGATTCTGGTTTGAAGGGATCTCTCTCTCTCTCTCTCTCCTCTCTCTCTCTCTCTCTCTCTCTCTCTCTATATATATTTATATATATATATATATATATATATATATATATATTATATAATATATATTATCTGAATATCTGTGACTTGCTATCTTAAGCATGCTCGAGGGTAACTCACACTCATACACGCATAAAAGTAAACACACACACACACACACACTCACACACCTGCTGGCAGACAGACAGACAGACAGACAAGCAGAGGAATAAATTGACTCCACACACAACACAACACACCTCCAGGCAGGCTGGCAGTCAGGCAAAAAGGAATAAACTGACTCTAGACACTAGCTCACACTCACACACACACACACACACACACACACACACACACAGAGGCAGGCAGACAGACAGACAGACAAGCAGACAGGAATAAATTGACTATAAACACACACATACAACACACACAACCACACACACACACCACACCACACCACACAACACACAACACACACACACACACACCCACACACACACACACACACACAAAACACACACACACAAAACACACACACACACACACACACCTTTGCAGGCAGACAATTTTTTTTCATTTTTATCTTATTCTTTCATTTCGAGAATAATGGAATAAGAACTCATGTGCTTTTTTTCCCATCCAGTCCTAGACAGACAGACAGACAGGCAAGCAGACAGACAGACAGGCAAGCAGACAGACAGGCAGGCAAGCAGACAGGCTCTAGGACAGACACTGGCAGACAGACACTGTGCCCTGTACTGTATGTTTAGCTCTGTTGTGTCCTGGAGGCTGTAGGCTTGCCTAGGAGAGTTTTTTTACTTGTATACAGAAAGGGATGCCTGCCCGCTTCTCTGTCTGCGTGTGTGTGCGTGTGTGTGTGTGTGTGTGTGTGTGTTTGTGTGTGTGTGTGTGTGTGGTGTGTGTGTGTGTGGTGGGTGTGCGTGTGTGTGTGTGTGTGTAAGTGTGTGTGTGAGTGTGTGTGTGTGTGTGTAAGTGTGTGTGTGTGTGTGTGTAAGTGTGTGTGTGTGTGTGTGTGTAAGTGTGTGTGTGTTGTGTGTGTGTGTGTGTAAGTGTGTGTGTGTGGTGTAAATGTGTGTGTGTGTGTAAGTGGGGTGTGTGCGTGTGTGTGTGTGTGTAAGTGTGTGTGAGTGTGTGTGTGTGTGTGTTTTATTTTATTTTATTTTTATATCGAGGATATGGAATAAGGCACTTAGTGCTTTTTTTAAATATGTGTAAGTTTCTATGTGAGGGGGGGGGGGGATGAGAGTGTGTGTGTGTGGTGTTGTATGGTGCTGTGTGGGTGGGTGGAGAGGGGACTGTCTGTGTATGTGGTGTATGGGGAGGGGGGTGGAGGGGGGAGGTGTGTTATGTGTAAGTGTGTATGTGTGTTAGGGGTGGGGTGGAGGAGGGCGTATGTGTGTTGTGGGGGGGGGGGGGGGGGGGGGGGGGAAGGGGGTGTGTGAAAGAAAAGAGTGAAGGAGTGAGCAAGCGAGATAGAGACAATGACAATGGCAATAGTTCATTGTGATAAGCGTCAACGCCCATTCACAAGGGGACAGTGGGATGGAGGGACTGGGCACAAAACACAGAATCAACGAAAAGCATAACTAATTAGTGACGGCCCAAACAGTCTTCATGACATGGATTCCATATCATTGTTCGCGAGATAGATAGATAGATAGGTAGATAGATTGATAGAGAGAGAGAGAGGAGAGAGAGAGAGAGGAGAGGAGAGGAGAGAAGAGAGAGAGAGGTGTGTGTGTGTGTGTGTGTGTGTCAAAGTCAAAGTCAAAGTCAAAGTCAAACTTTTATTTTCATTTCTTTTATTTTATGTGTGTGTGTGTGTGTTTGAGTGAGTGTGTGTGTATGTGTGTGTTTGAGTGAGTGAGTCAGTGTGTGGTGTGTGTGTGTGTGTGTGTGTGTGTGGTGTGTGTGTGTGTGTGTGTGTGTGGTGTGAGTGTGTGTGTGTGTTTCGTGCGTGTGTCTATCTGTCTGTGTGTGTGTGTGTGCGTGTCTTTCGTGCGTGTGTCTGTCTGTCTCTCTGTCCGTCTGTGCATGCGTGCGTACGCGTGTATGTATACGAGTCTGTCTGTCTGTTTGTCCTTCTGTGTATGTGTCTGTCAGTGTGTTTGCAGGTGCGGGGCAAAAATGTGGGTCAGTGTGGTCTGTGTGGGACCATGATGATCATCATGGCGATTATCAATAGATTTTTAGATGACATTAATTTTTTAGCGACCGTAAAGTACAGGATATCATCTTTATTTCCCAAATAAATAAAAATCAATCAATGAAGCCCTTGTTGACACGCGAGCGCACGCATACGCGTGCGCGCGCGAGCGATCACACTCACACACACACACACACACACACACACATCACACACAACACACACACCATCATATATATACACACGCTCTCTCTCTCTCTCTCTCTCTCTCTCTCTCTCTCTCTCTCTCTCTCTCTCTCTCTCTCTCTCTCTCTCCACACACACCACACACACTCACACACCACACATCACACACATACCAAACACAACACAACACAACACACACACACAAACACGTACACACACACACACACACACACACATCGCACCGCTCTCTCTCTCCCTCTCTCTCTCTCTCTTTCTCACGTCCCCTCCCCCCCCCCAACACCCCCCCCCCCCCACACACACACACACACACACACAACTATTAACCAACCAGTTCATTCACTCTTCTCTCTCTCATCCCCTTTAAGGCAGTTGCCCCCCATCCCCCCCACCCACCCCCACACACACACATCAGTTCATTCACTTCTCTCTCTCTCTCTCTCTCCTCTCTTCTCTCTCTCTCTCTCTCTCTCTCTCGTCCCCTTCAAAGTAGTTATTACCCCCCCCCCTACCCCTTCCCACCACTATCCCCACCCCACTACCCCCATCCTAACCCCCCAACATTTTTTTTTAGCACCCCTCTCCAGCATCTTCCTTTCAATCAGGACTTTCCACGTCACTCCTTGTGATTTTGATTAACCCTTGATGTAGTTGATTGTTGCTGGAAGGCTAGAATGGGAGGGAGTGGGAGGGGGGGGGGGGAGGGGGAGAGGGAAATGGCAGTGAAGGGGGAGAGGGGGGGACGGCGGTGGAGGGTGGAGGGGAGAGGAGTGAAAGCAGGTCCTCATTTGGTTCAATACCTAAAAACCTCACTCGGTTCCCTAAAACCGATCGATCGATTCCTAGACCTTGCCGTGCCGTGTTGTGCTGTGCTGTGCCGTGTTGTGCCGTGCTGTGTCGTCTCCACACCCACCCCGGCAGTTGTTTAATATTTGATGCGGCGATAAGCATTGTGGGAAAGCTAATCCGGCGGGCGTTTCCTTCCGGTGGGAGCGCCAAGACCACTGGTCCGGCGGGTCCCCAGTCTCGGCGGCCCCCAAAGCTCGTTAGCTAAGGGCGATGATTGAGAACAGGGGCGATCACCACCACCACCCGATGGGAAAGGACGATAAATGATAGTCAACCAAAGGGGAGGATGGCAGGGGAGGGGGGGGGGGGGGGGGGGGGGGGGGGTAGGGGGTAGGGGGGGGGGGGAGAGAAAGTGGGACTAGGATGGGTTTTTGGTAGTGGTGTGGTGTTTTTATTGGTGGTGGTGGGTTTGGTAAGGTTTTTTTGCTGTGATTATTTTTGTTGGGTTTTTGGTTGAAGCTATGATGATCAAGAGAAGAGGGGGTTTTTTCCTCCACAAATTTTGAATGCGTGTGATGTACCATACGGTAGGCATCACACTCTCACACACACACACACACACACTGCATGATATATTTTTTTTTAATCTCAAGTTTTTAGTTCAGGTAAAATATTCTGAATCCTCATTCTCCAGGGAAATCGCCGAGGGCCCCTAAATCTTGTCAATACCTTAAGTAGTATCCATATAATTATTATTCCTGAAACTCCATAATATGGGACAGGTCCACTCTTTTGTCTGTTTCTCCTGGTCTGCTGATTGATAGCTGTCTTTGTGGTGTTATAGTTTGCAGCTTCTGGCTTTTTCTCGCTCTTTTTAATGCGAGTATCTCGGCTAGTATAGGGGACGGGATAGCTCAGTGGTCGGAGCACTCGCTTTCCCCCAGCCAATGTTAAGCAGCGTCGAGCGTGGTTACCAGTTGGATGGGTGACCGTTTGTGCGCCTTGGCTTCAGTACAGTCCCCCAGTTCACCCAGCTGTAAATGGGTACCTTCCCTCTTTAGGGTCAGGGAAGGTAAAGCAGCGAGGGAGAGGAGATGGGCGCCGCTGCCCTCAATATGCTGGCCCTAGAGAAGTGAGGTCTCTGACGCCTCGCTCCTCTACGACCTTATAGGTTATGGGACTCCTTTACCTTCACCTTTATCTCGGCTAGTGGACGGGATAGCTCAGTGGTCAGAGCATTCGCTCTCGGTCAAGCAGCATTGAGCGTGGTTACCAAGCGGATGGGTGGGTGACCGTTTGCGCGCCTTGGCTTCAGTTCCCCCAGCCTGCAGTAAATGGGTACCTGCCTCTTCAGGGTCAGGGAAGGTTTAGCAGCGAGGGAGAGGAAGGAGATGAGATGAGAGGGCAGCCCTCAATATTCTGGGCCCCTGGAGTCGAAATTTAAATCAAAATTATAAGCGTTTGGGGCGTTGTTGTTTTATTCTGTATAAGTATATGTATCATTTTCTGTAGGAAAGATATGTTTCAACCAATTTGTCATCAACAGTAAAAGGTAAAGGTGTTCCCATAACCTTAATATGTGGTAGTAGGGAAGTGAGGCATCAGAGACCTTAGCTTCTCTAGGGGCCAGCATATTGAGGGTGGTGTCCATCTCCTCTCCCTCGCTGCTTTACCTTCCCTGACTCTAAAGAGGGCAGGTACCTATTTTACAAGCTGGGTGAACTGGGGGACTGCACTCTGAAGCCAAGGCGCGCAAACGGTCACCCATCCAATTTGTAACCACGCTCGATGCTGCTTAATTAACCTTAGCTGGGGTAAAGCGAGTGCTCTGACCACTGAGCTATCCCCGTCCCCTATCACTGTCTATCACTGTCCCCTATGAACTGCCATCAACTGTACATCACACACACACACACACACACACACACACACACACTCGCTCACTCACTCTCACACACACACACACACACACACACACACACATCCATGCCAGAGCTATCAATAGCCCCAGCCAGACCACTTTTCCTTTTCACTCCTTGAAGAAGAGTCACTGGGGCACTGCACTGAAGAAAAATAATAATAATAATGGTGGCGCAGCTCTTGTGGCGACATGCTCTCCCCTGGGAAGAGAGCAGCCCGAATTTCACGCAGAGAAATCTGCCGTGACTTAAAGTGGTATCTTCTTCTTCGTCGTCGTCGAACGCTAAGACATCAACTATTGTTATCTGTCATCTGAGCAACAACAACAAAAATGCGTTGCGCTGCTGTTAAGCGCCTGACAAGTCAGGCCCAGCGCATCCGACTTCAAAGTGGTATGAAAATGAAAAAAAAAAAAAAGGACAGTGAATCTTTCAGGCAGTCTCTCTTGGACAATTGGAATCTTTTCTTTTTTTTCCCTGTTTGTTCGTTCTTCATCTGGTAGAGCTCGGACGTTCACCAACAGTGATCATTAGTTTGTGCATCCATAACCATCATGTGGGGACGGGATAGCTCAGTGGTCGGAGCACTCGCTTTCCCCCAGCCAAGTTAAGCAGCGTCGAGCGTGGTTACCACTTGGATGGGTGACCGTTTGCGCGCCTTGGCTTCAGTACAGTTCCCCCCAGTTCACCCAGCTGTAAATGGGTACCTGCCCTCTTTAGGGTCAGGGAAGGTAAAGCAGCGAGGGAGAGGAGATGGGCGCCGCCCTCAATATGCTGGCCCTAGAGAAGTGAGGTCTCTGATGCCTCGCTCCCCTACGACCTTATAGGTTATGGGACTCCTTTACCTTAACCATCATTAAGGTAGCCACATTCCGAGTTCGGGGATGGTGTCTAAACACGAAACCTGTGTGCATGCAGGTTTGGTTGGTTGGTTTGTTTTTTTATCAAATTGTGTCATCCATTCCTACCGGGCACACAATAGACTACTCTTATGAAAAACGCGAAACGGGTTTGTTAACGTACGTGTGCATAAGATGATCTACGTGCATTTGCACACGGAGCCTCAGTTTCTAGTCTCATCCGAAGGACTTTTGGAAGAGTGGGGTAGGTACCAATGTTAACTCAAAGAGGAAAATCTCGTCAAACTGAGACTCGAACACCCTTCTCTCAGTTATTTTTTTTAATTTTTATTTTATATTTTATATTTTATTCCTTTATATCGAGGATAATGGAATAAGCACTAACGTGCTTTTTTTTTTACTTCCAGTCCCCGTGCGTAAGCAGTTTTGTAAATTCTGTCATCTGTTCCCACCGGCATACAATGGCCTACCTACGGAACAGGATTTTAACGTGCGCGCAAGATGTTCTGCGTGCGTTCGCACACGGGGCCTCGGTTTATAGTCTCATCCGAAGGTCACTTAAGAGCTCAGCGCTCTTACCCACTAGGCCAACATGAAGGACACGTAGTCGAGTCCTCACTGCCCAAAGCGCGGTTAATAAGCTCTCAGCCATCTAGGCTATCTATCGACTGCCCTGCTGCAATCAGTTCGAAAGCAGATTGTGTTACCGTCTTCCTTTCTCTGGTCTCTTGTAGGCAGTCAGGGTGTTATTGTCTGTGTGTGTTGTGTGTATTTTTGGGTGTGTGTGTTTTGGTGTGTGTGTGGTTGTGTGTGTTTTAGTGTGTGTGTGTGTGTGTTGTATGTGTGTGTTTTTGTTGTGTGTAGTGTGGTGTGTGTGTGGTGGTGTGGTGTGTGTGTTCGTGTGGTGTGGGTGTGTGTGTGTGTGTTTTTTTTGGTGTGTTGTGTGTTGTGTGTGTGTGGTGTGTGTGTGTGTATGTTTTTGTGAGTGTGTTCCTGTGGCGGGGGTTTGACTGTGGTCTGTCTGCCTGTATTGTCTATCGTTGTGGTCTGTTGAGTGTGTGGTGTCTTCTCCTCTCCCCTCTCTCTCTTCTCTCTTTTCTCTCTTCTTCTCTCTCTATCAAACACACACCCACTCATTAACCCCCCCCACACATCCTAATAGGTAAACACCCTACCACAATCAACACCATACACCCCCCGCACGCATACCCCACACGCGGCGCGCGGTTCTCATATTTTGAAACTTTTTCTTTGGTCTAATTCCCCTTAGTGACAGACTTTAAATTTAAGAAAGAACACTCCTTTTACCACAACACAACTACCAAAAACTAAAACCACCACTCACTCTCTCTCACTTTACACACACACACACACACAAACCCCAAAACTCCCTCACACCACACTCACTTTCTCTCTCACACACACACCACACAAACCCCTCACTTTTTTCACACACACACACACCCACACCACACTACTTTCTCACACAACACCACACCACACACACACACACACACACACACACCCACTCCGCGCGGCAGTGGGAGTGAACCAGTTTGCAAAAACCCCCAACAGACCTGCCACCCAGAACTGCATGTGGAGATTTCGAAACGTGTTTTTGTACCCACGCTTTTTTTTTTCTTTTCTTTTCTTTTCTTTTTTTTCTTTTTTTTTTTTTTTTGGGGGGGGGGGGGGTGTTGTTTTTTTGTTTGCTTTTTTGTTGTTTTAATCAGCTAAAGAGCAGAAAAAGATTGACCAAACGAAGACAAAAACACAGAGAGAGAGAGAGGAGAAAAGAGAGAGGGGAGAAGAGGGAGAAAAGGGGGAGAGAGAGAGAGAGGGGGGAGGAGAGAGAGGAGAGTGATGATGATGATGTGACTTGTTGATTTTTTTTTTTCGAGAATGGAATAAGACTATGTGTTTTTTACTCCAGTCCCGTGTGTATGGGGTTTGAAATTTTGTATCGTTTCCCAACCGGACCAATGGCCTACTTGTCGAAAGGGAAAAGGTTTTTTAAGTGTGGCAAGAGTGCTCATCCTTTTGCACACGGGGCCTCGGTTTATAGCCTCATCCCAAGGACTTGACATTTGTTCGTTTTTTTTTGCAAATGGGAAGAAAGGGGGAGGCTGGGAATAACCCAGAACCCCACGGTTAATTGTTTTCAGGCAAAAGTTTTAACCATCCGCACCCTTCCCTTTACAGAGCAGGAGGAAGAGACTACAGACAGGACAGAACCCGAAACAGAGGAAACACCCGTTAAATTATAAGGCAGATCTGGCTTTAAAAAAAATCCATCTTCAACAACAACAAAAACCCTCGAAAAGAAACCTAACCAAACCAACCAACCAAAAATAACCAAACCAACCAATTAAAAAAAAATTTAAAGTATATTTTATATAAATCAAAATTTATTGTTTAGCATACACAGACAAGGTTTCTGGTACCTCCTTTTAGGACCCGACCAGATCTTTTAGATAATCTATGGGGTTGGAAAGGGAAAAAAGCAACAAACAAACAAAAAAATAATAAAGCTGATGTTTAACTTTGTTGTGTTTACGGGTAAGCAGGTCTTTGGTTTCTTCATTTAATGGGTTTTGTTGGCGCTTTTGTGTATTCAGCAGTATCGGTTTTCCCCTCTATCATGGCAGTGCCCGAGTTATGTGTGCGTGTTGTTGGAGAGGGGTGGGGGGGGGTAGGGGGGGGTGGGTGGGGTGGGGGAGGGGAGGGAAAGAGGGGGGGGGGTGTTTGTGGTGTTTTTTGGGGGGGGGGGGGGGGGGGGGGGGGGGGGGTTCGTGTGTGTGTGTGGGTTGGGGTTTTGGTGTGTGATGTGGTGTGTGTTGTGTGTGGTGTGTGGTGTGTGTGTGGTCACATGCAAAATATGGTATTATGTGCCGCGCATGCATGAAAGTTTTTTGTGCGTGCACGATTGATTTACAGTGTGTGATTTATTTAGTTGGGGTTTTTTTCTTTTTTTGTGATTCAAAGATTTACATTTTTTTGTTTTTTTTTAAAACCCTTAGTGAAAGTTGGTGTAGCAATAAGAACCCCAGGTATATTTGTCATTCATTTGTAGGTCAAATGAGGGTTTTTTGGGGGGTTTTGGTTGTTTTTTTTTATTCTG
>CM054159.1:10826610-10866900 GCA_028751875.1 Rapana venosa | reverse complement strand
ATTGAGGAAAATTTCACCCCTTTTCAAAGGGGGGACAGGGGGAAGGGGGGGATAGAACAAATTTTATAAAAAGGAGAAGAAATGACAATTCAAACGCCAAATATTTTATTATAATCATCATGGCATGGATTTTTTATAGGTTTAACAGCTACAAACAAACGCAGGTATTGTAAACTATGGTTGATTATAATTGTTTAGCAGAGCCAGAAACAAAGAACAAAAAACCAAAATTAACTGTTAAAGACCACAGCATTAACTTAGCACCTCTCTCTTCCTCTTTTCGTGGATTTGAAGAACATGGGGTTTTGAAAGATTACGTCATGACCATTGTTGGAAAAAATTTAATGGAAATCACGGGACAAGGTGTGGCTAAAAAAAAATTGGCAACAAGAAGAAAAAACACAAAGACAGATAATAAATTATATCATAGGATAGTAACAATGTTTGTTACATGCAGGGGCATAGGGTACATATTTAAGAAGAAAACAATGACAATTAAGTGTCTTTTAAAACAAGGGGAATAATTAACACCCCCCCCCCCCCGAACCCCCCCCCCTAAAGAGAGTTTGAAGACCAAAACTACCACCCAAAAGGGGCTTCAAATACGGAAAAGACAAGAAGAGAAAGAAAACAAGAAGAGAAAGAGAGAAAGAAGAGGAGAGAGGGAGGAGGAAGAGGGGAGTTAGAGAGGAGAGAGAGGAGAGAGAGAGAGGAGAGAGAGATTTTTTTTTTTTTTAATTCTTTTATATCGAGGATAATGGAATAAGCATTTATGTGTTTTTTTACATCCAGTCCCCGTGTGTATGCGGATTTGTGAATTCTGTCATCTGTTCCCACCGGCACACAATGGCCTCTACTCTTACGGAAAAGCGGAACAGGAATTTAACGTGTGCGCAAGATGTTCTGCGTGCGTTGGCACACGGGACCTCGGTTTATAGTCTCATCCGAAGGACACGAGACGAGAGAGAGAGAGAGAGAGAGAGGAGAGAGAGGAGGAGAGAGAGAGAGAGAGAGAGAGAGAGAGAGAGAGAACAGCAAAAAAAAAGAAAATAAAAAACCAACCCACACAAAAAAACTGGCAAGGAAACTGTCTAGTAGAAAGAAAAAGAGCAGATTAATGTTAGATATGGGAGAGTTAAAAGTGTGCACTGGCTGCTTTTCTCCTTATCCCTGTCATCTCTCTCTCCCTCAACTCTCTCTTCTCTCTCTCTCTCTCTCTCTCTCTCTCTCTCTCTTCTCTCTCTCTCTCTCTCTCTCTCACACACACCACACACACACTCACTCTCCTCTCTCTTCTCTCTCTCTCTCTCTCTCTCTCATCACTCCCACACACACAACACACACACACACACACTCTCTCTCTCTCACACTCTCTCTCTCTCTCTCTCTCTCTCTCTCTCTTCTCTCTCCACACATCACACTCCCACTCTCTCACTCTCTCTCTCTCTCTCTCTCTCTCTCTCCTCACACCTCTCTCTCTCCTTCTCTCCTCTCTCTCTTCTCTCTCTCTCTCCTAGGATTGTCTCTCTCTCTCTCTCCTCTTCTTTCCTCCTCCCTTCTCTGTCTCTCTCACACACTCTCTCTCTCTCTCTCTCTCTCTCTCTCTCTCTCTCTCTCTCTCTCTCTCTCCTCTCTCTCTCTCCTAGACTTGTCTCTCTCTCTGTGTGTCTCTCGTATACTCTCTCTCGTAGACTCTGTCCTCTCCCCCCCCCCCCCACCCCCCCACCCCCCCCCTCTCCTCTCTCTCTCATCCTTCTCTCCCCCTCTCTCTCTCTCTCTAACCTCGTCTTTTGTGTCCTTCTTTTACTTCTTTTTTCATGGTTTTTCTGCCCCCTCTCCCCCCCCCCCCATCCCCTCCCACCCCCCCCCTTTTTCAGTACGAGCCTCTCTCTCTCGTCTCTCATTCTCTGTCTCTCCCCCTCTCTCTCCTCTCTCGTATAATCTCTCAGTCAATAATTGAAGGGTTATTTGAATGATTCATTTCTTTGTTTTTGACATTATCTTGTTTATTGATCATTTGGTTTATTCATGTTTGTTTCACTTTTTCCCCTTGAGGGCCTGGTGTAAAGAAGCCTCTGGCTTATCCAATTACCCTCATTAAATATTCGAGTTCGAGTTCGAGTTCTCTCTCTCTCTCTCTCTCTCTCTCTCTCTCTCTCTCTCTCTCTCTCTCTCTCTCTCCCCCCTCTCTCTCTCTCTCTCGTAGCCACTGTCTCAGTCTCTCTCTCTGTCTCTCATTCTCTGTCTCTCTCTCTCGTATAATCTCTCTCTCTCTCTCTCTCTCTTGTATACTCTCTCGTAGCACTGTCTCTGTCTTCTCTGTCTCTCTCTCGTATAATCTCTCTCTCTCTCTCTCTCTCTCTCTCTCTCTCTCTCGTATACTCTCTCGTAGCCACTCTCTCTGTCTCTCTCTCTCTCTCTCTCGTATACTCTCTCTCCCTCTCTCGTATACTCTCTCTCTTTCTGTTATAATCTCTGTCTCTGTCTCTCTCACCTATACTCTGTTTCTCTCTCTGCCTGTCTGTCTGTCTGTCTGTCTGTCTCTCTCTCTCTCTCTCTCTCTCTCTCTCTCTCTCTCTCTCTCTCTCTCTCTCTCTCTCTCTCTCTCTCGCTCTCTCTCCCGTTATCGTGTGAGTATGTTGCCATCTCGCAATATCTGGGTTGCCTGTGAAGTTACGCCCCCCTCATTATCTACGATTACCTCCCCTGGGACGGACGAGCGGGCGTATTTTCATGACAAAGCACAGCCGGGTAGGAATCGGCGTGTTGCGTGCGCGTGCGCGTGTGCGTGTGTGCGTGCGCGTGCGCGTGTGTGTGGGTGGAGGGTTGTAGGTGGGAGGTGGGGGTTGGATGTATGTGTGTGTGTGAGAGAGAGAGAAAATTCGAACTCGAACTCGAATATTTTAATGAGGGTAAATGGATAAGCCAGAGGCTTCTTTACACCAGGCCCTCATGGGGAACAATTGAAAACAATCACGAATAAATCAATTAATTAATACTATCACCCCGGACGGCAAGTGTGACACAGAAATCAAGAAGAGAATCGGTCAATCTAAGGCAACTTTTAACAACATGAAATGCATTTTTACCAACAGTAAGATAAGCCTCAAGACAAAGATCCATGTTTTGAGAGCCTACGTATGGTCCATTCTTCTGTACGGATGTGAGTGCTGGACCCTAGCCAAGGACACAGAACAGCGACTAGAAGCAGTGGAAATGTGGTTCATCCGGAGAATCATGAAAATCTCATGGACAAAAAGAAAAACTAATGCAGAAGTAATGGAAATGGCTGGGTACAAGAGATCCCTTCTCAACACCATCAGAGAAAGACAGCTCAAATTTTTTCGGCCATATAATCAGGGCTGACGGACTAGAGAAACTGTTATGGAGTGGCAAAATCTGTGGAAACAAGAGCAGAGGAAGACAACGCACAAAATTCACAGACAGCTTAAACAAATTCGCAACGAATAAAGAGGGCACCAACAATGAGCTCATGAGAGGGACCGAGAACAGGGAAGAATAGAGAGCCATGATCGTCGAGTCTGCAGGACCAGACCGGACACTTGAAGAAGAAGAAGAAGAAGAAGAAGAAGAATAAACAAGATGATTTCAAATAGCAATGAAATGAATCACTGAGAGAGAGAGAGAGAGAGAGATCCCATATACAGCAACGAAAATTTGAGACCAAGCCAAGTTTATGACTATATTAATTATGCATCAAAGCAATCACTAAAATATTCAAATAAAAATCAGGTATCTAAATTGAAAAGAAAAATAGTAATGCAAAAACACTATCATAGCACGCAGTAATATTATATTATTTATTTATCTATTCTTTTATATCTAGGATAATGGAATAAGCATTTGTGTGCTTTTTTTTTTTTTTTACATCCTGTTCCCCGTGTGTATGCAATTTTGTAAATTTTGTCATCTGTTCCCACCGGCACACAATGGCCTACTCTTACGAAAAGCGGAACAGGATTTTAACGGGTGCGCAAGATGTTCTGCATGCGTTCGCACACGGGGCCTCGGTTTATAGGCTCATCCGAAGGATCATCTATTATTTAGAATCTATCTATCTATTATCTGTTATTTAGATATCTATCTATCTATTATCTGTTATTTAGTTTATCTATTATTATGTTATATATTAGGAGAGATATTTAGATATCTAATATCTGTTATTTAGATATCTATCTATTTATATTATCTATCTATTATTTAGAGAGAGACAGGAGACAGGGGGAGACAGACAGACAGAGAGAGAGACAGGGGGAGACAGACAGACAGACGGAGAGACAGACAGACAAGCAGGCAGGCAGGCAGGCAGAGACATACGGTACGTCTGAGAAGTCAATTACTAGGCAGTTAAAACGAACAGAGAGGGAATCTTGCCGACATCAGTCGTGTGTCGTACAACCGTAAATTTGGCAGGTGACAGTTAAGCTCCAGACAAAATAGTCGCTCCCCCTCCCCCCCCCCCCCCCCCCCCCCCCCCCCCCCCCCCACCCCCCTTCCAGATTATTCCCTTTGCTCCCTCCCTCTTTCTCACCCCCACCCCCCCCCACCCCAAGCCAAACCCTATCTCTCACTTTCGCACGCATTTATCTCTACCAAGATATTAATGTTATGTTCTTCTTCTCTCTCTCTCTGCTTAAAAATCACTTTATATTATGTGTTCAAACTAAATCAGACAAAAACTCTTTTCTTTCTCTCTCTGTCTCTTCTCTTCTTTCTTCTATCACATCTCTCTCTCTCCATCTCTCTCTCTTCTCTCTTCTTCTCTCTCTATCTCTCTTCGCTTTTCTCTTCTTTTCTCTGTCTCTCGCTCTCTCTGTCTCTCTCTCCTTTCTCTTCTCTTTTATCTTCTCTCTATCTGTCTCTCTCTCTCTCTTCTCTCTCTTCTCTCTCTCTTCTCTTCTCTTCTCTTCTCTATCTCTCTTCTCTTCTCTTTTCTCTTCTCTTATTTTTCTCTTTTCTCTTCTGTCTCTCTCTCTCTCTCTCTCTGTCTCTTCTCTCTCTCTGTCTCTCTATTCTCTTCTCTCTATCTCTCTCTCTCTCTCTCTCTCTCTCTCTTTCTCTTCTCTCTCTCTCTTTCTCTCTGTCTCTCTCTCTCTTCTCTTCTTTTCTGTTCTCTTCTCTCTACTTGTCTCTCTCTTCTCTTTCTCTTCTCTCTCTCTCTTCTTTTCTCTTCTCTCTCTCTTCTCTCTCTCTCTCTCTCTTCTCTCTCTCTTCTCTCTCTCTCTCTCTCTCTCTCTCTCTCTCTCTCTCTCCCGTCTCTCTCTCTTCTCTTTTTCTCTTTTTGTCTGTCTGCTCTCTCTTCTCTTCTCTTTTCTTTTCTTTTTTCTTTCTCCCTCTCTGTCTCCCCCTCTCTCTTCTCTTTTCTTTCTTCTATCTGTCTGTCTGTCTGTCTGCTCTCTCGCTCTCTCTGTCTCTCTCTCGAAAAAATCGAATGATCTTTTGCCCCATAGGGATGCCGGGGGGGGGGGGGGGGGGGGGGGCAGGGGAAGCTTTCAGTATAAATAGCATCCCCACCTTCTGGAAATTTGAGTGCTAACTATAAATTCCCTCTTTTCTATCCCTCTCTTTTGGTTCTGTCTTTGTTCTTTTTCTTCCCTGTCACCTCCTTCTCTTGTCTGTTTTCTGCCTTCTTGGGGTCCATTCTCGAGCCTTTTTTTTTTTTCTCTTCTAGAAAGACTTGAAAGATAACGATTCTCTCCCATGCCCAAGTCGGACAACGCGCTGGGCTTGACTTGTCAGGCGCTTAACGGCAGCGCGGCGCATTTTCGCTCATATGACAGACAACAATGGTTGCTGTGTGAGGGTCTTGACGAAGAAGGATGATCTCTGTTTGCAAAGGCTATGAGGCACATGGGGCTTTCTGCTGTAGCACGGAAAGCTCAGATAAATTGTAAGAGCCACGCGCGTGTGTGTGTGTGTGTGGGTGGGGGGGTGGGTTTGGGTGTGTGTGTGCGTGTGTGTGTGTTGTGTGTGGTGTGGTGGGTGGTGTGTGTGTGTGTGTGTGTGGTGTCTGTGTGTGTGTGAGTGAGTGAGTGAGTGAGTGTCTGTGTGTGTACTGTTTGGTGGGAAGTGTGTGTGTGTGTGTCTAGTGTTTGCGTGTGTGTCTGTGTGTGTGTGTGTTGCGTGTGTGTGTGTGTGTGTGTGTGTGTGTGTGTGTGAGATGGAGAGAGAGAGAGAGAGAGTGAGTGAGTGTCTGTGTGTGTACGTGTTTGCGTGGGTGTCTGTGTGTGAGCGTGTGTGTGTGTGTGTGTGTGTGTGTGTGTGTGTGTGTGTGTGGTGTGTGTGTGTGTGTGTGTGTGTGTGAGGTATGTGTGTGTGCGTGTGTGTGTGTTGTGAGCGTATGTGTGGTGTGCTGGTTGTGTTGCGTGTGTTGTGTGTGTGAGGTGTCGTGTGTGTGTGTGTGTGTGTGTGTGTGTGTGTGTGTGTGTGTGTGTGTGTATGTGTGTGTGTGTGTGTAAGCGTGTTTGTGCGAGAGTGTGTGCGTGTTATGTGTGTGTCTGTGTCTGTGTGCATTCTCTCTCTCTCTCTCTCTCTCTCTCTCTCTCTCTTCCTCTCTCTCTCTTCTCTGTTGTGGTGTGTTTTTGTGTTGTTGCTGTGTGTGTGTGTGTATTCCTCCCTCCATCCCTCCCTCCCTCCCCACTTCTGCGCGTGTGTATATATGTATGTGTTTTCGTGTGCTCGCACGTTCGTGCGTAGGTAGTTTTGTGTGGCTTGAGCACACATATATACTGGGGGGAGGGGTGGGGGAAAGAGAGAATTCTTCGCGCAAGTTGTGTATGCCTATGACAAGTGATACTGGGTGCATCACAGCACACAGCCACTGTGTGTGCCAGGCTACCAACGATGCCCTTGTGGCATTGTTTTCATTGCTTACCATGTGCGTCTTTCTTCTTCTTCTCCTTCTTCTTCTTCTTCTTCTTCTCCTCTCTCTCTCTCTCTCTCTCTCTCTCTCTCTCTCTCTCTCTCTCTCTCTCTCTCTCTCTCTCTCTCTCTCTCTCTCTCTCTCTCTCTCTCTCTCTCTCTCTCGCTCGCTCGCTCGCTCGCTCGCTCGCTCTGTGTGTGCTCTCTTCCTTCTCTTCCCCCTCCTTATTCTCTTTCTCCTCTCTCCTCCTCTTTCTCCTCCTCTTCCTCCTCCGCTTCTCCTCCTCTTCCTCCTCCCTCTTCTCATCTTCCTCCGCCTCTTTATTTCCTCCTCTTTTCCCTCTCTTCCTTCTCCTCTTTCTCTTTCTCCTCCTTCTCTTTCTCTTCCCCTCTTCCTCTCTCCGATCCTCCTCTTTCTCCTCCTCCTGTTTCTCCTTTCTTTCTCCTCTTCCTCCTCTTTCTCCTCTCTTCTCCTCCTCCTCCTCTTTTCTCCTCCTCTTTCTCTCTTTCTCTCTCTTCCTCCTCATTCATCTTTCCCTTCTCCTCCTCCTCCTCCTCTTTCTCCTCTCTCCTCCTCCTCCTCTTTCTCTTTCTCTTTTCTCTCCTCCTCCTCTTTCTCCTCTCTCCTCTTCCAAGCCCCCTCTTCTTCCTCCTCCTCGTCTCTCCTCTTCCTTCTCCTCTTCCAAGCCTCCTCTTCTTCATTCTCCTCGTCTCCTCTTCCTCTTTCTCCTCTCTCCTTTCCAAGCCTCTCTTCTTCATTCTCCCCGTCTCTCCTCTTCCTCTTTCCTCTTCCAAGCCTCCTCTTCTTCATTCTCCTCGTCTCTCCTCTTCCTCTTTCCTCTTCCATGCTTCTCTTCTTCCTCCTCCTCCCTCTCCTCTTCCTCTTTCTCCTCTCTCCTCCCCAAGCCTCCTCTTCTTCCTCCTCCTCTCTCTCCTCTTCCCCTTTCTCCTCTCTCTCCTCTTTCTTCTCCTCCTCTCTCTCCTCTTCCTCTTTCTCCTCTCTCCTTTCCCAAACCTCCTCTTCTTCCTCCTCCTCCTCTCCTCTTCCTCTTTCTCCTCTCTCCTCCTCCAAGCCTCCTATTCTTCCTCCTCCTTGTCTCTCCTCTTTTCTCCTCTCTTCCCCCTTTCTTCCCTCTCCTACTCTCTCCTTCTCCTTCTCTTCTCTCCTCCTCTTCTTCCTTTACCAGGTTTTGTTTCTCTCCTGGTGTCAAGGCCGCCATGCTGACGTGTTATTGGAAACAACAGATTCATCTCCAGACATTATTATTATTATTTTTGTTTTTTTGTTGTTGGGTTTGGGTTGTGGATTTTTTTTTTTGTGTGGGGGTGGGGGGGTGGGGGGGGGGGGGGGGGTGGTGGGGGTGGTATGTACGTGTGTGTATGAGTGGTGGGGGTTTTTGTGGAGTTTTGGAGGGTGGGGGCAGGGGGGGGGTGGGGGTGGGGGGAACCAAGCAGAGGGGAAAATATATTGGGGGTGTGAGTGTTGGTGTTGGTGGGAAGGGTGAGTTGTGTGTGTGTGTGGTGGGTGGTGTGGTGGGGTGTGGTTTTTGTGTGTGTGTGTGGTGTGTGTGTATGTGTGCGTGGTGTGTTTTGGGGGTGAGGGTGTGCGGTGGGGGTGTATGTCGTGTGTGAGAGAGAGGAAGGAGAGAGAAGATGGGGAGAGAGACAAGAGAGAAGGAGGGATGGGTGGGAGGGGGAGGGAGAGAGTAGAGAGAGGAGAGGAATTGAAGAAATCGGACTGTGTCTGTGTCATGTGCGTGTATGCTGTATGGTGTGTGTGTGTGAGCGCGCGCGCGCGCGCGCGTGCTGCACCAGCAGGGCTTACATGTGCGTGCATAAACTATTGCACTTGAGACAGAGGGGAGGACGACGTGGAAACTATTGTGTGTTACAGTGGCAAGCGAAGTCTACTCTTAGAGGCGCTTACAAGGACTAAACTGGATCAACGGGGGGGGAGGGGGGGGGGGGGGGGGGGGGGGGGGGGAGGAGAGCGGGGGGGACGGACAGCGGACAGAGAGAAAAGAGATCGACAGGAGTAGTAGTAGATAGATAGTGATAAGGCTACAGCAACCACCCCCGCCCCACACAAAACCGCCAACACCCCCCCTCCCAAACCTTCCCATCTCAACCCCCCCACCCCCCCACCCCCCAAAATTTTCAACTCAGCACGGCATGAAAAAACCTAACATAACGACACATGGATTCGATTTAGAAAGGTGAATGGTGGGGGGGGGGGTTTTTTTGGGTGGGGGAGGGGGGGTTTTGGGGGGGGGGGTGGGGGGGGGGGGGGGTTTTTTGGGGGGGGGGGTTTTTTGTGTGTGGTGTGGTGAGAGAGAGAGAGAGAGTGAGTGAGTGTCTGTGTGTGTACGTGTTTGCGTGGGTGTCTGTGTAGTGAGCGTGTGTGTGTGTGTGTGTGTGTGTATGTGTGTGTGTGTCTGTGTGTGTGTGCGGTGTGTGTGTGTTGTGTGTGAGGTATGTGTGTGTGTGTGTGCGCTGTGTGTGTGTGTGTGTGTGTGTGAGCGTATGTGTGTGTGCGTGCGTATTTGCGTGGGTGTCTGTGTGTGTGTGTGAGAGTGTGTGTGTGTGTGTGTGTGTAAGCGTGTTTGTGCGAGAGTGTGTGCGTGTATGTGTGTGTCTGTGTCTGTGTGCATCTCTCTCTCTCTCTCTCTCTCCTCTCTCTCTCTCTCTCTCTCTCTCTCTCTCTCTCTCTCTCTGTGTGTGTGTGTATTCCTCCCTCCATCCCTCCCTCCCTCCCTCCCTACTCCTTCTGCGCGTGTGTATATATGTATGTGTTTTCGTGTGCTCGCACGTTCGTGCGTAGGTAGTTTTGTGTGGCTTGAGCACACATATATACTGGGGGGAGGGGTGGGGGAAAGAGAGAATCTTCGCGCAAGTTGTGTATGCCTATGACAAGTGATACTGGGTGCATCACAGCACACAGCCACTGTGTGTGCCAGGTACCAACGATGCCCTTGTGGCATTGTTTTCATTGCTTACCATGTGCGTCTTTCTTCTTCTTCTCCTTCTTTCTTCTTCTTCTTCTCCTCTCTCTCTCTCTCTCTCTCTCTCTCTCTCTCTCTCTCTCTCTCTCTCTCTCTCTCTCTCTCTCTCTCTCTCTCTCTCTCTCTCTCTCTCTCTCTCTCTTCGCTCGCTCGCTCGCTCGCTCGCTCGCTCTGTGTGTGCTCTCTTCCTCCTCTTCCCCCTCCTTATTCTCTTTCTCCTCTCTCCTCTTTTCTCCTCCTCTTCCTCCTCCGCTTCTCCTCCTCTTCTCCTCCCTCTTCTCATTCTTCCTCCGCTCTTTATCTTCCTCCTCTTTTCCCTCTCTTCCTTCTCCTCTTTCTCTTTCTCCTCCTTCTCTTTCTCTTCTCTCTTCTCTCTCCGATCCTCCTCTTTCTCCTCCTCCTGTTCTCCTCTTTCTTTCTCCTCTTCCTCCTCTTTCTCCTCTCTCTTCTCTCCTCCTCCTCTTTTCTCCTCCTCTTTCTCTCTCTTCTCTCTCTTCCTCCTCATCATCTTTCCCTTCTCCTCCTCCTCCTCCTCTTTCTCCTCTCTCCTCCTCCTCCTCTTTCTCTTTCTCTTCTCTCCTCCTCCTCCTCTTTCTCCTCTCTCCTCTTCCAAGCCTCCTCTTCTTCCTCCTCCTCGTCTCTCCTCTTCCTCTCTCCTCTTCCAAGCCTCCTCTTCTTCATTCTCTCGTCTCTCCTCTTCCTCTTTCTCCTCTTCCTTTCCAAGCCTCCTCTTCTTCATTCTCCTCGTCTCTCCTCTTCCTCTTTCCTCTTCCAAGCCTCCTCTTCTTCATTCTCCTCGTCTCTCCTCTTCCTCTTTCCTCTTCCAGCTTCTCTTCTTCCTCCTCCTCCCTCTCCTCTTCCTCTTTCTCCTCTCTCCTCCCCAAGCCTCCTCTTTTCCTCCTCCTCTCTCTCCTCTTCCTCTTTCTCCTCTCTCCCCTTTCTTCCTCCTCCTCTCTCTCCTCTTCCTCTTTCTCCTCTCTCCTCTTCAAGCCTCCTCTTCTTCCTCTCCCCTCTCCTCTTCCTCTTTCTCCTCTCTCCTCCTCCAAGCCTCCTATTCTTCCTCCTCCTTGTCTCTCCTCTTTTTCCTCTCTTCTCCTCTTCTTCCCTCTCCTACTCTCTCCTTCTCCTTCCTCTCTCCTCCTCCTCTTCTTCCTTTACCAGGTTTTGTTTCTCTCCTGGTGTCAAGGCCGCCATGCTGACGTGTTAATTGGAAACAACAGATTCATCTCCAGACATTATTATTATTATTTTTGTTTTTTTGTTGTTGTTTTGGGTTGTGGATTTTTTTTTTGTTGGGGGTGGGGGGGTGGGGGGGGGGGGGGGGTGGGGTGGGGGGGTGGGGGGTATGTACGTGTGTGTATGAGTGTTACAGGGGGTATTTGTGCCAGAGATCTTTGGAGGGTGGGGGCGGGGAGGGGGGGGGGGGGGGTGGGGGGAACCAACCAGAGAGAAAATATATTGGGGTGTGAGTGTTGGTGTTGGTGGGAAGGGTGATGTGTGTGTGTGTGTGTGTGTGGTGTTGTGTGTGTGTGTGTGTGTGTGTGTGTGTGTGTGAGTGTGTGTATGTGTGCGTGCGTGTGTGTGTGTGTAGTGAGGGTGCGAGTGGGGTGTATGTGTGTGTGAGAGAGAGGAAGGAGAGAGACAGATAGAGGAGAGAGACAAGAGAGAAGGAGAGGATGGGAGAGAGAGAGAGAGAGAGAGAGAGAGAGAGAGAGATATGAAGAAAATCGACTGTGTCTGTGTCTGTGCGTGTATGCTCGTATGTCGTGTGTGTGTGAGCGCGCGCGCGCGCGCGCGTGCTGCACAAGCAGGGCTTACATGTGCGTGCATAAACATGCACTATGAGCACAGAGGGAGAGGACGCACGTGAAACTATTGTGTGTTTCAACACAGCTGGCAAGCTGAAGTCTACCATACCCTTAGAGCGCTACAAGACTAAAACATGAATCCAACGAGAGAGAGAGGAGAGGAGGGGGGGGGGGGGGGGGGGGAGAGAGAGAGAGAGAGAGAGACAGGACGGGGCCCAGACAGACAGCGACAGAGAGACACAGAGACAGACAGACAGACAGATAGATAGATAGATAGGATAGATAGAATAAGCTACAGCAACCACCCCCTCCCCACACACACACACCCTAGCCCAACAACCCCCCCCCCCTCCAAACCTTTCCCCCATCTCAACCCCCACCCCCACCCCCCCACCCACCCACCCCCACACACTTTCAACCTCAGCACGCATGAAAAAAACCCACCAAAACATACACGCACACATGGATCTCGAAATTCACATGCAACAAGCTTGCCTCAATAGACAGCCACTACCACCACTAGCAACACACAAAATGTATGGCATGGTGTCCACGTCTATATGGAAAGCCCTAGGCTACTAGTAGAGGGGGGTGGCTTGTACAGTCTTTGAACGTGTTGTACCGGGTATAACGAACGCTGCTGTGCCTGTGTCGGACTCTTTATATTTATAATTTTAGTGTATATCCCAGTGTTTTGAGGGTGTCTGTTTGCGCGGAAGGTTTTGGGAGAGTAATCAGTTATTTTGTATTTTTGGTTTATGGTCTGCTGCGGGTTGTTCTTGCAGAACTTTGTGTTGGTCGTTTTTCCTTGCAAAAGGATTATATCATTGTTGGGGTTGTTGTTGTTCCAGAAAGAAGGTGAGAATAATATTATGGTGACGAGTGCGTTGGTGGGGGGGGGGGGGGGGGGGGGTGGTGAGGAACGGTGGTGGGTTTGCTGTGCGGGTTTGTGTTGTGTGTGTGTGTGGTGAGAGAGAGAGAGAGAGACAGAGACAGAGAACTCTGAACTCTGAACAAAGTCAGAATATGATGACCAGTGCGTTGGGTGTGTGTTTTGAGAAAGGGTCATGGGTTTGCCGTGCGTGTGTGTGTTGTGTGTGTGTGAGAGAGAGAGAGAGAGGGGAGTGTCAGTCAAGTCAAGTCAAAATTTTATTTCCAAATGGTACATTGAATAAGCAATGTGTGTGTGTGTGCGTGTGTGTGTGTGTGTGTGTGTGTGTGTGTGAGACAAAGAGAGAGACAGACAGAGACAGACAGACGGATATATGATATATCAAATCAAATTATTTTATTTCGATGATATAAGTACTCGTGTACTTTTTTACCACCAGTCCCCGCCCTTATTAGGGATATACCATGAGAGAGACAGACAGACAAAGAGTGAGAGATATCAAATCAAACTCTTTTTTTATTTCAATGATAACGAATAAGCGCTCGCGTGCTTTTTTTTTTTTTTTACATCCAATCCCCGCCTGAACAGAGCTGTGAATCATGGTAAAATATTATGTCACTTGGTTTGTTTGGGGTTGTTTTTTTTAATGGTGTCAAAATGTTTTGTTTCCCTTTTTGACAGTAAAAGCATCTTAATATAGCGTGTTGCTGTTTATATCACGTTGTGTGGTGTTTGATGATAGCTGTTGTTATTTGTTTTATGGTTTTGATTATATGGGGTGATAATGTTAAGTTTTGTTTTGTTTTGTTTTTTGCAGAAAGGTGACAACATCAAGAAGTTCAGAGAGGATGTAAGTATGCCTAATAAAATCTGTTTTGTCTGTCTGTCTGTGTTTCTGTCTGTCTTGTCAGTCTGTCTCTGTCTCTCTCTGTGTCTCTCTCTCTCTGCCTCTCTCTCTCTCTCTCTCTCTCTCTCTCTCTCTCTCTCTCTCTATGTAAAAGAATAGCACATGGGTGCTTATTCATTATCCTGAAATAAACCCTAGAATTTGTCAATATCTTTGTCATTCTCTCTCTCTCTCTTTCTCTCTCTCTCTCTCTCTCTCTCTCTCTCTCTCTCTCTCTCTCTCTCTCTCTCTCTGGATGTAAAAGAAAGCACATGGGTGCTTATTCATTATCCTAAAAAATAAACCCCGGAATTTGTCATTGTCTTTTTCATACTCTCTCTCTCTCTCTCTCTCTCTCTCTCTCTCTCTCTCTCTCTCTCTCTCTCTCTCACACCACACACACACACACACACACACACACACAACACTCTCTGGATGTAAAAAAACCCCAGCAAGGGTGCTTATCCATTATCCTAAAAATAAACCCAGAATTTGTCATTGTCATTGTTTTTGTCATTCTCTCTCTCTCTCTCTCTCTCTCTCTCTCTCTCTCTCTCTCTCTCTCTCTCTCTCTCACTCACTCTCTCTCTCTCTCTGGATGTAAAAGAAAGCACATGTGTATGCGGTTTTGTAAATTCTGTCATCTTTTCCTACCGGCACACAATGGCCTACTCTTACGAAAAGCGGAACAGAATTTAACGAGTGGGCAAGATGTTCTGCTGCGTTCGCACACGGGCCTCGGTTTATAGTCTCATCCAAAGACTTCTGTGGTTACACAACTACTGTTGGTCGCATAAAATCCACAAATCGCTGGACACAAAAAAATAATAATAATAAAAAATTTTAAACCTCGAAAATGACCTTGATCCGAATCATGTAGCCCGCCATTTAAGTGATGAATGATTCCCCAGATGGGTCTATTTAATATGGTTATGTAACAAACAGCTTTTCTACAGATTCAATCTAGTAAGATTTATGTGGAAATAGCAATTCTAGAAAGTAAATTGTCAGTGAAAAATTAGGTTTGTCTGGAAAATGGGGACATCGCTTCTTTGTTTTTTTACGAATGCTTTATCTCAGAGATGTAGGTTATGAGCAATATTATCAAGTGCACACACACGCACTCCCACGCACACACACACAGATATAGAGAGATAGAGAGAGTACAGCTTTGGTGATTGCTTATGAAGGCCCATGCAATAAAACAACACTTTCCTGGGTTTATTTTAAATATATATTATTTTCCAGTCACTCACGCTTTAACCTTTATAATCACCTTACCGTATTCCTCTGCTTTGTTTTTCTTTAATAATAAGCGATTTTGTTTAGGAAAAGAAAAAATCTTGGTTTTATGCCTTTCAACAACAACAACAAGAAGAAAAGCAACTAAAACAAAAGATTAGGCAAGTTTAGTTTTGTCAAGTTTTGTTCCTGCCCACAGTTCAGATATGAGGCCTCCGCCATGGTCAAATCTACCGTCATGTACACGTTTGAATCTGTAGCCAATGATAACTTGATAGATAATTTGGATAATGCGTGCGTGCGTGCTTAGGCACGTCTGGGCGAGCGTGTTATCCTTGAAGTGCTTTGCCCTGTAGGCTTATGAAAGATGTTTAGCCACCACAATGGGCCCCCCTCGTGGGGTGCTGTTATCTCCAGTGAGTGTCATTGATATTGTAGACAATGGGGTTTCGTACAAAGCTCAAACTTGTATCAGCCGCTTATGCTTGATACACGTTGTTGCTCGTTGTTTGTTCCTTTGTTCCATGTTTGTTTGTTTGTTATTTTAATTGTACAAAGTAGGTGCTTAGACTTGATTCAGCTATCTGTGTTTGTGTGAGAGAGAGAGAGAGAGAGGAAGGGGGGGTGGGTATCAGCTGCTTATGCTTGATACACGTTGTTACTGGTTGGTTTTTTTGCTTTGTTCCATGTTTGTTTGTTACTTTAATTCGATAGAGTTGGTGCTTAGTCTTGATTCAGCTATCTGTGTTTGTGTGTGTGAGAGAGAGAGAGAGAGAGGAAGGGGGGGGAGGGGGGGGGGTATCAGCCGCTTATGCTTGATACACGTTGTACTCGTTTTTTTCCTTTGTTTCATGTTTGTTGGGGTTTTTTGTTTGTTATTTTAATTGTACAAAGTTGGAGCTTAGTCTTGATTCATTTATCTGTGTTTGTGTGTGTGAGAGAGAGAGAGAGAGAGAGGGGAGGGGGCTGGGGGGTTGGACTTTTAAAATGCTTGGGGCTTTTGGAGCTAAAAGTTGGTAACAGGAAATTGTGAAGATTTTTCTGTGTAAAGCTGAATTACGGTTCACAAACATGCTTTACAACCGTAATTAGTTAACTTTACGCATAAAAATCTTCGCATTTGCCCGTAACAACTTAAAAAGCAAATAAGACTCCCAAACCAAACAAACAAACAAAAACAAAAAGCAGGCTTTGGGCAACATGCACGCACTTGTCTAGCCTTAAGATGAGGTCGATAGTCGTGTTATGTGTGTTCAGGGGTAGGATGAAAAGAGATAATAATCTGCGTTTATGGAGGAATTGATGGGCATAACTTTGCACCAGTGGACATAATACCTTTGTGCAGTATTTAAAAATTGTATCAATAAAGCACGGTTTACCTTTTACGCACGCGCGCACTATCAAACGTATACACACACACACACACACACACACACACACACATGTGCATACCCCTCCCCCTTTAACACACACACGCACGTGCGCGCGCGTGCACACACGCACACACACACACACACACACACACACACACACACACACACTTTCCCGTCAGATATCACTATTTAGTGGAAGGACGTTAAACTGAAGAACAACTACACACACACACGTACATATGAGCAAACAAAATTACACACAAACTTCTTCTTTGTCGTCGTCATCGTCGTCGAACGTTCAGACAGCAGAAGCAAAGCGTTGTCCGTCACCTAAGCGAAAATGCGTAGCGCTGCCGGTAAGCGCCTGACAAGTCAGGCCCAGCGCATTCCGATTTCGGAGAACGGACCAAGAAGGCAGAAAATAATCAAGAAAGAGGTGACAAGAAAAAAAGGAACAAAGCAGAAACAAAGAGGGATAGAAAAGAGGGAATTCCTGGCTCAGAATTTCAGAAGGTGGGAATGTTATTTATACTAACAGGCCCCCGGCATGGGGGGGGGGGGGGGGGGGGGGGGGGATAATTACACGCAAAAAGACGAGAAATATTCACAACAGCAACAACAACCAAAAAAGAAATTAAAAAACCTCTAACCACTCTTAACATTCTTTGAACCCCGAAAGACTTCCAGTATATTCCAATAACCTATTATGTCGTATACCTCTCTTGTGTCTTTCGAGATTATGATACGTAATCAATGTGCCTACTGTCAGTATTATGAAATTGCCCTTCATGGGATGACTAAAGTGTTTTTGACTTGGACTTGACTTGGACTTTGACTCGGTCTTGACTTTGACTTGACTTTGACTTGGTCTTGGACTTTGACTCGGTCTTGACTTGGACTTTGACTTTGACTCAGTCTTGACTTGGACTTGAATTGGTCTTGAATTGGTCTTGACTTGACTTGGACTTGACTTGGACTTTGATTCTGTCTTGACTTTGACTTGACTTGAACTTTGACTCGGTCTTGACTTGGACGTGACCAAACTTGGACTTGGACCTTGACCAAACTTGGACTTTCACCTTGACTTAACTTGAACTTTGACTTGACTTTCATTGATGATCACACACACGGCTGTTTTTTGTTGTGCGGCTTGCAGAGCGGTGCCAAAATCAACATATCAGACGGGTCGTGCCCAGAAAGGATTGTCACTGTGACCGGGTCCATCGAGACCATCTTCAAAGCCTTCACCATGATCTCCAAAAAGTTTGAAGAGGTAACCCACCCACCTACCTACCTTCGTTTTGTTGTGGGACTGGTTTGATTGTTTGAATTTGTGGGGTGGGAGGTAGAGTGTGTGTAGGGGGGTGCATGATGATGGTGACGGTGATGGTGACGGTGATGGTCACGGTGATGTTGACGGTGACGGTGATGTTGACGGTGACGGTGATGGTAATCATGGTGATCGTGATGTTGATGGTAACGGTGATGTTGATGGTAACGGTGATGTTGATGGTAACGGTGATGTTGACAGTGATGGTGATGTTGACAGTGATGGTGACGGTGATGGTGACGGTGATGGTAACAGTGATGGTAATCATGGTGATGTTGATGGTAACGGTGATGGTAACGGTGATGGTAACGGTGATGTTGACGGTGATGTTGATGGTGATGGTAACGGTGATGGTACCGGTGATGATGACGGTGACGGTGATGGTGATCATGGTGATGGTAACGATGATGGTGATGATTATGATGATGATGGTGATGGTAACGATGATGGTGATGATTATGATGATGATAGTGATGGTGATGATTTGCAGGACCTGCAGAATGTGCCCACAACCCCCAAGCCGCCGGTGACCCTGCGCCTGGTGATGCCTGCCTCCCAGTGTGGCTCCCTGATCGGGAAGCAAGGCTGCAAGATCAAGGAGATCAGAGAGGTCAGTCACTGTACGCCTATCTGTCTGTGTGTCTGTGTGTGTGTGTCTTGTGTGTGTGTGTGTGTGTGTGGTGTGTTGTGGGTGGGGGGGTGGGGGTGTGCGTGTGTGTGTGTGTAGTGTGTGTGTTGTGTGTGTGTAGTGTGTTGTGTGTGTGGGGGGGGGGGGGTGGGTGTTGTGTGTTGTGTGTGTTATGTGTGTGTGTACGTGTGTGTGTGTGTGCTGTGTGTGTGTGTTGTACGTGTGTGTGTGTGTGTTGGAGTAGTGGTGGTTGGTGTTTGGTTTGGGTTGGGTTTGGGTGTTTTTTTCTTATACTTGCTGTGTGTGAGTGTGTTGTGTTGTGTTGTGTCTCTGTCAGTCTTGGCTGGCTGGCTGTCTGTCTCCTCCCTCTCTCCCTCTCTCTCTCTCTCTCCTCTCCCCACTTCCCTCCCTCTCCTCTCCTCCCCCCCCCCCCCCCCCCCCCCCCCCTCTCTCTCTCTCTCTCTTCTCGTCGTCATTATCGTTGTTTTCATTAACTTATTGGTGGTGTTGTTGTTTTGGTTGTCGTGATGGTGGTGGTGGTGGTGGTGGTGGATAGGGGGAGGGGGGAGATGTATGCGTGTATGCCAAGCCTTTCATGGAGAGCTATAATGACCAAGGGAAAAAATCGAGGGAGGTAAGGGTTTGGGGGCTGGGTTGGTTGGTTGGTTTGGTTTGGTTTGGTTTGGTTTTTTGTCGTCTGTTCGTGATCTCGTTGTATGTTTTTTGTTTGTTTTTTTTTGGGTGGATGGGGGATGTTAGTGGTAGTAGTTCGGTGGCGATTGTGTGTGTCTGTGTGTGTGTGTGTCTGTTCATGCATGCATGCATCTAAGGAGGATAGATGTATGTGTGCATCTCGATCCTTATATCTACACACAACTAAAAGAGGGAGGGAGGGAGGAGGAGGGAGGGAGGAGAGAGAGAGAGAGAGAGAGAGAGGAGAGAGGAGAGAGAGAGAGAGAGAGAGAGACGGATAGACAGAGAGAGGGGGGGGGGGGGGACGGCGGCAAGGAGAAGGGAGGGTGGGGGAGGAGGAGGGAGGAGGGAAGGAAAAAACAGACAGAAGATCAAAGAAAGAAAGAACAAGAAAGAAAGAAAAGGAAAAGAGAGGAAAAGAAAGAAAGAGAAAGAAAGAAGAAAGAAAGAAGAAAGAAAAAAGCAGGAAAAGAAAACAAACACAACAGCAAAGTGGCCAACCATGCGCGTGCATAACCTTCACATGACTAATAAGCAGTGATGAAGAAGACATGACGATGTCCATCACTAATCAACAAGCCCCTTAACACTCCCACCCGCCAGAAACATCCCCCAGCCCCGCCCTCCCCAAGCCTCCCTCCCTCCTCCTAAGACCCCCCCCCCCCCCTCCCTCCCTCCCACCCCCACCCCCCCCAGCTTCATAATTTTGTTTTCATCATTCTCTTTATTTTTATTTTATTCTCTCCCCTACCCCATTCCACCCCCGCCCCCTCCCATTCCCCAAGCCCCTCCCCCCTCCCCTCAAGCCCCCCCCCCCCCACCCCCAAGCCCCACCCCCACCCCAAGCCCCCCACCCCCGTCCCTCTCCCCCCTCTCCCCACCCCCCAGCTCCGTATTTTTTTTTCCATCATTCTCTTTAGTTTTTATTCTCTCCCCCCTTCCCTACCCCATTCCAGCCCCCCACCCCCCACCCCCACCCACCCACCACCTCTACCACCACCTCTACCACCATCACCCCCCCCCCCCCCCCACCCCCCACCCCCACCCCCGTATCCTCCATGATACATAACGTAACTGTTTACAGCTGTTGCTACACACACGAGTAAGATACAAAGAGTATTATGATTGTATACACGTCAGCATCAGACCCCGTGGCTGGTTTTTTTGTTGTTGTTGGTTGTTGTTGTTTTTAATCCTTTGCTTACTGGGGTTGGTTGGGGTGGAGAGTCGGGGGGAGTTTTTGATGTCTTGTTTGGTGTGTTACTTAGTCACTCCGGTGTTCATCATGCAGAACGGGTTACACACCTTTTTTTTTTTTTTTTTTTTTTTTTTGTAGAGTATAGGCCCAAGTTTTGTGACCCATGAGTGTGAATGATGCTGTTAATGTTGTGTCCCTAACGGGCACAGTTGTTCTTAAAGGGATTTTTTTATTTTATAAAATAAAACAACATAAAGAAAGAAAGAAATTTGGGAGTACACTATGGAAAAGTTGATGTTAGGGTATTATTAAAGTCTTTTTTGGTTTTTAGTTGGCTGATGACAAGCGTTTCGTTTTTTGTTATCAACATTGATGTAAACGTGACAAAATATGACCAGACAGATTCTACAGTTTATTATGAGAGAGGGGGGGGGGGGGAATGGAGAGGGAGAGGGATGGAGAGGAGAGGGAGGGGAGAGCTAGAGAGAAAGAGAGAGAAAGAGAGAGATGGAGAGAGAGAAAGTGAGAGAGAGGGAGGGTGAGAGAGAGAGGGGGGGAGAGAGAGATGAAGAGAGAAAGAGAGAGGGAGAGAGAGAGGGAGAGAAAGAGAGAGAGACGGAGAGAGAAAAGAGGGAGAGAAAGAGGGAGGAGAGAGAGAGAGTTGGAGAGAAAGAGAGGGAGAGAGAGAAAGAGATAGAGAGAGAAGGGTGTGAGAGAGAGGAAGAGAGATGAAGAGAGAGATGGAGAGAGAAAGAGAGGGGGGGGGGAGCAGGCTGCTTGAAAACATTAAAAGAAGTCCTTGATATTTACTGAGAAATCTGTGTATGAATCTGGAGAGAGAGAGAGAGAGAGAGAGAGAGAGAGAGAGAGAGAGAGAGAGAGAGAGAGAGAGAAAGCAACACATGGCATAATTTATAATTATTATATAGTAGGTTGCCCACAGACAGGTGTCAGTCAGCTGGAACCAAAGTGTGTGTCCTCTCCAAGACAAGTCTGCAGGCAGGCAGGCAGGCAACACGACAGCATCAGAAGCAGCTAGCTACCAACAGAAAAAAAAAAAACAAGAAAGGAAAAAAAAGAAGAAAAAATATTAAGGAAAAAAGTGGGGTTGTTATTAGCTCAAACCAGATGCAGCAATGTTAAAAGAGATTCTGAAATGTTACCGGTCTTCTGTACGAAAGCAAACGTTTCATTATGCTTCCTCGTTTGTTGTTTGTTTGTTTGCTTGTTTGTTTGTTTGTTTGTATGCCCATCTCCTCTCGCTCGCTGCTTTTCCTTCCCTTGACCCTAAAGAGGGCAGGTACCCATTTACAGCTGGGTGAACTGGTGGGGGACTGTACTGAAGCCAAGGCGCGCAAACGGTCACCCATCCTCTTGGTAACCACGCTCAATACTGCTTAACCTTAGCTGGGGAGAAGCGAGTGCTCTGATTACTGACCTATCCCGTCCCCAATAAGGAGTTTTTTTAAATCAGTTACAGACCAAGGGATCACAAGGATAGACCGTGAAGAAAGTGAAGAGACAGAGAGAGGGTGAAAGAGTCGGTACCTCCAAAGACAGCAAGAAAATCGTGAATAATAAAAGCAGCCGATTGAATGACAGCCTGAAGATTTGCCATCACTTTACCCTGAGGAAGAAGAACAGGAGGAGGAGG
Organism: Rapana venosa; assembly: GCA_028751875.1. Lineage (NCBI taxonomy): Eukaryota > Metazoa > Mollusca > Gastropoda > Neogastropoda > Muricidae > Rapana > Rapana venosa. The sequence goes on along the minus strand of CM054159.1, from coordinate 10,845,312 downwards.
AGGACAGCACCACACCCCCCCCATCCCCCACCACCCCACCCAAACCCCCTCACAAAAACAGCAAGTCTTTCCTCGTGAAGAGTTTACGAGTAGTTCACGCACGCTTCGGCTCGACTTTACCTCGTGATTGAAAACATGTGTAAGAAATGTCAGATCTGTCGTGGAACGTGAGCCACGACGAATACGTCTCACACCCGTCACCCCTTACCTCCCCAACAACAACCCCCCCCCCCCCCCCACCCCCACACCCCCCCCCCTACCAGGTCTCTCAGCCTTCCCTCCCCCCTCCCCACCCCACTACCCCTCAGCCTGCCTCCCCTTCCCACCCCTCCAGCACCAAATCCCAAACCTTTAACCTCCACCCCACCTCATCCCCCCCAAAATCATCGTCTTTTGTTTTGAAGGTCGGGCCAGAGTTCTCAGATTAGCAGTGATAGCAGAGACATGAGATGAAGGAAGGAAGGAAGGAAGGGGGGAGGGAGGGCTGTCTCTTCAGGCAGAATCCTGACTAGACAGAGAGAGAGAGAGAGAGAGGGGGGGGGGAGGGGGGGGGGAGAGTGAGAGAGAGACAGAGAGAGACAGACAGAGAGAGAGAGAGTGATGTTATGTCCCTCAGTGCAAGACACGTGGTTTGGAGACAAAGCAGTTGTTTCCTCGACCTCATCCCCCTCCTCCTCCTATCCCCCCACCCCCACCCCCACTGCCCTCCCTAGCCCTCCCTAGTCCCCCCCCCCCTCCCCCCCAGCCCCCCCCCCCCCCCCCCCCCCCACCACCACCACCACCACTAACAACTACCTTTTAAAAGTGTCAATGCCCCTTGATTTCATAAACGAGCCAACTCGCCAAGTTGTGAGCCAACAGTTGGGCCGCACACCGGTATTAAAAATATCACTCTTTTTCCTTCTGTTTCTCTATGTGACTCTTATATTCATACCGCACGTTAGTACTAAGGCATCCACAGAGATTTAAAAAAAAATAATAATAATAATAATAATTTTTTTAAACCACTTTTTTGTGAAAGACTAGCCTCTGACTCAAAACTCATGTGATTTTGAATAAATTTGGTAGGTTTTAATGTTGTTTTTTTTAATTTGCAAAGACTGTACCCCCCCCCCCCCCCCCCCCACCCCTCAGTCCTTTGTCGTCTGCTAGCTTCCTTACGGCAATATGTATGCGCGGGGTCAACGCTGTAGGAATACAGGCAATCCTCATTTGATGATTATTTCCAACTTTCTCTGACTACCTGGTATTATTGCTCTATGTCTTCAATCCCCAAAACAAGTGCACAGTGCATTTTTTCATACTTAAACAAATCTGTGAATATCACCAACTTTTTTTCGACTCGCACTCTATGGAAGATATTACATGACCCACAAATTAATACCGGTGTGTAGCCGGGGTATAGTGACCCACAAATTAATACCGGTGTGTAGCCGGGGTATAGTAGTAGTAGTAGTAGTAGTAGTAGTGGAAGTAGAAGTAGTAGTAGGGGTAGTAGTAGTAGTAGTAGAAGTAGAAGTAGTAGTTATAGTAGCTGGCAGCCAGTGTTGTGTTTTCTGTGTTTTAAGGTGTCTTGCTGTTTCATTGTTGTTTGTTATAGTGTGTGTGTGTGTGTGTGTCTTTATGAGCATGGGCATGGTGTGCACACACAGGTGCGCACGTGTGCATGCTCGCACGTGCACACTCGCAAACAACATTATGGTAAGCTTGCGTACATGCGCACGCTCATACACACACTCACACACAGGAAAACAAAAGAAAAGAAGGTAGATAAAAGAGAGTATTTGGGGATTGGGTAAGAAAAGAGAGAGGGGGGGGGGGGGTTAGGGGAGCTAGAGGGAAGAGAGAGACAGAGAGAGAGACAGAGAAGTTGTCACAGAGGAGAGAAACACAGAGACAGAGAGAAAGGGGGAGAGAAGAGAAACTGGGATCAGCAGACAAGAAACACACACACACACACACACACACGCACGCACACACACACACACACAGAATGATTTCTTTTTTTTGTATGACTCTTTGTATAGCAACACTGATGATGTCATCAGCCATACTGTAGATTCCTGATAGGTAAAGGAGGAGGGAGAGAGAGAGGGAGACAATGACAATGACAAATTCTTTTATTTCGAGGATAATAAATAAGCACTCATGTGCTTTTTTACATCCAGTCCCCGCCCGTAGGGATACATCTTAATAATAACCCAATACTTATACTCTCACACAGTAGAAACAAAGGGAAATAACCCTTTTCAAAACAAAAAACCCCAAAACAACAACAAAAAAAACAAACATATAAAAGGAAACAAACATATAAAGAAAACTCTAGAAACACCACCCCCTCACCCCCTAATAAACCTAACCAAAACAAACAAACAAACAAAAGAAAAGAAAAAGAAAAAAACAAACCAATAAAAAGAAGAAAAAAAGTAAAAAACAAACAAACAACAACAACAAGAATAACAACAAAACCAAGAAAAATAACAACTACCAAACTTAATAAGTCATAAAAATAAACATCTACACATTTTCAAATGGTACACATACTTGTTACATATGACAATAAGATATTGAAATAGGGCATTCATTAAAACTTAAGTATAGTCGACAAGCCTAATAAAGTATTGAAAATATAAAGTATGAATCCGTCATCAGGGTACAGGGAGAGAGAGAGAGAGAGAGAGAGAGAGAGAGAGAGAGAGGAAGAGAGAGAGAGAGAGAGAGAGAGAGGGGGGGGGGACACAGACAGGGACAGAGAGACAGGGACAGAAAGAGGGACACAGAGAGAGGGGGGAGAGACAGAGAGAGGGAGAGAGACAGAGACAGCGAGAAGTAAAGGGGTGGGGGGGGGGGGGGGGGGGGGGGGCGCGGTTCATAATCATTATTTCTTCTGCCAGCACGGTTATGACCCTCTATCCATCCCTTACTATACATGTATACATCAGCACCGCACGTTTCCCTTTGTATTGGCACACAGAGAGGGAGAGAGAGAGAGGGGGGGGGGGGAGGGAGGGAGGGAGGGAGAGATAGACAATGACAATGGCATTCTTTTATTTCGAGGATAATGAATAAGCACCCATGTGGGGGGGTTTTACATCCAGTCCCCGCCCTTAGGGATATAATATGATAATAAAATAAAATAAAGCCCATACCAAATCACTCGTACAGTATACGGGAAACAAAATATCTACACCCCCCCCCCCCAACCAAAAATCACCCAAGAGAGAGAGAGAGAGAGAGAGGAGAGAGAGAACGCAACAACAAGTAATAAAGAAAGCAAAACAGAAAACACAGAAACAACCGTAAAAATAGCAAAGAAACCAAGAGCAAAATAAAAGCAGCAGCAACAGACAACATGGGGGGAGAGAGAGAGAGTGAGAGAGAGAGAGAGCATTCTGGCGCAAAGACAGGAATTGTTCCAGACCAGTTCTTGTAATGACTGTAAGCACAAAGGCAGAAGTTCGGAGACAGGGATATAAATTGCAAAGTAAGGTGAAAAGATAAAGGTGTCAACGCAAATTAAGGTGAAAAGGTAAAGGTGTCAGTCAACACAAAGTAAGGTAAAAAGGTAAAGGTGTCAACGCAAAGGTAAAAAGGTAAAGGTGTCAACGCAAAGTAAGATAAAAGGTAAAGGTGTCAATGCAAAGTAAGGTAAACAGTTAAAGGTGTCAACGCAAAGTAAGGTAAAAAGGTAAAGGTGTCAACGCAAAGTAAGGCAAAACGGTAAAGGTGTCAACGCATAGTAGGATATAAAAAAGGTAAAGGTATCAACGCATAGTAGGATATAAAAAAAAGGTAAAGGTGTCAACGCAAAGTAAGGCCAAACGGTAAAGGTGTCAACGCATAGTAGGATATAAAAAAGGTAAAGGTATCAACGCATAGTAGGATATAAAAAAAAAGGTAAAGGTGTCAACGCAAAGTAAGATAAAAGGTAAAGGTGTCCCATAACCTATGTGGTCGTAGGCGAGCGAATCAAACTTGCGATTTTTCATTTTCTAAATGGGTGGGTGGGGTTACCTCAAGACCACCAGAATCCCTCCGTTTTTCTCTTGTCTTATTCAACAACAACCCTACGCGCGCGCACACACACTCACGCACGCACACACACACTACACACATTACACTACACACACATCACCCTACACACAAGCATCAACATAAATGCCCCTGCCCTTCCTATGTCTAATAACACTTTGAGTGAACAGACGTAAAATCGAAGCAGCGACAACATTCACTACACACACACACTACACACTACAGCACAGACACACTCACACACCACACACACACTACACATACACGCACAGACACCACACACACACACCACACACACACTACACACTACACGCACACACACACGCGCACACACACGCACACACACACACACACAGTGTTGCAGTGTATTATTTTATTTATTTTCTTCGTCTTTTTTTCTTGTTGGTATACTTTATTGGTAAAGGTTGTAATAATGTAGTACTTCAATATTATCATTCAGAAATTTTTGTTCCGAGATAGATGGCTTGATGAAAAAAAAGCAAATGCATTGCTTAATTCAATGAACCATCTGGAAATAAAACTTTGACCTGACTTCACACGCACACACACACACACACACACGCACGCACGCACGCACGCACGCACGCACGCACGCACACCACACACACACACACACACACACACACACATATTTCCCAAAGCCCCAAAGTCAAAATCTGGAACTCCAGGGCAAAAACCAAAAAACCCAACAACAAACAAAAACCAATAAAACCCATACAACCAGATGTTCGAACATCAAACTCAAACCCTCTCCTTTCCCTCTTTATACATCCCCAGTTCTAACCACTGAATTATTCCCCCTGCACCCTTTTCACCACTCTCCCCACCCACCCACCCTCAAAGACTTTTTAAAAATCTTTACTTTATTCTTTTATTTCGAGGATATTGGAATAAGCTTTTATGTGCTTTTTTTTTTTACATCCAGCCCCCCCGTATGTATGCGGTTTTGTAAATTCTGTCATCTGTTCCAACCGGCACGCAATGGACTACTCTTACGAAAAGCGGAACAGCTTTTAACGTGTGCGCGCAAGATGTTCTGCGTGCGTGCGTGCGTGCGTTCGCACACGGGGGCCTCGGTTTATAGTCTCACAGCGAAGGCCTTTTTTTTAAGGGGGGAGATAAGAGTGGAGTCTGCACTGATGTTTTAACTCCAGGGGGAAAATTATCCCCCCTTGAACGGGAATCGAACCCTGGGATCGTCTAGATTGCCAGCGCAATGTTCTAACCACTAGGCTATCCCATCCCTCCCACCCCACCATCCCCCACCCACCATCCTATCCTTGGAGGAAGAGAGAGAGAGAGAGAGAGAGAGAGAGAGAGAGAGAGAGAGAGAGAGAGAGAGAGAGAGAGCGGGGTGGGTGGGTTGGGGGGGGGGGGGGGGAGGGTAGAGGGTGTAAGGAGGGCAACTGATAGCCCCCCGATAGTTTGCCCTATGTTGTCCTCGTCTAGCTGGCTGGCTGGGAAGGGGAAACAACTAGCATCCTGCCTGGAAGAAGGGGGGGGGGGGGGGGGGGGGGGGGGAGGGGTCTGCCCCTGCAATCGGCACGTGCGGCGCTTTCCGAGTGATGAAGAACACGTGTAGGAAATGTCAGATATGTGAGGGGAGGGGGAGGTGGGGGACGCGGGGGGGGGGGGGGGGGGGGAGGTGGGGGATGAGGTGAGGTGGGGGGAGAGGGGAGGGGAGAGAGAGAGAGAGAGAGAGGAGACAGAGAGAGGTGAGGTGAGGGAAGGGGGGGGGGGGGAGGAAAGAGAGACAGAGAGAGAGAAACGGAGAGAGGTGAGGGAGGAGGGGGGGGGGGGGGGGGAGAGAAGACAGACAGAGTCACAGAGAGAGGGAGACAGAGAGAGGTGAGGTGAGAAGTGGGGGGGGGTGGGGTGGAGGAGAGACAGAGTCAGAGAGAGAGAGACAGGCAGAGATAGAGACACACAGAGAGAGACAGACAGAGAGAGGAAGAGAGGAGGAGGAGGAGAGAGGGAAGCTAAAGAAGGTTGTTTTTTGTTGTTGGTTTTTTGGGGGGAGGGAGGGGGGACATGGAGGGGGGGAGGGAGGAGGAGGGCTTGGTGCTCCTGCTGTCCTCCTCCTCTCGCTCTCTCTCTTCTCTCCTTCCTCCTCCTTTCCTCCTTCCATCTCCTGATCCACCCCACCACCCCACCCCCATCCCCTTATCCCCGCCACCTTTTCTTCTTTCCCATCTTCCAACACCTTGAAGGTGAAAACTGTCACAGACTAACTGCTCTGGATGGCCTATTTTATAAATATGTTCAGTCTTCCTGAAGTCCGGTTAGGAGTGACGTCATTGGCAAGATTTGGTTAGGTTTTGTTTTTTGTTTTTTTTTGTTTTTTGGTTTTCGTTTTTTTTCCAAAGGGAACAGCATGTACATATTTGTTGGGTTCTGCCACTGAAAAAAAAAGTTTAAAAGACGTAAATCCTACTTTAAGAGAAAAATTTTCACCCTACACAGTGCTCTTATTTGTTCATCAGCGCTGGGCTTTATCCTAGTTTTTGATTAAACCATTGACGCTGGGGGCAACAGCAAAGTGAGAGGCTGTATGACCAGTGGCTTTCCCACTCATGGAATTCCACTTTACAGCTTAGTCTTTAGTGATCGACTATGACTCTTTGACTAGGAGGCTTGACTCGCACAGTCCTTATGTGCTGCAGCCCTGGGGGCTGGTTGGCCTTTGGAGAACATCTCCAACGCTGACTGTCCTTATGCCCACTTGGCCGAGAGAGTGGGGATGTGCTGTGGGCAAGGCATCTCCACTATAATTAAATTTCTGCCCAGTTTCCAAAACAGCAGCTGCCTCCTCTGCTGTTTTGGAGGTCATCGTCGGACACGATGGACAAACATACATTTGTTCCTCCATGAACGGTGAGAAACAAAATTGGATTATGACTGGTGACGTTATAATATAATTATCTAACATGACTTCAGGATCAAACATAGGCCTGAGAAGACCTGTAAGTAGCTGGGGTTTTTTTGGGGTTTGTTTGTTTTCTTTTCTTTTAAAGGAGATGGGGGCGGGATGTTCATATTTTTTTCTGAAAATCTTTATCTAAAACAAGTGGGTATTGCATGGGAATATTTTTGGTAAAGATTTATATTTCTGAAAAGTGGACATTCTATGTTAATATTTTTTCTGAACATTTATATTTTTAAAAAAGAGTTAGTTATCGCATGTTAATATTTTTTCTGAAAATTTATATTTTTTAAAAGTGAACATTCCGTGTTGGTGATTTTTTCTCTGACAAATTTTATTTTTAAAAAGTGGACATTCTATGTTAATATTTTTTTCTGAAAAATTATATTTTTAAAAAAAAGAGTGGTTATTGCATGTTAATATTTTTGTGAAAATGTATATGCTTTTAAAAAAAAGAACATTCCATGTTGATAGTTTTTTCGAAAAATTTATATTTTCAATGTTAATATTATTTCTAAAAATTCTTCTTTTTTAATAAAAAAAGAAAAAGTGGATATTGCCAGTGACAGTAAGCCTCAACTAGACTTGGAGAAGGTTTGAACATAAACTCCCTCAGTATATATATAACAGCTTCTACCCACGAAAATGAGTAAGAGAGGAGAGGGCAGCAGGGCACCGTGGGAGAAGACGGGTAGCAACTGAGATGGAAGGGAGGGGTGGGGGGTGAGGAGGGGGAGTGAGGAGGGGGTTGTTTGTTATTATTGATTGTTAAGTAGGGCGGGTGATTGGACAGATTTGGACAGGTTTCTGTAGTTTGGGAGTGGGATCAGCACAGAAGGAAAACAAAGTGTTCCGTAGATCTTGGGTGGTACCGAGTAGATAGATTGTGAGCGGTCTTTTTTTGTGGTGTCGCTAACGGCAGTCTGTCCGTATCTGGCCGCTGTGTGTTTGTAGAAGAGGCGGCTGCAGTTGTATAACGAGGGTGTCACCTTTTTCACCTTGAGGAGGCTGAGCGTGTGTGTGTGTGGGGGGGGGGGGGGGGGGGGGGGGGGGTGAGGGAGAGGGAGGGGGGTGGAGGGAGGGGAGAGTCAGATATGTTCGTTTTCTGTTTGTAGTATTCTGTGGTCAGTTTACAGATAATATATAATATATATTATATTACACATCTGTGTAGGCACAGGTGCTTGCGTGCGTGCGCGCGCGCGTGAGTGAGCATACACATCCACATCACATCACAATGCACCATACACACGGGGGGTGTGGGAGAGAGAGAGAGAGAGAGAGAAGAGAGAGAGAGAGAGAGAGAGAGAATTTCACAGGATGACACAGAGGAGAGAGATGGGGTTAAGAGCGAGAGACCCACACAGAAACAGACAGAGTCAGAGAGGGAGAGAGGTGGGTATTTAGAAAAAATATATATGCCTGCAAGCCACACACACAAACACACCTACATACAGAGATGGATAGATAGCTAGATACAGCAGCTTACAGAAAGAAAACACAATCGTGACCCTATTTATTTGTCAGCCAGCTTTGGGGTTTTGGGAGGTATTTGCCCCTCGAGGCAACATCGTAGGTATATACATACGTACATACATACCACACACAGAGATAGATCTCCTCCCTAAAAGCCTCGTAGCTCAAACAGATGGTGCATGCAGTATACAGAAGGGTCTAGTTCAGCGAGAATTTCTGTAACAGTGTAAGTGCTGACCATATATAAGCAAAGCCAAGCCAAGCCAAGCCAAGCCAAGCCACTGAGCTATTTATTATCACACTGTGTCCAGCATAGTAGATAAGGCGGGACACACACTTGTATGTATGTATGTATGTATATTGATAGAAGTAAAGGGGCGGGCAGGGGGGATGGGCCCTCTTCTTGAATACTGACCATCTGCTGTCCAGTCCAGCGAGTCCAGCTGTTCTCTGTAGAATTCGTTTCTTTATTATGGATGCGAAAACTTTATTATCTTTTACTAGGTGGTGTGGTTTTTTTCTCTCTGTATAAGAAGCAAATAAAAGAGGGGGAAAAAAACCCACAACACCTGCAAGTGTTGGGCAGAACATATGTTTAAACTTTTTCTGTGTATCATATTTTGTGTGGTTGTGGTTTACTCTTCAAACAGATGCAAACTAGCCTAGTGGATTGAAACCTGGGCCCTTTCTGTCCTGAATTCTTGGGTAGTGGGTTCAATTCTCCAAAATGCTCCAAAAAGGACATTAATGGTTGGGAAGGGGTGGGGGGGGGGGGGGGGGGGGGGTTACACTAGTTCAGGTCAATCTCTGTACTGTAATACTCCACGCTTTCAACCTGATTTGCGTATTGTACGATGCAGGATAGATAGGTGTCTGGAGAGAGGCTACGGGGTTTGTTCCTTGGTGGTTCACTAGTGGTGAGATTTTGCGTATGCGACCGTGTTTCGCCCATCATAATAATAATAATAATAAATGGAATTTATTTAGCGCTATATCTTGCAAAAAACAAATCAAAGCGCTTTCATTCATCCTACTCATTCACATGCAGCCTTACAAATTCAAATGTATACACATACGCTCGCACGCACACACGCACGCACTCATGCACGCACACACACACACTCACAAACACACACACACACACACATACACACACACTCACGTACACACATAAAAGGTTGTACACTCTGGCAGGGTGATGACGGGGTTTGGGCTGTTGAGGGCAGGGACAAACATGAAATGGAACAAGAGGGGAAAGAAAATCTTAGGTTCGAAATACATGTGTCTTGAGGCCGGATTTAAAAGCGTCATAAGGTAGCAGCTGCATCAAGGAATAGACATCGGATATACTGTGTCAGTCTTTGATGAGCTGCAATAGTAGGAGTGGAACCTAGTGTGCACTCAAGCGCTCATCAGCGCCGTTTGTCAAACATCCAGTTGGATTCTTCTTCGTCGTCGTCGTCGTCGAACGCTCAGACAGCAGTTATCATTGTCTACCATATGAGGTCAAATGCGTCGCGCTGCCGTTAAGCCCCTGACAAGTTAGGCCCAGCGCATCATCCGACTTCGGTATGGGAGAGAATTGTTATCTTTTAAGTCTTTCTGGGGGGGGAAAGGGGCAGGAGGAGAATGGAGCAAGAAGGCAGAGAAAAAAAATGTAAGTAGGAGGTGACAGGAAGAAAAGGAACAAGGCAGAAACAAAGAGAGGGATAGAAAAGAGGGGATTCCTACCACAGAACTTCCAGAAGGTGGGGATGCTGTTTATATTGACAGGCCCCCGGTGTCACCATGAGGGGAATCCGTTACATGAATTTCTTGGAAAATGGCAGAAACAGGAGGGTGTGGGGAATATTCTGTTTGAAGCGGGTCATCACAGCGGGAGACTCAAACCTGCATGTGGTGTCGTTAAATGGTTTTCTTGTCCCTAACTGGATTAGTTCAGCCGTTCAACCGCGCTGTGATGGTCAGAAAGTAACTGGACATTTATCTTAAATTTCTTAGCACATCGGTTTCTGTCAACACACACACAAAAAACAAGCTTAGTCAAGACTGTAAACTGAAACGAGTATTTCCTCCTAACTTTCCTGGGGGGGGGGGGGGGGGGGGGGGGGGGTGTTATTTTGTTTCTTACATTCACAAAGACTAATAGAAAATTGTCAGAATTGGACAGATTGTCGATTCACAAAGACTAATACAAATTGTCAGAATTGGACAGATTGTCGATTCACAAAGACTAATACAAATTGTCAGAATTGGACAGATTGTCGATTCACAAAGACTAATACAAATTGTCAGAATTGGACAGATTGTCGATTCACAAAGACTAATACAAATTGTCAGAATTGGACAGATTGTCGATTCACAAAGACTAACAAAAATTGTCAGATTTGGTTAAAGATTGTCGATTCACAAAGACTAACAAAAATTCTCAATTTGGCTAAAGATTGTCGATTCACAAAGACTAACAAAAATTCTCAGATTTGGAATCGTTTGTCCTTGCGATTTGCAAGTCTTGACATCATTAGCAGCCCACCTGGTGAAATTACGAGGAATTTTGGAGGGCTTTTTTTTCCCCTGGCAGATAAGTTTCCAGACCCAGGGCGAAGTTGTTATCCCCTGTTGATTTTGTTCACTTAATGACGAATACCACTTTAAGACACAACACACCCCTCACTTAGACTACCGACAGACAGATCAGGACCAAGATCTAATATGCCCTGCCCTAACCACTAGCTAGCCCTATACTATCTTTCCCCACCCCTGCCAACTCCCTAAGTAGAGAGAGTATAGCGGTGGTATGGGGTGAAAAGAAGGGCAGATGATAGTCCTGATATTTTGCATGCACTGCTATTTGTATTGCGCGGCTGGTGTGTGGTGCGGTGCAGTGGAGTGGAGTGGAGTGCAGTGCAGTGGAGTGCAGTGTAGTGTAGTGGAGTGGATGTAGTGTAGTGGGTGTAGTGGGTGCAGTGGTAGTGTAGTGTGGTGGTTGTGTAGTGTAGTGTATAGTGTAGTGTAGTGGTGGGTGTGTGTGGTGTGTTGTGTAGTGTAGTGTGGTGCGTGTAGTGTAGTGTAGTGTAGTGCGTGTAGTGTTGTGTAGTGTAGTGTGTGTGAGTGTAGTGTAGTAGTAGTGTAGTGTAGTGCAGTGTAGTGTGTGTGTGTGCGAGTGCGGTGTAGAGTGTTTGGTGTAGTGTCAGTGCAGTGGCGAGTGCAGTGTAGTGTAGTGTAGTGTAGTGCAGTGCAGTGTAGTGCAGTGTGTAGTGTTGAGTGTCATGTAGTTGCAGTGTATAAGTGTAGTGTAGTGTAGTGTAGTGTAGTGCAATGTAGTGTAGTGTAGTGTCAGTGTAGTGCAGTGTAGTGTAGAGCGGTGTAGTGTAGTGTGGTAGTGTAGTAGTGGCAGTTGTGTAGTGTAGTGCAGTGTAGTGTAGGTGTTTGTAGTGTAGTGTAGTAGCAGTGTGGTGTAGTGCAGTGTAGTGCAGTGCAGTGTAGTGCAGTGCAGTGTAGTGTAGTAGTTGTAGTGTAGTGTACGTGTAGTGCAGTGTAGTGTAGTGCATGCAGTTGTAGTGCAGTGCAGTGTATGTGTGCAGTGTAGTGCAGTTGCAGTGCAGTGTAGGGGTAGTGCAGTGTAGTGTAGTGTGTGCGTGCAGTGTAGTGCAGTGTATGTGTAGTGTCAGTGTAGTGTAGGTGCAGTGTAGTGCAGTGCAGTGCAGTGAGTGTAGTGTAGTGTAGTGTAGTGCAGTGCAGTGTAGTGTAGTTGTGTAGTGTAGTGTGCAGTGTAGTGTAGTGTAGTGTAGTGTAGTGCAGTGTAGTGCAGTGCAGTGAGTGTAGTGCAGTGTAGTGTAGTGCAAGTGCAGTGTAGTGTAGTTGTGAAGTGTAGATGCAGTGTAGTGTAGGTGCAGTGTAGTGCAGTGTTAGTGTAGTGTAAGTGAGTACAGTGTAGTGTAGTGTAGTTGCAGTGTAGTGTAGTAGTGTAGTGCAGTGTAGTGTAGTGCAGTGTAGTGTAGTGTAGTAGTGTAGTGATGCAGTGTAGTGCAGTGTAGTGTAGTGTAGTGCAGTGCAGTGCAGTGCAGTGTACTGTACTGTACTGTAGTATAGTGTAGTGTATTGCAGTACAGTGTAGTGTAGTGTGTATAGTGTAGTGTTGGAGGGGGTAGCGCTAGTAGGGAATACATAGCAGCGTGCCTTTTACCTACCTACCTACAAACAGATCAGACAGGGCTTGCAAAGAGGAGGTGGGGTGGGGGGTGGAGGGGCGGGGGGGGGGGGGGGGGGGGGGAGTTACTGCACTTATGTCCTTTGGGATGGAAAACATGTGTGTGGGGAAATGTCAGATCTGTCGAAGAAAGCCAGGAGAAAGTGTCACCACTAGTCTACTGCATACTGCACACCTCAGCCCCTCCTGCTTGCTGGTGCTGCTGCTTCTTCTTCTTCTTCTTCGTCTTCTTCTTCTTCGTCGTCGTCTTCTTCTGCTCGCTGCTGCTGCTGCTGCTGCTGCTTTCTTCTTCTTCTTCTTCTTCTTCTTCTTCTTTACCCACTCATTACTACTACAACTTCTTATTCTTCTTCTTCTTCTACTACTACTACTAACTACTACTATACTATAACTACAACTACTACCTCTTCTTCTTCTTCTTCTTCTTCTTCTTCTACTACTACTACTACTACTACTACTACTACAACTACTTCTTCTTCTTCTTCTTCTTCTTCTTCTTCTTCTTCTACTACTACTACTACTACTACTACTACTATCTTCTTCTTCTTCTTCTATCTACTACTACTACTACTACTACTACTACTACTACTACTACTACTACTTTCTTCTTCTTCTTCTTCTTCTTCTTCTTCTTCTTCTTCTTCTTTGTCTGTTTCTCCTCTTCTGTTCGTCTTCTTTGTCTGTGTTTCCTTTGTGACTTTATCTCTCTGATTTTGTCAAGTCTCTCTCTGTCCTGCGTCTGTGTGTCTGTCAGGCTCTGTCTGTTTCTCTCTCTCTCTCTCTCTCTCTCTCTCTCTCTCTCTCTCTCTCTCTCTCTCTCTCTCTCTCTTCTCTCTCACACACACACACACACACACACACACACACACACACACGCCCCGAGGCATCTTGTAAGTACAACCCTTTAAAGGCTTCATTGCCGTGTGTGTGTGTGTGTGTGTGTGTATGCGCGCGCGCGCGTGTGTGCGTGCGTGCACGCGTGTGTGTGTGTGCGTGTGTGCGTGCGAGTGTGTTGAAGGTGGAAAGAAAGGGGGTTACGCACTTTACATTATGTTTATTCCCCCACCTATTCGATCGTCATTTCCCTCTTCTGATATAACTTGATTGATGGGTATTTACTCTCGTCGTGTTGGCACAATCCATACTTTCTTTTCATATCATGTTACTGTCTTGATGGATAGGCATGTTCCTTTGAGGGTTGGTTGTTGTGTTTTTTATATATGCTGCTACGTTTATTTTGTTGTTGTTTCGGTTTGTGTTTTTGAGTTGGGGAAGTGGAGGGAGCGGCAGTGGGGGGGGGGGGGGGGGGGGGGGGATGATGGTTGATGGGTCCTTAATTTTGCGGGGGATGTAAATTAGTTACTGTGCATGTTTTCTTTTCCCGTACATTTCTTAGTCTCTCTCTCTCTCCTCTCTCTCTCTCTCTCTCTCTCTCTCTCTCTCCTCTCTCTCTCTCTCTCTCTCTCTCTGCCTCTATCTGTCTCGGTATCTCTATTTCTCGTGGGTGTGTGTCGTGTGCGTCTCTCTCTCTCTCTCTCTCTCTCTCTCTCTCTCTCTCTCTCTCTCTCTCTCTCTCTCTCTCTCTCTCGCTCGCTCGCTCTCGCTCGCTCGCTCGCTATCAGAAAATGATATTTCTTGCATGCTTTCCTCTAAATATTATTGTCAACATCCGGCGTTTGGTTTTTTTTCAACATACTAAAGTTGCCCGCACACACACGCGCGCGCGCGCACGCACACGCGCACGCACACACACACACACACACACCACACATCCTCGATATAAAAGAATACAATTTTAAAAAAATATTTAAAAAGCACAGAGAGTGAGATATATATACAATACAATAGAATACAACCCAACCCAATACATGGACGCTGCTAATACAGGGGCGTTGTCGATACAGGTGGCCAGTGGCCGACAACCACAGCATGAAGATAATGCTGTGTACAAACCCAACGCAGACACAACACAACACACTACAACGCAACCATGCTGATATTATTATTGTTGTTGTTGTTGTTGTTGCAGGCGACAGGGGCGTCGATACAGGTGGCCAGCGAGATGCTGCCCAACTCCACAGAGCGGGCAGTGACGGTGTCTGGCACCGCTGATGCCATCACCCAGTGCATCAAGTACATCTGCGGCATCATGCAAGATGTGAGTAGTGTGTCTGTCTGTCGTGTGTGTGTCTGTGTGGGGGGGGGGTGGTGGGTGGGGGGGGGGGGGGGGGGGGGGGAGGGGGGGGTTTGGGTGGTGTGTGTGTGGGGGGGGGGGGGTTGTGTGTGTGTCCTGTGGGTGGGTGGGTGGGGGTGGGGGGTGTCGTGTGTGGGTGGGTGTTTGTGGGTGGGTGTGTGTGTGTGTGTGTGTGTGTGTGTGTGTGTGTGTGTGTTGTGTGTGTGTGTGTTGTGTGTCGGGTGTGTGTGTGTGTGTTTTAACGTCTATCCACTAGAAAAGTGATTTTAGATAGGACATGTGGAGGGGAAAGAGATAGAGGGATAGAGGAGAGTATATTAAAGTGTGTGTGTGTGTGGTGCGTGTGTGAGAGAGTCTGTGTGTGTGTTTGTGTGTGTGTGTTTGTGAGTGTATGAGAGAGTCTCTGTGTGTGTGTGTGTGTGTGGTGTGTGTGTGTGTGTGTGTGTGTGTGTGTTGTCTGTCTGTCTGTCTGTCTGTGTGTGTTCTAAAGCCAGTTTCCGTCGGTGCGTTTGTATGTATGTATGTGTATGTGTACGCAAGCACGAATCTGTGTAGCGTGCGGGGTATGATTATGATGAATGCTAGGAGCCTCTCCCACCCGGGGTATTTATTTGCTTGCTGGCGTACCTCACACACACGGCCTGCGTTCACACCGCTATCCCATGTCAGCCAGAGTTCTCATCACACGTAAATGAACTGGTTCTGTCGATAATGAAAAATACCCCTCGCCGCTGCCGAAATATAGAAAAAAACCAAACCGCTGCCTCACCCACCATTCCACTAAAAAAACTCGTCTGCAATTTTTTTGGTTTTTGTGGGTGGGTGGGTAGGTGGGGGAGGGGGGGGAGCGGTTATTGCATACCTGAGAAGCGAGAGGAGAGAGAGAGAGAGAGAGAGAGAGAGAGAGAGAGAGAGAGAGAGGAGGCGCACACAAAGACAGATAGACAGATAGAGAGAGGGAGATAGATAGATAGATAGATAGAGAGAGAGAGAGAGAGAGAGATAGATAGATAGATAGATAGATAGAGAGAGAGAGAGATAGATAGATAGAGAGAAGAGAGAGAGATAGATAGATAGATAGATAGATAGATAGATAGATAGATAGATAGACTCACACACACACACACACACACACACACACACACACACAGGCAGAGGGCAAGGAAAGATTGTTTCATTCGAGAATAAGGAATAAGCTTTCGCGTGTGTGTGTGTGTGGTGTGGGGGGGGGGGGGGGGGGGGGGGGTTACATCATGTCCCAGAGACAGACAGGCAGGCAGGCATAGAGAAAGGCGGGAGGAGAGAAAGACAGACAGAAAGACAAAAGGACCGAGGATGAGAAGAGAGAGGGAGGAGATGGAGAATGTGTGATTTGTGTGTGTGTGTGTGTGCGTGCGTGTGTGTGTGTGAGAGGAGAGAGAGAGAGACAACCAGACGGACAGACAGACAGACAGATAGAGAATGGAAGACGGAGAGATACAGAGAGAGGAGAGAGAGATGAGAGAGAGACAGACACAGAGACAGAGACAGACAACACGCAGACAGACACACAGACAGACACACAGAACGCATTCTTCCGTGCCTGCACGTGTTTACTGATGATTCTTAAAGGGAATGGGGAAAGAGAGCGAGAGAGAGAGAAGGAGGAGGGGGGGGGGGGAGGTTCGAGAAGGGGGAGGAAGGGGGTGGTGGGGGGGTTAGTGCGTTTGGTAATCAGTTCCTGGTACCACTGATGTAGTTTGTGCTTAAAGTGCAGACGACTGTACATTTGGCAAAACAACACACACAACACATACACATACAACAAAAATACACAACTACATACATACATACATCATCACACACGAACGCACCACCACGGCACACATACACACACATACACATACACACACATATACATACATACATACACACATGCACACACACAACACACACACCACACACACACACACAACACACACACAACAAGCACAGGTTAAGGGTTTTTGGTCGTGTGGTGTGGTGCGGGTGTGGGGTGTGTTGGGGTGCAGTGTGTGTGTTGTGTGTGGAGTGTGTGTGGTGTGGTGTTGTGTGTGCAGTGATGTGTCCATGTAGTGTGTGTAGCGTTGTGTAGTGTAGTGTGGGCGTGCGTTTGTTGTTGTGTGGGAGGGGGGTTTTGTTGTGTGTGTGTGTGGTGTGGTGGTGTGGGGTGTTGTGTGGTGTGGTGTTGTGGTGTGTGTGTAGGTAGTGTAGTGTAGGTGTGTAGGTAGCGTGTGTGTAGTGTATGTGTGGTATGTGGTTTGAGGGTTGATGTAGTGTAGGTGTGTGTAGGTGTGTGTATGTGTGTGTGTGTGTGTGTGTGTGGATGTGGGTGTGTGGCAGTGTAGGGCGTGTTGTGGTGTAGATGTGGCGTGTGCTGTAGTGTAGTGTGCGTGTGTGTGTGTGTGTGGTGATGTGTGTGTGTGCAGTAGTTAGTGTGTGTGTGTGTGTGTGCAGTGTATGTGCGTGTTGTGTGTGTATGAATGTGTGCGTTGTGCATGTAGTGTGTGTAGGTTGTGTGTGCGTGTGTGTTAGTTGTGTGTGTAGTGTGTGTGTGTATGTTGTGTGGTAGTGTATGTGTGTAGTTGTGGCAGTGTATGTGTGTGTATGTGTATGTATGTGTGTGTGTGCATGTTTAGTGTAGCGTGTGTGTAGTGTATGTGTGTGTGGTGTGTGTGTTTAGTGTGTGTATATGTGTATGTGTGTGTGTATGTGTGTGTATGTGTGTGTGTGTGTGTGTCCGCCCCTTCCTTTTAGTTTGCTTACAGAATTGATCTTGACGTACGGAAATGCTCTCTCTCTCTCTCTCTCTCTCTCTCTCTCTCTCTCTCTCTCTCTCTCTCTCTCTCTCTCTCTCTCTCTCGCTTCTCTCTCTCTCTCTCTCTCTCTCTCTCTCTCTCTCTCTCTCTCTCTCTCTCTCTCTCTCGCTCTCTCTCTCTCTGTGAGTGAGTGAATGAGCAACTCAGTGTGGCTTGTAATGATGAGTTAGTTGGAAAGGTTTGACGTATTTTTGTTGTTGTTGTAATGTCGTCATGATCTTTTCCCGTCTTAATTATCGCGTCATCTTTATCATTTGGATTATAAAGCTTTTGGGTTTTTTTGCTCTTTTTTTTCGTTGTTGCTCGGCTAGAGCTGCATATAGTTCATCACGTGAGATTTTTTGGTATGAGAGAGCGGCGTTTCCCCCCCCCCCCCCCCCCCCCCTGTGAAGGTAGCCGCATTTCGACTTTTTTTTATATCAAGGGTAATGGAATAAGCACGTATGTGCTTTTTTTACATCCAGTCCCCGTGTGTATGCAGTTTTGTAAATTATGTTCATCTGTTCCCACGCAATGGCCTCCTACTCTTACAAAAAGCGGAACAGGATTTAACGTGTGCGCAAGATGTTCTGCGTGCGTGCGTGCGTGCGTTCGCACACGGGGCCTCGGTTTATAGTCTCATCTGAAATGACTTTTTGGGGAGAGTGGAGTCTGCGCTGATATTAACTCCAAGGGGAAAATATCCTCCCTTGAACGAGAATCGAACCCGGGGTCGTCAGATAGCGAGCGCAATGTTCTAACCACTAGGCTATCCCGTCCACTTCGGGTATGTATGCTGGAGATTGTCGTGTTTCCGTAACTCGCCGAACATGTTGAATTAAACAAGAAAGTGGGGTTTTGGTGTGTATGTGTGGTTTTTTTGGTTGGTTTGTTTTGTTTGGTTTGGTTGGTTTGGCTTCTTTTGGTTTTTTTTCGGGGTTGGTTTTCGGTTTTTTGTTGTTATTGTTTTGTTGGGGGTTTTTGGTGGGGGTGGGGGGGGGGGGGGGGGGGGGGGGGGGGGGGGGGGGGG
>CM054159.1:10811610-10819110 GCA_028751875.1 Rapana venosa | reverse complement strand
GTAGGTAGGTAGGTAGGAAGGAAGGAAGGTAGGTAGGTAGGTAGGTAGGTAGGTAGGTAGGTAGGTAGGTAGGTAGGTAGGTAGGTAGGTAGGTAGGTGGGTAGGTAGGTAGGAAGGTAGGTAGGTAGGTAGGTAGGTAGGTAGGTAGGAAGGAAGGAAGGAAGGAAGGTAGGTAGGTAGGAAGGAAGGAAGGAAGGAGGTAGGTAGGTAGGTAGGTAGGTAGTAGGTAGGTAGGTAGGTAGGTAGGTAGGTAGGAAGGAAGGGAAGGAAGGAAGGTAGGTAGGTAGTTAGGTAGTATGTAGGTAGGTAGGTAGGAAGGAAGGAAAGAAGGAAGGAAGGTAGGTAGGTAGGGAGGTAGGTAGGTAGGAAGGTAGGTAGGAAGGAAGGAAGGAAGGAAGGTAGGTAGCTAGGTAGGTAGGTAGGCCTATAGACTAACACACACCCTCGCCATTCTTTCTTTCTTTTTTTGCCTGGAACGAGCGTTTGTCAGTCTGTCGTCGGCGACAGAGTCTTCGGTTTCGCCTGCCTTGCATTGTTAAGGCTGCTTTCACATCGCTGCTTCTTGCTACTACTAGCCTATACTGTACTGTGCTATACTGCTACTACTACTCCTATACCTACTCCTCTTCCTACTCCTCCTACCCGCAATCTTCAGTCTGAAAGAAAGACCCGGCGGGTTAGGAATGAAGAGAAAAGAAGCGTGAGCTATTTGGGACAAGAAGTTGATGGCGGAGCGGTGGAGCGAAGAGGTGGAGAGGAGAGGAGTCTGCCTGTGCTCTGTGTGTGTGTGTGTGTGTGTGTGATGTGTGTGTGTGTGTGTGTGTATGTATGTTGTGTGTGTGTGGTGTGTGTGTGTGTGTGTTGTGTGTGTTGTGTGTTTCAGAGTAAAAAATGTAGTTTTGTGTGTGAGTGTGTGTGTCAAAGTCAAAGTTTTATTTTCAGATGGTACATTGAATAAGCAGTGCATTTGCTTTTTTTTCCATCAAGCCATGTATCTAAAGGAGAGAAAAAAAGAGAAAAAGATAATATATACGTAGACATAGAATAAAATAACTGATAAATCATACCAATCAAACAAGAAAAGGCAATAACATATGCATATGTGGAGTTAAAAACAAAACAAAAAATCCTGAACAATATTAAACTATACAATTCAAATATTTTTTTTTAAATCTTGAAAATATATCCATGTGTGTGTGGAGAGAGAGAGAGAGAGAGTGCTAGAGAGAGAGAGGGGAGAGAGAGAGAGAGAGAGAGAGAGAGAGAGAGAGAGAGAGAGAGAGAGAGAGAGAGATCAGTCTTTTCAGGATTCAGTCCAAAAATCGCCAGGTTTCAATTGGCCGCGTTCTTGTTATTTGTTGTATTGTGGTTATATTTACGTCCCAGCGGAGCGTTCCGATTCAGGAACTGGAAATTCTTGTGAGAACCGATACACTTGCTTTAACTGGCACAGATACGTTCTGAAAACCCGTAGCATATGGAGGGAGTATCGATGTTTGTATAGCGGAGATTTTGATGAACGCTTTGTACATCAGCCAAAAGAACAAAAAACAACAACAAAAACCCTGACCACACACACACAAAGGTAGATGGAGAGAGAGAGTGCGTGTGTGTGTGTGTGTGTGTGTGTGTGTGTGTGTGTGTGGTGTGTGTGTGTGTGTGATGGTGTGTGTGTATGCGTGTGTGTATGCGTGTTGCTGTGTGTATGCGTGTGTGTGTATGTGCGTGTGTATGTGTGTGTGTGTTTATGTAGCCTGGATTATAGGAGAAAACCAAATAATTTAATTCCCTGTTTTTACTTGGATAGAATTAGAAATGGATTGGTTTCACACATGAGAAGTTTACCCCCCCGTATGACTTCATTCACCGGGTTTCAGTTGACATCTCTTGCTCTGTATTACTTTTTCATTATTCTCTAGTGATTTTAGCCTGAACCCACCAGCTTTTTATGATTGCCAGTGGCTTTTATATATCTATATATGTTGTTGTGCTGATTGTGCGTTCCCCAGCTTTACACCCTGGGGCGGTCACCCAGAACATGCACTCTGACTCACTCATCATCCCACCTGGGAATCACTGTGAGATAGGAAGCACACACACACCGGATGAGAAGTTGGCGGGTATAACTCTTTTTCCAAGTACCTCGCCATAATATAGGCAGCCATACTCCGACTTCAGAGGATTTTTTTTTTTTACTCCTTTAACACAAGGAGAGTGCAGGTTGTTGTGTTAAGAGCTTGTCATGTCTGAAGGCAATCTCAACACAACATTTTACAACATAACAACATTTTAGTGTAGGCCTTGGCAATTAGCTGACATCAATAACTGACACAGCTTTTGGCCTAATATATATATAAAGGTATGTACGGAATTGTACTTACGGGGAATTTTCGTTTACATTGCTGGAAGGACAAAAAGTCAGCCAAAGACAAATGTTTTGTGCTCAGCAATGGTTTTCTGTAACGAGCTTACCCCCCTCCACCCCCATCCCCCCCCCCCATTCCCCCCCCCCCCCCACCTCTTCTCCCCTTGTGGTGGTGGGGGGGGTGGATAGATTAGGCTCTGCAGCAGCAGCAGAAGCAGTAGTAACCAAAGAAAAAGAAAAAAAAAGAAAAAGAAGCAGACGACAGGTGTGCACCATCCAGGTTGATCTTTCTGGCTCCGAGTAGTCTGCCCTTGATTATAGAGCTCACCCCCCCCCCCCCACCCCACCCCCCTCCCCCCCCCCCCCCCCCCCCCCCCCCCCCCCCTCCGGTACTAATTGTCTCCTCGTAATGTATGTAGGCAAGTGATAGGAGTAAGAGAACACAACACACGTCTGTGGAATGGGATTTGAGGCCAGATACAGAAAAGCGAGAGAGAGAAGAAAGAGATAGGGAGGAGGGGGGGGGGGGGGGGGGGGGGGGTTATGGAGAGAAAGAGAGACAGACAGAGAAAGGAAGAGAGAGACAGTCAGATACAGAGAGATGGAGAAAGACAGAGAGAGACACAGAGAGAGAAAGAGAGAGAGGGATGGAGGAGAGGAGGAGACAGACAGAGAGGGAGACCAGAGAGGCACACAGGGAGAGCTAGAGAGAGAGAGAGAGAGAGAGAGAGAGGAAAAGACAGTGGAAGAGGCAGAAACAGAGATAAAGAGAGAGTGAGACAGAGATACAGACACAGAGGAAGACACACACACACACAATATAGAGACAGAGAGACAGAGATATGCAGGAGGATGTTGGGGGTGGGGGGTAGGGGAGGCAGACAGACGGAGAGACAGAGGAAGAGACAAAACCAGAGATAAAGAGAGAGACAGAGAGAGATACAGACAAAACCACACACACACACACACACAGATAGAGACAGAGAGACAGAGATGTGCAGGAGGAGATTGGGGGGTGAGGGGGTTAGGGAGGTAGGGGGTGGAGTTGGGAGAGACAAAGGTTATGGGACCATGAAGTAGGGTTCGGAAAGGCTAGGAATGAAGTCCCAACTGGTAATAATTGTCTCATAATTCACTATGTGGGGGCAAACATAGGAAGAGAAGAGAAAACATATGGCAGGCAAAACTAAGGGAGGGGAGGTGAGGGGCAGGGGGCTTAAGATCAGTAAAAATAAAGGTGGGTGGGTTGTAGATAAGGTTGGGGAGGGGGGAGCCACGATAGAAATGGGGGAGGATGAGTTTGGAAATAAAAGAGAAGGAGAATATAATTATCAGGTAGAGGGATTCGGGTTCGGGATGTTTATTCATGTATAGGCTATTGCCTTTAATGAAGGGGAATGATTTTGAAACATGTATATAGTATCATCACAGACAGAAGGCGCAGTCATTGACTCCGGAGACAAGAGTTTACTGTTCTGTATCATCACAAATGTTGTGTGTGTGTGTATTTGTGTGTGTGTGTGTGGTGTGTGTGTGTGTGTGTGTGTGTGTGTGTGTGTGTGTGTGTGTGTTTGCATGTGTGCAAAAGTAGTCGAAACTGAACATTATATCGTCACCACTTTTGTGTGTGTGTGGTAAAAGAAGTAGCATCTGAACATTATATTGTCACCACTTTTTTGTGTGTGTTAAAGTAGTAAAAACTGAATATTGATATTGCCACAACTTTTAAACAGAAATAGTTGCCACTTAATATTATATCATCGCAACTTTGTGTGTGTGTTAAAAGAAGTAGTAGAAACTGAACATTATAATTATCGTCACCACACTTTTGTGTGTGCAAAAGAAGTAGCAACTGAACATTAAACTGTCACAACTTTTTAAACAGAAATAGTTGCCACTGAACATTATATCACAACTGTGTGTGTGTGCAAAAGTAGTCGAAACTAAACATTATATCGTCACCACTTTAAGCAGAAGTAGTTGCTACAGAACATTATATCATCGCAACCTTTTTGTGTGTGCGAAAGTAGCAGAAATTGAACATTATACCATCACAACGGTGGGGGGGGGGGGGGGGGGGGGGGGGGGGGGGTTGTGCAAAAGTAGTAGCAACTAAACATCATATCATCACACTTGCGTTTTCCGTAAGTTGCGACTTTAAAAGAGACAGTGACTCGCCAAACTTGGAATGGTTTGAGCAAATATATTGATAAGTGTTTTACCGTTCATTTAGCTTCCACGAGAACTTGCTAAAAGTAAGCTTAAGTCTGCACTGATTGGGTGGGGAGAGAGGGGGAGAGAGAGGGGGGGGAGGGAGAGAGAGAGAGAGAGAGGAGGGAGGGAGAGGAGAGAGAGAGAGAGGGTAGGTCACTAAGCTTTCATGGGAATTTGCTAAAAGTAAGTCTGCACTAATGGGGTGGGGAGGAGGAGAGACAGGCAGACAGGAAGGCAGGCAGGCAGGCAGGCAGGCAGGCAGGCAGGCAGGTAAACAGAGAGAGAGAGAGAGAGAGAGAGAGAGAGAGAGAGAGAGAGCCTGTGTGTGTGTGTGTGTCTATGTCTGTGTCCGTCTCTGTCTTTCGTCTAAGGGGTCTCCACCTAGCTTTGATGGTATTATCACTACTGCTGCTGCTACTACTGCTACTAGTCAAGGCAATGAATAAGTCACACAAAACAACAAACACTGTTTAGAAGAAGCTAAACGACAGAGGCATACCGGCCACGCTTGTAAAATAAAAAGGGAGTGGGGGGGGGGGGGGGGGGGGGGTTAAGAGCATAGGCCCTTATACCCTCCCTACCCACCACACACACACACACACACACACAGACACATACAAACAAACAAACACACCACACGCGCGCACACATACAGACACACACACGCACGCACCACCCCCCCCCCCCCCCCCCCCCCCCCCCCCCCCCACCCCCCCCCCCCCCCGCACACACACCCCACCCCACACACACACTACACCACACAGACACACACCACCCCCCCCCCCCACACACACACACACACAGACACACATACACACAGACACACCCCATACACGACACCACACACACACGCACCACACACACACCACACACACCACACCACACGACAACCGCACGCACCCACCCCCCACACGCACGCACCCCACCCCCACACGCACGCACCACACACACACACACACACACACACGCACGCACACCACACACACAACACACCACACACAACGACACACTACACGACAAACACGCGTCACGGTAATGGCCAAGCCATCTGTGTTCCCCTGCAAGTACTACTATAACCGCTGAAGACTTTTTTCACTGCTTTTCCACCCGACGCTCCTAAAAAGCATCCCTCCTTGTTGATGATGCTCATCCAGAACCTTTCCTCTGTATATAGATATATAATATATATTATATAGCAAACACCTGGACTTTTCAGGGTCCTCCCGTGTAGGTTAGGTTGGGGGGGGGGGGGGGGGGGGAGGTGCCGGGGCAGCTGGGAGGAGAGGGTGCCGTGGGGGGACCGTTTTGTTAGGGGGCCTTGCTGCAGTGAGGGCATCATTTATTGAACGAGAGATGGTTCATACTGCATGCTGATGCGGTTGGGACAGCTGAGAAGGAGGAGGAGGAGAAGGGTGTTATGTGGTACTACTTGCTACTGGAGTTGATAAACAGAGTAGAAAGAAAGTGGGGGGGGGGGGGTAGTTTCGGGTTGGGGGGGGGGGGGAAGGGCAAGATGGCAAAGTGTTTATAAAAGTGTGTACGTAAAGTCATTAACGAAGTCCTTTATATAAAAAAATATATAAAAAGGATGTATGTTACCTGGTGAACATTGAGAAGTAAACAACAGCTGAAGAAACGGTCAAATAAAATCGTACGTATGTAAGGTATACCCAGAAATAACCAACAACCAAGTCTTACTGAAATTATTCTGTCGTAGTGCTTACTACTAGATTCAACAAACGGGGTAGGTTGGGGGAGGGGAGGGGAGAGAGAGAGGGGGGGGGGGGGGCCAGAGGGAGGGAGGACATAGCAGCCAATAAACCATACACATAAAATAATCAACTAACTCCTATACACACAAAAAATAAAAGTATTCGTAGTATTGCTACTAGATCTGGTCAACAGTAAGGTAGCGAGGGGAGGGGAACAACTCGTCAAACAGTCAACAAAACTGTACTGACAGAAAAATCTGTTAAAACCTATTCTAAAAAAAATAATAATAAATACATCTAAATAAATAAAAGTATTTTGCAGTATAGTACAGCTACTAGATCCCATAAACACAGAGGGAGAGAGACACACAGACACAGACAGACAGATGGGTGGGGGTTGGGGGGGGGGGGGGGGGGGGGAGGCGCGAAGGGTTGATGAGCAGCCATTAAAACTGCAGGTACAAAACAATCTACCGTCTCTTATGACTGGAATGATTTCTGTGTACGACAACTAACGACTTTACTGGTGGTTAGGGGGCAATCAATCTTTTGCTAATTGTCAAATGAAACAGACCAAAAAGCTACTCTTGATTAGTCTTGTACATTATTGAACTTGACAGTGTCATTGTGTATGAAGAGGATTTGGTTACATGGGGAATACATTGGTTGTTTAAAGATCATATCATGTTGTTTTTTTTTTTTTTTCTTTTTTTTTTTTTTTTTTTTTGGGGGGGTTGCATCTGAAAACTGAATGTTAATGGAACACTTAGACAACGAAAAAGAAATATGAGCTTCATGTGTGTTTGTCTGTCTGCCTCTCTTTCTCTCTGTCTGTCTTTGTGACCCAGACAGATGAATAAATAGACAGGCAGACAAATTTTAAGTAAATGACTGTGTATATACGTAATGAAATACTAGACACGGCAGCGAGAAATTAGAACCAGTTGGGTAAACTCATCATCACCATCATCATCATCATCATTAATATTTTGTCTTGGATATTCTGGAGGTCTGAAGCCAATGTACACCCCCCCCCCCCCCCCACACACACACACACACTACTCTCTGTGAACAGTTTTGTGTGTGGATGGGTGGATGTTGAGAGAGTTGCTGTTTGCTTGATGGTGTGTGTGTGTGTGTGTGTGTGTGTGTGTGTGTGTGCTAATTTTTTGTATTAGTTTTGGGGTGGGTTTTATTCATATGGATGAG
>CM054159.1:10761610-10804110 GCA_028751875.1 Rapana venosa | reverse complement strand
AACTGGCTTACTTTGCTTACCACTTTAGCTAGCTCGGTTACTTGTTTTTACTGACTTGATTTTTATATAAAAATCTAATTTTTGTGGTTGATGTGTGAGTGTATGCTTGTGGTGTGTGTGTGTGTGTGTGTTTTATTTTATTTATTTATTTATTTTATTATTTTATTCTTTTATTTATTTTATTCTTTTATATCGAGGATAATGGAATGTGTGTGTGTGCGTGTGTGTGTGCGTGCGTGGTGTGTGTGTGTGTGTGTGTGTGCGTGTGCGTGTGCATGTGTGTGTGTACACTTGTGTAAGCTTTTGTTTTAGATGTTGTGCTTGCATGTGCATGTGAAGCGATTAATCATTGTTGTGTTGTGTTGTAAGCTAGCCTCTTTTCTCTTTGCACTTTATGATAAGGTTTGGTTGTTTATGGTAATATAAAGTTGCGGCTATAATTTTATAAATAGGAAGCTCTCTCTGTCTGTCTGTCTGTCTGTCTGTCTCCTCTCTCTCTCTCTCTCTCTCTCTCTCTCTCTCTCTCTCTCTCTCTCTCTCTCTCTCTCTCTCTCTCTCTCTCTGTCATGATTTACATAATTATGGTATGGTTTATGACCACCCCTTCAGTTGGGGGCTACGGCCTAATCTGAATAAATATTTCGCATCTCTCTCTCTCTCTCTCCCTCTCTCTCTCACCCTCTCTCTCCCTCCCTCCCCCCCCCCCCCCCTAGTCCCCTCTCCCTCACCTCTCCCCACCCCACCCCACCCATACCCGACCCCCTATATTTCATACCGTCTAGATTGACTTTTCAGGAAAGTGGCAGAATAATGAGGGGGAAAAATGATTGCAAGGACAGCACAGTATGTCTGTATGTAGCGTGAAAGGAAAAAGAGGAGAGGAGGGGGGGGGGGGGGGGGGGGGTGATGGTCACGGCAGTTCCAGAAAGAGAGGAGGATCAAAGAAGACACGAAGCCTGCCGACAAGAGTGACAAGAAAAATGTCTGCTACACTTTTCGTCTGGGGTTGTTGGGGTTGTTGTTTTTTGTTGTTGTTGTTGTGGGGTTTTTTTTAGGGGTGGGGGAGGGTTTCTGGTCTATCGCTCTATCTATCTATCTATCAGGCTTCCTCATCCTTTTTCGGTAGGGGAGAGAGAGGGGGGAAGAAAGAGAGAGAGAGAGAGAGAGAGAATGAATGAATGAATGAATGAATCTTTCTTTTTCAAGGGTAACAGAATAAGCATGCGTATAGTTTTTTTGCATCCGGCCCTTGCCCTGATTAGGGACTATCAACAAAACAAAGGTAAAATCTTACTACAAACAACGACAACATGATTTTTTTTAATATATATTTAACAATACATAATCCCTAACTGATATTGAGAGATAGAGAGATATAACGAAATTTTATTTTCTGAGGGTAGTAGAATAAGTACAAGACTTTTTTTACATCCAGCCCTCGAGAGAGGGGGGGGGGGGGGAGAGAGAGAGGAGGGGGGGGGGGGGGGGGGGGGGGGGGGGGGGGAGAGAGAGATAACGATAACAAAATTTTATTTTCTGAGGGTAATAGAATAAGTACTTTATTTACATCCAGCCCGAGAGAGGGGGGAAGGAGGGAGAGACAAAGGGAGGGAGAGACAGACAGATAGAGAGACAGATAGAGAGACAGACAATGACAATGACAAAGGTTTATTGTAATAAGCAAGATGCCCATTCACAAGAGGACAGTGGGAGGGGGAGGGTGTGTGTGCACAAAACACAAATTAGAGACGGAGAGAGGGAGACAGAGACAGACAGAGAGGGAGAGAGAGAATCTATGGCTACCGAAAGGAAGGAAGGAAGAGGTAGGCCTTGTAGTAGTAGTGGTTGTGGTAGTGGACGAGCTAGGCAGGGCAGGGCAAGGTAGGACAGGGGCGGGGCAGAAGGGCAGGGTAGGGTGGGACAGAGTAGGGCAAGGCAGGGGGGAGAGCAGGACAGGGGGAGCAGGCAAGGCAGGGGGGAGCAAGCAGGGCAAGGCAGGGGGGAGAGCAAGCAAGCAGGGGGGAGCAAGCAGGGGAAGCAGGGGGAGAAGCAGGCAAGGCAGGGGGAAGAGAGCAGGAAGCAGGGGAGAGCAGGGCAAGGCAGGGGAGAGCAGAGCAGGGCAAGGCAGGGGGGAGAGGGAGGCAAAGGCAAGGGGGAGAGCAGAGCAGGGCAGGCAGGGGAAGCAGGGCAAGCAGGGGAGAGCAAGCAGGCAGCAGGGGGAGAGCAGGCAAGGCAGGGGGAGAGCAGCAAGCAGGGAAGCAAGGCAAGGAGGGGAGAGCAGGGCAAGGCAAGGCAGGGGGAGAGCAGGCAAGCAGGGGGAGAGCAGGCAAGGCAGGGGGGAGAGCAGAGCAGGGCAAGGCAGGGGGAGAGCAGGGCAAGGCAGGGGGGAGAGCAGGGCAAGGCAGGGGGGAGAGCAGAGCAGGGCAAGGCAGGGAGAGCAGGCAAGCAGGGCAGAGCAAGGGCAAGGGAGGGGGGAGAGCAGGGCAAGGCAGGGGAGGAGGGAGAGCAGAGCAGGGCAAGGCAGGGTGGGAAGGGCAAGGAGGGGGAGAGCAGAGCAGGGCAAGGCAGGGTAGGGCAAGGCAGGGGGGAGAGCAGAGCAAGGCAGGGGGAGAGCAGAGCAGGGCAAGGCAGGGTAGGGCAAGGCAGGGGGGAGAGCAGGGCAAGGCAGGGCAGAGCAGGGTCTGGCTGACAAAGCCTTAGTTTTCTTTCATCTCGCTGGCTTCAGGAGGCAGTTGTAGTAGTAGTAGTAGTAAGTAGTAGTAGTAGTAATAGTAGTAGTAGTAAGTAGTAGTAGAAGTAAGTAGTAGTAATAGTAGTAGTAATAGTAGTAGTAGTTGTTGTAGTAATAGTAGTAGTAGTAGTCGTAGTAATAGTAGTAGTAGTCGTAGTAATAGTATAGTAGTCATAGTAATAGTAGTAGTAGTAGTAATAGTAGTAGTAATAGTAGTAGTAGAAGTAGTAGTAGTAATAGTAGTAATAGTAGTAGTAGTAGTAGTTGCTTGTTAGTTGCTCTATGTAAGCTTGTAGAGGAGGCTAAACAACCTGACCAACATCCCCAGATTGTATATAAAATGCTGGGGTGGGTAGGTGTGTGTGTCTGTCCACTAAAAAAGTGTTCTTTTTTGTTTAACTGGTGTGTGTGTGTTCGTGTGTGTGTGTGTGTGTGTGTGTGTGTGTGTGTGTGTGGTTTGTTTTTCTGATGTTGTTGTAGGGTTTTTTTGTGGGGGTGGGGGGGGGGGTTGATGAGTTCATCTTGGATGAGATCTTTTTTCTTTTTTTTTCTTTTTGGAGGGGGAGGCTCGCATTTGCGTAGTAAAAATAGTCTTTCATTCTCATCATCTGTCCAGGTGTTAGTGTCTATATATCAGACATTTTAGTGACAAATACTTGTTCGTATTGTATTCAGACGTTTTGAGTGGGGGTGGAGGTGGGTACATTTTTCTTTTCTTGTTGCTTTGTTTCTTGGATGATGCCATCTTGGACGCGACCATCTTTTCTTTGTAGTATTTGCCTCATAACATAGTTTTTTTTTCATTCTCATAAAGGTTGTCCTTTTCTGGTGTCAGTATCGCGGTATAGTCAGACATTTTCAAAAACAGTTAAAACTGCGGAAGTCGATTCTCGTTGTTCGCCATTTCGAGAGGAAATAATTCCCACTCTGCCGGAAGTAGTTTCCAAAGTTCTTGCCCTTTAAAGATTCTTTTTTGTTGTTGTTGTTGTTCTTCCAGATCGGATTTCCGGGAAATCAATTGTGCTTTGTATCTTCAAGTATATGACCAGTGATGGTGATAATAAATAAAATATTGTTGCATCTTTCGAATTATGTAATCTTATCGTTGATCCGATTTGAAGTCTTGGGGAGGGGGGAAGGAGGTGAGGTGGGGATATGGTATTAACTGTTGTAGCTAGCGGGTTGAGGTAGAACAAATCTTGGTTTTTGATACAGTCACAACGTGTCTTTGTATCTTCCTCTTCTTCGTCGTCGTCGTGGAACGCTCAGACAGCAACTATTGTTGTCTGTTTTATGAGCGAAAACGCGACACGCTGCCGTTAAGCGCCTGACAAGTCAGGCCCAGCACATCCGACTTTGGCATAAGAGAGAATCGTTATCTTTTTTAAAAGTCTTTCTGGGGGGGGGGGGGGGGGGAGGCTAGAGAATGGACCAAGATGACAAGGAGGAGGTGATGACAGGAAGAAGAGGAACAAGGCAAAAACAGAGTGAACGAAAAGAGGAAATTTCTAGCACAGAATTTCCAGAATGTGGGGATACTATTTATACTGACAGCCCCCCCCCCGGCATCCCCACAGGGGACTTTCGTATCTTAAAATCACACTTTTGGAGCCATTAACTGGAATGACTTAATGATTAAAGAGAAATAATAGAAACACAAATAATAAGGAAAAAGATGGTTTTGTACTTAACCACGATTTTTTGTTTATTCCCCCCCCCCCCTCGCCCTGCCCACCTCCCTCCCTCTCCCTCTCCCTCCCTCCCTCTCTCTCTCTCTCTCTCTCTCTCTCTCTCTCTCTCTCTCTCTCTCTCTCTCTCTCTCTCACACTCTCTCTCTCAGATTAATATTTCACATATTATAGGAAAACAAACCTTATAGCAAAGCATCATGTTTAAAGATAACTCACTCTTTCGTCAATGTTGTGTCATTTGTGTTTATATGATTATATGCTTTCATGGTGTGTGGTTGTGTGTGTGCGTGTGTGTTTTATTATTATTCCTTTGCATGCCCAATTTCTCTTTGTTAAGCGGAGACATTCATTCCTTTTTTCATTAACTGTTATCCGTTTCTTTCAGATTTTAAATCTTTGCCATGAACATCTAATTTTCATGAGATTTCAATTAACACAATTTTTCTGGATTTTTTTGGGGGGTGGGGTATGTCATTCATTTTCTTGGGAGGTTTATTTGGGCTTTTCTTTTCCTTTAAAACATGTATATGTGAATTTTTAACAATGATTCATGTCTTACTAATCCCTGAGTGGAAGATTATGGTAGAAGGATGTGCTATTCTGTTGTAGCAAAGAGGGACACCAAAAAAAAAAAAAAGGTGTTGTTTTTAAAACATGTGATTTTTTTTGGTTGTTCATGTTAACACTAAAAGGATGTGTTTGTTAGATATATGAATTAACAGCTGTGGTTGTGTACAAGGGTTTGTTGCGCATGACTGTGAAGGGAACCGGAAGTGCAACGTGTGTGTGTGTTTTCTTTTGTCTTTTTGCTGATTTTAGGCTTCCTCCCACCCACCATTCCCAGCATGCCCTGGCCTAAAGATCATTTTGCAGGTCTGTGCACACTTCCTTCCTTCCTTCCTTCCTTCCTTCTTACTTACTACTGACTGACTTACTGAATTACCAAAGTACTGATTTACCTACTTTTTACTCCCGGCCTCTTTCTTGTTAGCCGGCTTTAGATGTATTTGTGTTTGTGTGGGTGGGGGGGGGGGCTGTTTGTGTGTGTGTGTGTGTGTGTGTGTGTGTGTGTGTGGTTTGTGTGTGTTGAGTGTATGTGCTGTGTGGGTTTTGTGTGTGTTGAGTGTGTGTGCGTCTGTGTGTGTGTGTTGAGTGTGTGTGCTGTGTTGTATTGTATTGTGTTGTGTCTGTGCTGTGTATGTGTGTTGTGTGTGTGCGCGTGTGTGAGAGAGAGAGAGAGTTAACTCTCATCAAATTTGCTTGACAAGATTAGTATTAGAAATAAAGGAAAAACTGGAATTTAAGTTTCTGTGAAGGAAGCTAGAATTTTCATGTCGTCTTAAGATGATTTTTTTCTTCTTCTTTTTTTAGTTTGTAAATTGGAGTGTTTCTTAAAGAATAAAGCAAAAAAATTTTTTAGATAAAGCCTGAAGTTTTCAACAATATTTTCCCAGTTTCTTTATGGGATTTTTTTTTTTTTTTTGGGGGGGGGGGAGCAAGGGTCATAATAAAGTTATAACACCATTTAAACGACAGAGAAATGGTGTGTGAATGACGTAAAGAAGAATGAAATTGCTGTTAAAAAAAGAAAAGAAGAAAAAAGAGAAAGATACAGAGAGAGAGAGACAGAGAGAGAGAGAGACAGAGAGACATTCCTGATTGATAAAGAGAACTTAAAATTCCAGTTTTCATTAGGGAAAATGTTTTTTGTTGCACTTGAAAACTATTTTTATGTTTGTTTGGGGTTGGGGTTTTTTTAAATCTCTGTATTATGCACCAGTATTGTAGACGTAACACACAAAAAGTAGCAGCAGTAGTATGATGTATGTCTGGTCTTTGTTTTATTGTCGCTTTTTTTGGTTTTGTTTGGTGGTTGTTTGGTTGGGGGGGGGGGGGGGGGGGGGTAGGGGTTAGTTGTCTTTTGTGTAACCCTTGTGGTTTTGTTGCTGTGTGCTCTAATGAGTGGCCATACTTATTTTGTTATGTTACATGTTGTTTTGTTTTAAACATTTGCTTGGGAGTCTTGACTGCTTCTCTCTCTCTCTCTCTCTCTCTCTCTCTCTCTCTCTCTCTCTCTCTCTCTCTCTCTCTCTCTCTCTCTGTTAACCTTGTGGTTGTGTGTGGTTGTGTGTGTGTGTGCGTGAGTGTGTGTGCGTGCGTGTGTGTGCGTGTGTGTGGATGTGGATTCCTCATTTAATCCTTTGTTGGTTTTTTCCCCCGAGTTACTCAGAAAGCGTTTGCCCCCGACTAATAATGCATGTGACCACGAGCTTATCTTTTCCTTTTTTTCCTTTTTTTTATATTTTGAGTTAGCTCAGAAGGTCTTTCGTGTGTCATTGTTGTTTTGGTTGTTTGTTTTCGTGGTGTGTGGGTTTTTTTTTTATTATCTTCCCCCCCCCCCCCTCCCATCCAGTTTGTTATGGATTCTTTATTTTTATGTGGATTTTATTATTTTCCTTCCAATGTCTTTATTGTGCTCCAGCTAGGTGCCTATCTAACTTTCAAGAGGTTTTTCTCGGGGGGGTTTTTTATAGTATTTGGACTAGTATGTTCTAAAAGATTGTCTGGGATTGTTTGTGTTTTGTTGTTGTTGTTGTTTATATTTATCTTATATAATTATGTTGACTGTAACTAGAACGACTTGCTTGTGACTACTACTTTGTACTGGTTTGTATGTAGATGTGCACACGCTCTCGCTTAAAGGTTAGCTGTTTCTCTCTATATATATATATCTTTCTCTCTCTCTCTCTCTCTCTTCTCTCTCTCTCTCTCTCTCTCTCTCTCTCTCTCTCTCTCTCTCTTCTTTTCTTTCTTTCTTTCTTTCCCTCTCTCTCTACCTCTCTCTCCCTCTCTCTCTCTGCCTCTCTCTCTCTCTTTCCCTCTCTCTCTCTGTCTCTTTGTCTTTCTTTATCTCTCTCTCTCTCTCTACCTCTTTCTCTACCTCTTTCTCTCCCTCCCTCCCTCTCTTCTCTCTCTCTCTCTTCCTCCCTCTCTCTCTCTCTCTCTTCCTCCCTCTCTCTCTCTCTCTCCTCTCCTCCCTCTCCTCTCTCTCTCCTCTCCTCTCCTCTCTCTTTTCTCTCTCTCCCTCCCTCCCTCTCCTCTCTCCCTCCCTCTCTCCCTCCCTCTCTCCTCCCTTCCCTCACCTCTCTCCTTTCTCTCTCTCCCTCCCTCCTCTCCCTCTCTCTCTCTCCTCTCCTCTCTCTCTGTGTCTCTCTCTCTCACACACACACAACACACACACACACACACACACACACACACACACACACACACACACACGTCTACTCTGCTACTATTACGACTACATCAATAACCGACCACACTAGCTTTGGAGTGAAGGAAGCAAACCACGACGTAGCCTCAGACATAAACATTCACATACACAACACACACTACACACACACACACACACACACAACACACAACACAACAACCACACACACACTACACACACACACACAACACACTCTACACATACAAACTCACACACCACACACACACACACACACACAACACACAATACACACACACTACACACACTACACAACACACACAATACACACTACAACGCACAAAACACACACATCAACACACCACACACACTACACACACCACACACACTACACACACTACACTCACACTACACACACACACTACACACTACACACACACACTACACACACTACACAACACCACACTACACAACACACTACACACACACAACACACACACATGGCATGCATGTGTGACAGCATGCATGACAAACATACCAGCCTAGTCCTACATTCCTCCCACACGCCATAACATCGTCGCCACCACCACACCACTACAGCATCCCCCCCCCCCCCCCCCCCTCCCCCTCCGCCCCACCCTGTTCGCAAGATACTAGGCTAAGCTCCGAGGTTCACCAATGGTGTGAGATTTTTGTGTAGGCAACCGTTTTGTGTGTGTGTGTGGCGGGGGGGGGGGGGGGGGTGTGAATGGGGGGGGGGATGCGTGTGTGTTTTGCCCACCCTTGAGGGCGCTGCATTCCGACTTTAGAATGATGTCTAAACCCGTACCAACGTACATGCATAATTTTTTTCTCTCCTTTTTTTTCCTTTTTTTTTTTTTTGGAGGTGGGGGGGGGGGGGGGGGGGGGGGAGGGGCAGGGGTTGTTGAATTCTTCTACCCGTTCCAACCGTCACGCAAAGGCCTTCTTACTCTTTCCAAAAAAACGGAACGTTTGTGTTTTAACGAGTTGTGCGTGGGTTCGCGCACAGGACCTCGGTTTGTAGTCTCATCCGAAGGAATTTTGAGAGGCACTATATAAATTCCATACATTATTATTATTATTATAATTTTGAGAGGGGGTAGGTGGATGGAGTCAGTACTGATGTTACAAACTTTCTAAAGGGGGGGAGGAGCCCATAAGCCCATGGACCGGGTGGGTGTCGCGGTGGTGGCTCGAACCCGGGCCGTCAGATCGCTAGCACAACTGTCTCTTCTAACCACTCGCGCTGTCCCGACGTGACCCCCATTAACCAGAATCATTTCTGACTCCTTTTCACATACCACTGCACCAGAAACTTAGGACTGTCAACTCCGAACTATTAATATGTTGTCCTGTCAACAAACAACAAAACAAAAAATAGGCTCGTGTGTTACGTTCAGTGACGCTTTTGTTGTTGTTGTTGTTGTTTTTGAAAAACAATAATTCTGTTTTTGACTGTTTGACTCGTCTAATGAATGATATGTTGTTGTTGTTGCTTCGATTTTACGTCTGTTCGCTCAAAGTGAATATTTCTGCTGTGAAAAGATATTTAAGAAAACTGCTACTGCTGCTGCTGCTGCTAATGCTGCTGCTGCTGCTGCTGCTGCTGCTATTTCTACCACTACCACCACTACTACCACCACTACTACTACTACTACTACTACTACTACTGCCACCACCACCACCACTACTACTACAACTACTACTACTACTACCACCACCACTACTACTACTACTACTACTACTACTACTACTACTACCACTTTTATTCCCAATTTTTACTATTACTACTACCACTTCTAATAATAATAATAATAATAATATATGGAATTTATATAGCGCTGAATCTTCTACTACTATTCCCACTTAAACCTTAACCCGGTACGTGTGGTGACGTCATCTGCAGGCATGACGCAGATTCAGTACCCACGTCACTCCAACCCTGCCCAGGCCCCGCCACTGCCAGCGGGTCAGGCCACGCACGAGATGGCCATCCCCAATGACCTGATCGGCTGCATCATCGGCAGAGGGGGCCAGAAAATCAATGAGATCAGGTCAGTGTGGATATCTCGATCAGGATGTGCTGTCTGTGGCTGGTGAAAGGTAAGCTAAAGGCGTGGTCCCGTAACCTAGGAGGTGGTTGGGGAGCGATAGAGAGAGACCTCGGTTTCTCTAGGTGTTCCCATAACCTTTTTATGTGGTTGGTCGTTGGGGATAGCGAGATGTCAGAGACCTCAGCTTCTCTAGGTGTTCCCATAACCTTTGTGTGGTCATTGGGGAGCGAGATGTCAGAGATCTCAGCTTCTCTAGGTGTTCCCATAACCTTTTGTGTGGTCATTGGGGAGCGAGATGTCAGAGATCTCAGCTTCTCTAGGTGTTCCCATAACCTTTTGTGTGGTCATTGGGGAGCGAGATGTCAGAGATCTCAGCTTCTCTAGGTGTTCCCATAACCTTTTGTGTGGTCATTGGGGAGCGAGATGTCAGAGATCTCAGCTTCTCTAGGTGTTCCCATAACCTTTTGTGTGGTCATTGGGGAGCGAGATGTCAGAGATCTCAGCTTCTCTAGGTGTTCCCATAACCTTATGTGCGGTCGTTGGGGAGTGACATGTTAGAGAGACCTTGGTTTCTCTAGGTGTTCCCATAACCTTTTTGAATGATCGTTTGGATAGCGGAGATGTCAAAGAGACCTCAGCTTCTTTAGGTGTTCCCATAACTTTTTGTGTGGTCGTTGGGGAGCTTGATGTCAGAGACCTCAGCTTCTCTAGGTGTTCCCATAACCTATGTGTGGTCGATGGGGAGTCGGATTTCAGAGACCTCAGCTTCTCTAGGTGTTCCTATAACCTTTTTGTGTGGTCGTTTGGATAGTGAGATGTCATGGAGACCTCAGCTTCTCTTGGTGTTCCCATAACCTTTTTGTGTGGTCGTTTGGGGAGCGAGATGTCAGAGACCTCAGCTTCTCCAAGGGTCCAACATATTGAGGGCGCCAAAGCCAAGACGCGCAAACGGTCGCGGGTCCACTTGGTAACCGCGCTCGATGCTGTTTAACCTTAGCTTGAGAAAAGCGAGTGCTCTGACCACTGAGCTATCCCGCCCTGGTTGAATTGAATGTGTGTTAATGTTGTTGTTGTTGTTGTTGTTGCTGTTTTCATATCTCAGCTAGAACTCCAAGGTTCACCAATGGTGAGATTTTGCTTATGTGACCGGTGTTTGCTTTTTTCCATCATTAAGGTAGCTGCACTCCGACTTCTGTGGTGGTGTCTAAACATGACACCTCTGTGCCTGCGTTATTTTACATTTTGTCATCCATTCCTACCAGCACGAATTGGCCTACTCTTCCAAAAGGCGGAACAGGGTTTTTGAACTGTGCGCAAGATGTTCTGCGTGCACTCGCACACGGGGCCTCGGTTTATAGTCTCATCCGAAGGACTTTGATATTCAGTGCGATATTTTCGTCAAACTGGGAAGAAAGGGCGAGAATGAGAATCGAACCCAGAACCTCCCGGTTTACTTGTTAGGCAGGTGAACGTCTTAACCATCCTGCCACCTTCGTTCTTGAATGCTAAAAGGAAGTGGCTTGTGTCTTAGGCGAACTTGTGGGTACCTACAAGATATTATGAAATTCACTACTTACTGTCACACATTACGTGTACATGGTACAGATGTGAAGGCAAAGATTGTGTATATCATATAGATTATGTCTGCGCATATAGGTTTCCTTTTTTTCTTTTTTTTTTTATTAATCGCGGAAGTGAAGTATACACAGAAAGCATCATATCAAATTTCAGAGTTATCTATCTATCCATTTTTCCATCACCATCCATATTTCGTCATTCTTTTCAGTGATAAAAAAAAAAAAAAGTTTATCAAACTTCTCTCCGCCATGCGCATTAATTCTAGGCAACGGTAGTTTCAATAAAAGTTGTAGGCAACGGTCAAGTCAAAGTCAAGTCAAGTCAATTTTTTTTATTTCCAGATGGTACATTGAATAAGCAATCCATTTCCTTTTTTTTTTTTAATCAAGCCAGCTATCAAAGAACAAATTTCTTCATGACTATACTGAAATTCGAGGTAGTTTTGCATGTCAGCGAACGGTCCCACACGCACCAAGACACCAACCACCACACCACACAGGGAGGTAACAACTGAAACCCTGCATAAATAGCTTCACGATCACGCGCGTGGGTTGCAGGCAAGTGTCCGGCGCCAACATCAAGATCTCCAACGCCGAGGACGGCACCGCGGACCGCAAGGTGACCATCACAGGTACCCCGGAAACCATCGGCCTGGCTCAGTACCTGATCAGTACCAGGTTAGTCCAGCAGTCCTACTATAACTTCCCCCTCACCCACAGGTGAACGGCCTGTAGCTAGTCCTCCCCCTCCCCCTTCTCATCCTCCTCCTTCTCCTCCTTAGTCACACAAGTCTGATGACAATCCAAACCCAGGGGGGGTGGGGTGGGGTGGGGGGGCAAGGACCAGCGTGGACTGTCTGGGGATGCCATCATCCAGGGGCATACAACTCTTCTGGGGATGGATTGTCTGTGTGCGTCTCTTGCTTTACCACCGGTTGTCAGTTAGGGTTTGAAACTTTTTGTTTTGACGTCTGGAAAAGAGAAAAAACTACTAGTACACAGTTTTGTGTTACCACACTTTTTGGTCAAGCTTTTGTGTGTGTGTGGTATGGTGTGTGCAAAATCAGTTCAGATTGGAAACCGATCACTTTTTTTTTTTTCAATTTTTCGACTCTTTTTTCAAATTTGGATCACAGTTGTTGAACAGAAAAGGAATGTTTAGAACTCCTAACCTTCTGAATACAAAAACTCCAGGCTTGAACCCGTGAAAGAGCTTTGACGGTTCAGTATTATCAAGTTTGGAAATAACTTGAACTACAGACGTTTGACATTGTCAATATGCATGGCTGTCTTTGTCTTACGGCCAGAAAAAAAATTTCTGTAATAAGCACATTTAAAAACAGGGTGTACTAAATTTTAGGAAAGGAAATTCATGTCTCAGTTTTTATCGAAAATTCGCTGTAATCTCAAAAATCGTATCGAATATGTGAGATTTCAAATGGAAATCGCGCAGTCTGATTTTTCGATGTACATTAAGCACTTTTGGGCACAAACAAAATTCTTGCTATTTAACTTTCGGGATGCAGAAATCATAGCAAATAATGTCTGTAACAACCTCGGCGAGGAGATGGATCAAGCAAAAGACGTCAAACCCTCAGTACAAGAGTGGGAGGCAAGAGCGGACACACACACACCACACACACACAACACATGAAGGAATAGATTGGCTCTAGTGACTGGCTGGCTGGTTCGTGAAGGTTATTCAAACCTCGTATTCATTCCACAGAGAGAGATAACATCATCAATATGCCATCATATCTGATGGTAACTGCACAAATTTACTGTTTGATTCAAAACGGGGTAAGGCTTCGTAGATGTATTATTGTGAAACGTGGTGTCTTTAATCTTTCTGCTCTATGTGGTTTTATTTCTAATTGTTTTGTCAAGCACGTTTTTTAAAAGTATTGTGATGCAAAAAAAAAGGTTTCCTTTTGAAAGTATTATCTGTTTGGTTTTTTTCAGTTTCTTTTTTTTTTGGGGGGGGGGGGGGTGGGGGGGTGGAGGGGGGTATTTTGTCAGTCTCTTTAAAAAAATCTTTACAAGGAAAACATTTTGATGCAAATAAGTTTCTTTAAGGGCAAATAATAATGATGACAATCTCGCCTGTTGTCGTTTTCATCCTCGTCATCAGTTCATATTCGCAGTACTGCATCGTATCTTTCATCCGCTTCGCTTGAGACTTCAGGCTGTAAATAAGATGGAAACTATACTGCTCTATATAAGTAGCTATGTGTTATGGCACACTTAGAGTTGGGTAGAGGAGTTTGAAAAAAAATGAAACTTACGTCATGTAATTATGCACTTATTGCTACGTCGTAGATAGTATTGGAATGGTTGTGATTTATACAGAGTTGTTCTATATCATCTTTTAATGAAGCATACGTTGTACTTACTATCATTTCATCATATAAACTGTATGTAACAAGAACTTAAACGTGAAGAATCTATATTTGTCTATTGCAAAAAAAATTCATGGATATTTTTATTGACTATATTTTACGAAAATGATTTATTTTGTGTAACTGAGACCTTATTTTTTATTTGGAATGTATTTTTAGTAGTACTAGCATTATCAGATTTTATATTGTTTCGATGGTGGCAATGTACTTCTCCGTTGTGTTAGAGAGCAAGCTTGATTGAGACGCAGAGCATTGTGTGTACAAGTAAACTGGACCCGTGCTATGATACACCTAGCTGAATAACAAAGCGAGGAGAGACAGAAATAATTAATGCTCAATTGTCAACATTCATTTCTGGCGTAGCGTTTACAAGCTGGGTCAGTGTAGGCTGTTTTCTTATGAACTTGATTGGTAGCATGTTGAATCAAAAGAATTCGTAGATTTGTGTCTTATGTGCCAGTACGCATTTGTATAGAAATTGGTATCAATTGATTGATATGGCTCAGACAGCTGAATTGACAGTTGTTAGGGTTGACTTTCACAGAGTTCACACTGTTGGAGATTTGTCCCTTTTTTTTTTTTAACTGAAAATAATTAACATCCAAATTGGTGAGTAAGATCTTCAGTGCAATGGAACCAACTGACAAAGTATTCGTAGGAAAAAAACACCTCCACAAATGTTGGTGTGATGAGGTTTATTCCTATGCAAGCCTCTACCAATGTTTTAGTTTATCCTCCCAGTAGTAGTAGTAGTACTTGCATTTGCGATATGGAAACGAAGGTAGCAAGTAAGTTGTCAGTGCCAAAAGACACAGTGCAACAGCTTGAAATTCGCCATGCTTTCAACACTCTGAGACACCAGACGTGGCCAAGTCCAATAGAGCTCCAGTAAAAAAAAAACCTGTAGGGATTTGGCAGGGCCACTGAACAGACTGCAAACTTCGCCATCCAGACCAGACTAAACAGTTAGTATGGCCACTTAACAAAGAAGAAGAAGAAGCACAATAAGTAGAAGAAGAAGCAGCATAATAAGTAGAAGAAGAAGAATTCACGTTTTCCTCGGAGTATGGCTGTTACTGACAGTGCAAACTGTTATCATAGTTCTCAAACAGGAAATCAAAGATGGCGCTCGCTACCAAAAATGACGGTTTCCTCTGTGTGTGGTATTACACCCTGGGTAACAAGATACAAGTTATACTCGTTACATCTGCCTACAGCGCTTTTTTACCTGCCCATTCCCTGTGTGCAAGATGTTCATACCTGTAGTTGACTTCGCCATGGCTTCTCTTAGCAAGGTGACCAAATATTGTTTTCTGCTTCGTTGCGGTCATTCAGATCTTTGTGGCAGTGGTTATTCAGATCCTTGTGGCAGCTTCACGTGAAAGACAATCAGAAGGTCCGCTTTCACATTGAAAGCAATAGCTGACCATCACACGCACAGCCCCTAGCTTCTAGAGGTCATCGACACGTAGTTATTGTCCTGGTGTTTCCGATAAAAACGATTTGATTCCTGAGGTCGTCAGACTTAAAAACCATAGGATGGTTCAGGTGGAGTAAGGTGCAACTAGTTCTGTATCAGACACTTCAGTGTGTTGGCCTGCTCATCCTTTTATCATAATTATATTGTTTTGTTTTTAAGCAAGCAGTGCATTAAACCTAACTTTTATGAAAGAGTTTGCTGAGCTATGAAGATGAAGGCATGGCAAGCTGAGATATGCATCACCCCTAAGTCGCATACGCAGTCATGTACTACACTGAAATGATCCTATTATCCTGTAGGCAAAAAATTAAGTGCGATATCAAACAAAATTGTTGGAACATGGAGTGTGTGATGATTTGGTTTTGTATGGAAGTCTCAGCTTTGCATGGAGCTTTGAAATGAAATAGGTCCATAAAAATTCAGAAACGATTTATTGATTATTATGAGAAATTTGGACGATAATGACCCCATGGTGTGAACTCTGTCAAACTCAACTCAAGTGTGTGTCATAATCTGTGATTTGCTGCGCGTGAACTGTGCTTGGATGTTGGAGTTTCTGTGTGGGTGTGTTTGAAGTAACCATCTTTTTTACACTGATTCACTGCTTGAACTTTTAACATTAATTTTGATTCATCAGACTTATTTTCACTTCAGTATTAAGATTGAACCATGGTTGAGGATGATGCTGTAGTAAGCCTACTTAATGATGCAGCTGAGGGAATGAGTATGTTTGAGTTTGTGAACAGTTCAGTGAATTTAACGCAGCTGATTTATGCTTAAAGATATGATAAGATTAAAACAGTTTGTGTGAAGGTTCTGCATGCATGTGTGGATGTGGGTGTGTGTGGGTGTTCCATTCAGAAAACATCTGACATGCTATAAAAACTGAGAGTCATCAATGATACATTTTTAGATAAAAGGAAGGTGATACCTGTGATGATTTTATAACAAACTTAGAAATTCTCAAGCTTTCAGTGTCTTAAGCAAACTTAGATAGTGCAAGGGAACCCAAATTATATGTATTTCTGAAAGTTTAGCACCATCAAGAGCCTTGAGTAAATGATATTTGCGTATTGTCTGAATCATAACCGATGCCAAAGTATCATACACACAATAAAGATGGTAATACAAAATCAGAAATTCTATCAAGACAGAAGTAGTCTTTCTGAGTAGCCGTAAGGTTTTGAAAAAAAAGTTTTGAAGAAATTACCATTTAAACATAGACACCCTTGTAATGAATGCTTGTGAGAGTAGTGATGTTTCTTCAAAAAATAGCACCAAAGGCGTTATCAAAGTGCAGTGTTTAATCTTTGTGCAAAGACGCAGATGAAGGCACAGTGTGAATCAGTCAGAAGTTGTACTGTCCTGAACATGTATATTACTGTTGTACAAATCTTCAGAAGGAAATACTGTGGACTTTGCTAATGTGATCTTTTATTATGAGCATGGTCGTGAGGTGGCGGCAGTTCTTTGTCTCTATAACACTAGCTTTGCTGTGATTTTGCGTTTTCATTTTTGATATAACTCGTTTTGTGCTCAATAATTATGTCTGATTACATACTGTATTATACGGTGCATACATGATAGTTGAAGCACTTAAATTATTTCTTGTTGCATTATTTGTTGGTTTCTTGTCAAATCTACAGACTGTTTACTGATGTTACTGGTCAAGGTTCATGCATTGTTGAAGAAGTCGTTGAATAGCTTCAGGAATAGTGCAATATTTATCTGTGAACAAATGGTGCGGTGATATGATGGTCAACGTGTCAGGCTTGATTGAGGATGTGTGTCCAGAGCATGAAAGGCATATTCAGACTTTTTCACTGGCCTAGTTTGAGACTTCCTTAAAACCAGCACCAAGTAAAATTTTCTGTACTCTCCTTATGTTGGACACACCTAGTAAGACTTCTCCTATTCCCCACCATACCAGAGTATTTACCCACACCAGAAACGTTGATAGTGTTTAGTTAGTCCAATACCTGTGGTGAAGCTGTTTTGACAAAGCGTACTAGGTAGTCCAAATGTCAGAAGAAACATGCACAAATAAGTCCTTTATCAGGTTTTGGCTGCTGAACATTGTAAACTTGTCTTCTATCCAAATATCACTTTTC
The DNA here is from genome assembly GCA_028751875.1 of Rapana venosa. NCBI lineage: Eukaryota > Metazoa > Mollusca > Gastropoda > Neogastropoda > Muricidae > Rapana > Rapana venosa. The sequence goes on along the minus strand of CM054159.1, from coordinate 10,786,814 downwards.
CCAGCATGCATCTTTCCAAGATCTGCATCAAAAACATTTTCATTAAAGAAGCCGTATCAGAATGATTATCGACATTATTTGTTAAGGTTGGCAAAACTCACACCACAGGATGTGTGTATCTTATCCCCTCATGCCAACGCACCATCCCTAGAGAATATGTGCTGACAGTTGTAGAAAGTGTCACAAGAATAGAAAGTATCCAGAGGTAAGATGTGTCTAAGTGGATAATTTTGGTCTGAACTACAGTTTGCAAATGGCTGTATGGCGAAGCTCATTGCTTGATAGATAAGTTTGTTAAAGAACAGGAAAGTAAGAGATGTGTTGTAGTCGTCTTAAAGAGATATATGAAGACTTAACTTGTATTCAGATACATGTGCTAGACATAAAGAAATATATGCAGCCTAAGATGTATTCAAATACAGTCCGTGGTTGTTGTCATGTCAGTGTTAGCTGTTCTGATGTCTGATACTGGAGTACGTACTTGTATTTTTTATTTCAAGGTCATTTGTCATGAAATGCCAACTCCCTGACTAACACACACAGCAGTGTTGTTCTTTTCTTGACAGTGACATGTGTAATCCAAACTCCGTTACTTTTTTTTCTTTCTCTTCCTGGTTGTATTTCGATTCCGTGTCCTTCCTGTTTGTTGTATTGTGTTCATTAAAATGGCCACCTTCCCTGTAGAGGTATGCTGTCAAGATACGATTATATATTTTTTATTTTACTTCAATATCATTATTATTATTATCATCATGCATACGTTGCTTTCAGATCTCTAATCATTTTCTTTGTTTCTTTTTTCTCTTTTTTCTAGCCTACCTACAGTTGTCTATTATAGATAAGTCATTTTTTGCATGCACTTTTCGCATGGTTGTAACTGGAAGTGGGCGTGTTGGTTTTCACACCATATAAACTCTTAAAGGAACAAAGAGTGTTTTAACAGTGATCTACCAGTCGACTCGTTTGTGGTGCTTTTCGTGTTCAGCTGTCTTCATTCTCCTGTACATAAATAATCTAGTTTGCGATCTTATTGAAGTCTTCTGCATTGAATTCTGCTGTACATAATCTAGTTTGTAATCCTATTGAAAGCTCCTGCGTTTAACCCTCTGTACACCGCTGTTGGAGACTCCTTTTTCTTTTGGTTAACCCCAGCTTATTTACAAACCAGCTGTTACGCAGTTATTCTGAGATTATTTGTTTTGTCAAGAGGTTCGTGATTCAAATGCTTAATGTTTTGTACTACTTGCAGTCAGCGTTAAGCAGTGATGGTAACACTGGCCTAAAGAGACTTTCTGATTCCACCCTGTGTTAGGAGTGTTGCCGGTCACAAAGTGTTAAAGAAGACTGTATTCGTTTATCTGTGCGTTCGATGCATTTGGTGTTGACAGATTTGTGTTTATTTTTACATATTCATTTATATATATATTTTTTTTTGTTTCAAGCCACCCAAAGAAATACCATCTCGTTATTTATGCATTTCCATCTCGATTCGAAAGTCAAAATGTTCAAATGATCTTTCATACTTTTCCAACATCATGCCATTTTCAAACCCTTACGTAAACAATCACTGAGTGTTAAATGTCACTTTCCTTGAAAAGGAGGATTCATATGTGATCATTGTTCGTGTACTTTTGTGTGGTCTTTTAGCAATAAAAGCAAATTATTTCACACTGAGACTGTTCTGAAACGCTTGTAAATTAATGTGTTAAGTGGCCCCCTAAATGTGACATGGTTGAATTCTGTCAGTGTTGTATTTAGTGCTAAAAGATTGATACCAACGCTTCCAGCTAGCTAAATACCTGTTCCAGCTAGCTAAATACCTGTTCCAGCTAGCTAAATACCTGTTCCAGCTAGCTAAATATCTGTTCCAGCTAGCTAAATACCTGTTCCAGTTAGCTAAATACCTGTTCCAGCTAGCTAAATACCTGTTCCCGCACTATTTCAGTTGATAAAAGAAAGGAACACGAGTCGCTGATGGTATATTTGAGAGTACACGCAAAAAACCTAAACAAAACCAAAAAAAAGAATCGTCTTTAAAAAAAAATGCAAGAATGGCAGCTTCAGAGTTTGAAACAGGAGTGGAAGTCAGTCTAGAGAATAGCAAGCAGATGTGTGAAGTGATGTGTTCTGTTGTGAGAGTGACCTGTCGTGTGCGTTTTCGGTTTTTATGTCCATATTTTATAACGTGTGCATATTTTGATGACAAATCTAACACTTGTGTTCACTGTCATTATTTGATAACGATGCGTATTGATTATAAAAATTTAAAAAAAGAGCCATGAAATAGTCCATGGTGGGTGTTTTTTTTGGAGATCTGTGAATTCAGTGTGAAGATCTGTGTGGTGTAGAGTTGGGAGGGGTGCTATGTGCCCCACCATTCTGACATTTATTTTATCTATCGTGAATCTCGTTTATACTTCAGAGGCGTTCTGTACCATCAACTCATACACGTGCAGAACAGCCATTGGTACGGTATGGAATGTGTGTCATTGCGTCAACTTGAAACACCATCGTTTATGTTTTGTGTTGCGTTGCGTTGAACCGTAGCTTTCTAGTGCAGTACACATAATGATCATGGTCTCCAATGTCTAGACGGAGTTAGTATCCATGCGTTGTTATGGTTTGTGACGGGCTATCTATGCTTTAAACTAGACACAAAGAGAATGAATGCGACCAGCAGCCAGTTGTGAGCCAGACAAAAAGGGGGAGATAAACACAAAATGATTCACTGACTTGATTTTCTTCCTGTATTGAATCTTCCAGCTACTGTCAACGATCTCCGATGTTCATGTTGCTTTTTCTTTTCTTTCTTTTTTTTTTTTTAAAGTCTCGTGTCTTTTTTTTTTTTAGGTATGGACGCTCGTTGCAGTTACTACATACAACTGACGTGTTCATTTTGTGATAATTATGGGATGTTTTTCTTCTCTTTTCTTTGTGGAAAGTATTGTGTGCTTGTTAAGTAGCATTGTTGTTGTGCAGTGTGGGTGAATGGCGGGTGGAGCAATTTACTCAAAAAGAAAGATGATGATGATGATGATGATGACGATGATGTGGCAAGATGAAAGATTTACGCCTAGTGTTAGCACTTGTCACTTATTTGAATTTGGTGTGGCGCTTATGGTTTCAGGAGGTTGGGGGGTTTTGCACCCAAACAGCTCAAACAAACGTTGACAAAATTATTTATATATAATAATAATGATAAAATAATATATATGGCATGTGTCTGTCACTGAATGGTGTAGTGATGGCTTTGTTGGTAGAGTGTAGACAAAATGTTTGAACAAGTTGATACCATGTTTTCTTGTGAAAAGGCTCGGATATAACCGTTCTTGTTTGAACACCTCTCTCTCTCTCTCTCTCTCTCTCTCGCTCGCTCTCGCTCTCGCTCTCTCTCTCGCTCGCTCTCGCTCTCTCTCTCGCTCTCTCTCGCTCTTTCTCTCTCTCTCTCTCTCTCTCTCTCTCTCTCTCTCTCTCTCTCTCTCTCTCTCTCTCTCTCATTGTCTTCTGAGACTTTCTTATGATTGTATTGTTCAATGATGGTAGAAATGCACTGTGTTAGTACGTTTGCGCAGAAAATGCATATTCTGTTTCGTATAATATATATGTATATATATATATATATATATAAATATTATATATATATATATATATATATATATTATATATATATATATATATATTATATATTATTGAAATTTCTCACTCATGACTGCCCTGTTTCTTAGCCAATCAAATTTTTTGTTTAAACAGCAGTCATTATAATGTATGTTAAAAATAGTAGTGATGGTTTGTTTCGAGCTGTGATGTTATGTTACGTATGGCATGTTACGAGTAGTGATGCTATGTTACGTATGGTCTGTTACGAGTAGTGATGACATGTTACGTACGGTATGTTACAAGAGTAGTGATGATATGTTACGAGTAGTGATGGTATGTCACGTATGGTATGTTACGGAGTAGCGATGTTATGTTACGAGTAGTTTATGTCTGTTTTTTATATGGTATAGAGCAGAAAATGGAGATGTACAACTAAAGACAGATCATGACTTCCGAGTTGGCACGACTTCTCAATCAAAAACGTCCACTGCTACATGAAACCCTAAACAAAACAAAACATAGCAGTTCTGCTTCAGTTTGAAGGTGGTGGGGGAGAGAGAGAGAGGAGACATGGAGGGATTTTCTGTGCTCAACAAAAACCTCCCACCTATCCGTTTAAATGCCCCCATCTATTTTTGTTGGGTTTTATTGGGGGGGGGGGGAGGGGGGGGTTGTTTTGGGGTTTTTTTTTCTGGCCACCTGCTCTGTTTTGAACGACCAGTGTTAGACCTGTGTCCATTTTTTGGAGAGATCCTTCGTAAGATCGAAATCGTTTTTGGAGGGCTAGGATTTCTTATCTTTCTTTTTTTTTTTTTCTTTGAAAATGCATGTGAATATATGTATATATGCTCTTTGATACATATATATTTATTTGTAGTCTTTTTTTTATAATCCCTTTCCCGTCTCTATTTTGAAACTGTAGCTTCTTTGTTCTATGTCTATATATATATTTTTTAAAAATCCACAACCTTCCCCCCCCCTCCCCCTTCCTCCGTTGTGTTTTTTTTTTTAATTTTCCGTGTCATGGAAAAGTTGTAACACTCTTCGCTAATAATGTCACTGTATCTCTGTTCGTTACTACCCTGCCGCTTTCTGTGTGTTTTTAACAACCTGTCTTGTTTCCCCCCACCCCTTCCCCTTCCCCAGCTCTTCGTGTCTACCCTGGTCCTTGTTTTCTGGCACCAATCAGATCCAGTCCTAAATCCCCTCTGGCACTACTACTACAGCACACACATACACACGGCCCTCTCTCTCTCTCTCTCTCTCGGAGGAGGAGAGCCTTTTTGGGCAGTGTGTCTCAAAGCCAGGTTTCTCCCAGACGAAGGCTAAGCGTGTGCTGGTTGGGATGCAGGACTCTCATTGGTCCATATCCAAAACAAACAAAAAACAAAAAAAGTGAAACCACCCCCACCACCCCTTTCAATCATTGGCTATTCGTTTCTTTACCACGCCCACTTCCGCTGTTGATGTGTTGAGACTTTGTTGCTTTAGAGCTTTTTTTTTTTTTTTTTTTTTTTTGCACACTGGCTGTTTGATAACTTCCAATGTTTATCTGCTGTCCTTTTTGACACTTTTTTAACTGAGCAGTTACCCACTATCCCCTTTCTCTCTCACCTTGCTCTCCCAACCCCCTCCCCCTCCCCCCCCCTACCACTGCCATCACCACCACCACCACCACCACCTACCACCACCACGTTCCTTGGTGCCTGTGCTACACCGCCGTCTGCCACAACTCCTGTCAGCATGATCTGTCTTTGGTTGGAACTTTTAACTCCTCCGTGTATATTCATTATAGTCATGACTTTTTTTTTTTTTTGCCACACTTGGAATTTGGTGTTTTTGTCTAATACTGTTTATTCCTTTTCTTTTTTTTTCCCCCTTTCCAACCACCAACCAACCAACCAACCACCCACCCACCCCCAATCCTCTCTCTCTCTCTCTCCTATCCCTCTTTTTTTTTTTTTTTTTGACTTTTTCCCTCTCCTACCCTTTCGGGGGGCCCCCCACCCCCACCCACCCCCTTACCAACCCTCTTCTTTTTTTTTCTTCTTCTTCTCTCCCATTTTTTTTTTTTTTAGCATGGAGTTGCATAAAGCTCTGACCCTTGTTGACCCGGCCTCGAGCCCTCCAGTGACCTCGACCTCCCTGACCCCAGTCCACCCAGCACCTCAGCAGCCCCCTCCCCCCCACGCCGGCCCCATGGCCTTCCCCCTGCAGCCCTTGACGATGAAGCCAGCCTCGGCCCCCATCACCTACATCAGCGGATACAGCCCTCTGGGGCTGATAGAGCCGGCCACCTCGGTAGCAGCAGCAGCGGCAGCAGCGGCAGCAGCAGGAGGGTTGGCTGTAGCCGGCAAACCGCTGACCACAAAACTGAGAGTCGGCGTCAGCCCAGTGGGAGTCAAGGCAGCCACGGAGAGACCCAAGTTTGCACCATACTAACTAACAACTCCAGTTCCCTCATGTCTCTCTTCTTTTTTCTTTTTTTTCCTACCTACCTCCCCCCCCCCACCCAACCACCATCTTGTACATTTTTGGGTTTTTTTGTAATCCTCAGCTTCGTGGTTTGTTTGGGGGGGTGGTGGGGGAGTGATTTAGTATGTGCGTGTGTGTGTGTGTGTGTGTGCGTGTGTGTGTGTACTCTCCTTGGAGTAGGTGACAGAGAGAGCCTCGTGTTGATCCCAGCATTATTGCCCTACAGGTGTGTCGGTTTTTTGGCTTTTTTGTTGTTTTTTGAGTCAACCGTGTACGCTCCCACACACACACACACATACACACACATACACCTTGTCCCCTTGCCTCCGTTTTGAGGACCAATTTGTGTGTCTAGGTGACTCGAGTGTTCCCTTCACCCCCCCTCCCTCCATTCCGGGACTGAGTTTGACATGGTTGGAAAGGATTTAGAGAGAGGGATGAAGGATAAATGGGAAAACAGGATAATGGAAGTGAGGTGGCTGGCTGGCTGGCTTGTGGCTGATGGTCGTAGATGTAATCTTGTTTTCTTTTAGGATCCTCAGTACGATTTCCTTCCCACCCATTCCATTGCCTGTGTGTGTAATGTCAGAAATATCTTGGGGGGCAGGTTTTCTGGCTGTAATAGTTTGAATAGGGAAAGCTTTGGTAACATCTGTTTTTCTTGAAAATAAGGATAATCTTCTTTTTTCACCGGGTGAAATAAGACTCTTGACTCTTATGACTTATTATCTTGTACTCGGTGGTTTGGATGTAAACCAGGTATCGTGTTTTAGTGCAAGCGAAGAAAGTTCATGAAAAATGTCTACGTAGGTTTGTTTGAGAGTCTTTCACAAAGTCTGTGAGTTCTGAAGTGGCTGTGTCTCAGTTGTTGATCAGTTTGTGGAGAGGTAGGTCTGGTATGATGTTTCTGGTGTGGCCAAAAGGCGGTCTGTTGGTCTAAATAGTCTAGGCTCTGATGGCTATGGTCAACAGTGCTGCACAAGTATTGACAAAGTATTTTCACCTATTGTTTCCTTGGGATAGGTGCTGGCTGTTTACTGAGCAGTTTAAGCTGTGAGTGTTACATCAGTGATTGAAAAGTTGTTCATCTGGACTTCTAACCTGGTATATGGTTGATCATTGATAAAGCGAAAATGGTTCAAACTGTTTTATTGCTGTTAAAACTGTAATATTTGTAAGGTTACAAGGTTTTGCTGTAAAATTGCTTTGGATAAACTTATCACAATGTTTGCAAAAAAAAAGGGGTATTGAATGTAGAGGATTCTGTGGTAAAAATGTCTTAACTCTGAGAAAGTGTTTAGAATGGACAGTGTCTTCATTTAGCTAGATCCATCAGAAAAGACCATGTTGGAAGGGCACACTGTGCATACTGCCCTTGTTCATGTGATTTTCAGTGACATCAGTTTCAGATTAACTGAAGAAACTGTGTGTCATATGTCGCAGTCTTGTAGTTAATTACAGTAGTGTTGAAATGGTAAATCGGCTATATAAAACATCGTTGAAACGCCAAAGCAGTTCTGAAACCCTAAGGAACATTTGAATAGTTTTGTCATTAATCGAAATGCAGTCACAGAGGTCTGTAAGGGTTTTTCTATCTGGTATTGGTGAAAGGATGGTTGTTTTCAAAATATAATTGCGTTGGCCTCCTAATTCAGTCAGAGCTTGTTGAGACCAGTGTTTAAAAAAAGGTGTGTTAGTCCTGCGGTATTTTGAAAGCGGAGTCCAATTAGAGCAGATTCTCTTGCCTCTTGGATCCAGTTCTAACAGTGGAGAACTGAGAATGCTTCTATGAGAATGCTTCTAACGGAGATTGCTTCTATGAGAATGCTTCTAAGTATTTCCATGGCAGCATGTCCAAACTGTTTCCCCCTGTTGACCTCAGAGGGCTCTGACAGGGCTGTATGGAAATAGCATTTCTTGTATCATGTGGACACCCAAGTTTCCTTATACTTGAAGCATCTCCAAAATGGTGTAGATGCGTCTGTTTCTGATCAACAATCAGACGAGAGGTTTTCTAAACTATGAAGTATTCCTTCATTCTCTCAACAGTGACCTGCACATATCTTGTTCTGTCTTGGTATTCTTTGAAGAACTAAGAGGTCGTGCTTCTAGAATCGGGTTAGACCTGCTGAACAAGAGGATTAAAGATTCCCATCCAGATGAAAGTTTCTTATGCTGCGTTTGAACTAGCAAAGAACATTTCTTAAGAAAAGTTAAATGTTTTGAAAAAATGCTTGGTGGGTTCTGGATGTGTATAAAGGACAGGTATAGCCTGTGTAAGTAGCTTTTGCACGTCTTGATCTTGTTATACACTGTCGGTTATTCTTGCCAGTTTGGTCCTCATTTCAAAAGTGCTTCACGTTTCATCCTTCACTGCATCAGTATAGTACGTGTTCTGACGCATTTCACACTTGCCCACTGTCACCCACATGTAGTAGTGTCCTTGTTGGTGATGCAGTTCACAGTTTCCCAGTCACTTGTGTCTGTTCTCATTCTGATGTCTATTCCAGTGACTGTCATTCATGTATGTCATCAGGTGTCACACTTTACAGTCACTCATTACTCTTGATTCTCCTTCCCTGTATTTTTTTGTGCTTTAATCCATTTCTCACTCATGTTCTGTCTTATTCATGTGTATTTAATATTCAACTATGATTCATTGCGGTCTTTGTATTTCATGTTGGCCTCTAATGCTAATGGATTTGCATTGTTTGTTCTCTGGAAGATAGGAAATTAACGTGACCTTTGATCAGCCACTGGTCAAACCTGTTATCTGGCTGAAAGTATTGAAGGGATGGCATTGTAGTGTTGGTGCTGGGTCTGTAGCAGTTACGTTTGTAGTGTGCGTGTGGATGTGGTGTTTTGTCGGTAGCAGAAATGGACGATCAGCAATAGCCCTATACATGAGCAGCATTTGCCGTTTATTACTAGAAGGGACCGTTGTTGGCAGGTTATCGTCAGGATGACGTGTTGGATCTCTGTTTTTATTTGTTGTTCCTCCCAACTCCCTCTTTCTCCAGACGGGAGCATCTTGCTCACACTACCAAAAGCATGGGTGAAACTTTGCTGCCTCGTTCAGAAGCGATGTTTTTTATTTAATAGTTAAAGCAACCATAAATGAAATTTTTTATGTTTGTGCAAGCTGAAGGAGAAGGCAAAAATAATGTGCCTGTTCTGACCAATGGTGCAATGAGAAAAGATATCACGTGGCAAAACAACAGGCACATGCCTTTCCAACGTTGAAGGTTTCTCTGTTTGAAGATGTAATTTGACACCGTTTTTCCTACGTAGTTCATAATATTCCTGGATCCTTGTGTGGAGTTCTATTTTCTTTATTTTAAAAACAAAGTTTCGCCCATGCAGTGACTTAAGTTCCGAACCACTAGCTGTTCTTAAAAAATGTGTTCTTTTCCAAATTGATGATCTTTGATCAACGGAGAAGCTGGCGACCTTACTATAGACTTCAATCTTAAAATTTTTTTAAAAAAAGAAGAAGACAGCCCTTTTCTTGAACTAACCCATATTTTTCATGCAACTGCACTGCAAAGATTGACACAACCTGTTGTAAAAAAAAAAAAAAAAAATGTTTCCCTTTCTCTATGCTTGACTTGTTAACAACACGTTGTCATTGCCTGTGTCCCATACTCGCCAAATACGTTGCCAAAAATTGTTGGGGGTGAGAGAGAGAGGGGCAGATATATACTCCCAAATCTTGTGCAATATTCCTTATGTTCGTGGGCTTGGCATTACCTCCCTCTCCCCAAATCCCTGCCCCTCCCCTTGACCCATTTACACCTTGGATGGTACTTATCCAATCGTCACAAAAGGTAGCTGCAATTGTCAACTGCCTGCTGGAGCAATCCCTCGATAATCATGTACATAGACACTTCACTTGAAGTACTTATTCCTTTCACTGAAGTCATCATGAAGGTTTTCTTTTTCATACGATTGTGCCAATGTCAACGGTTAGGAGAGAATATTCTCTGGAACAGGTTTTCTTTTTCTGTTGGTTTTTTTGTGTGTGTGCTTCTAAAAAGGTTTGCTTTTTTTTTTCTCTTACCTTTTCTTTCTCCAAGAATTAAACTTTGATTATGCTAGTAAAGTATTTTTGTTGAGTTTCTCATATATATCTGTACGAAGAAAATACAGAACAAGGGATTTTGATTCCTCAAAGATCGATGTTGGTACACTTAGGATAACGAAGGATGCACAGTTTAATTTCGAGTTGAATAAGCAGAACAGTGTTAAGGAAGAGTATTGGTACACAGACTATATCAAAGATAAGTTATTGAAGGTTCTGAATATCAAAGATAAGTTATTGAAGGTTCTGGATATCAAAGATCAGTTATTGAAGGTTCTGGATATCAAAGATCAGTTATTGAAGGTTCTGGATATCAAAGATCAGTTCTTGAAGCTTCTGGATATCAAAGATCGGTTATTGAAGGTTCTGGATATCAAAGATCAGTTATTGAAGGTTTTGGATATCAAGATCAGTTATTGAAGGTTCTGGATATCAAAGATCAGTTATTGAAGGTTCTGGATATCAAAGATCAGTTATTGAAGGTTCTGGATATCAAAGATCAGTTATTGAAGGTTCGGGTAACCAGTTAGTCTCATGTCGATACGTTGTCATCGTGAATGTTGTCGCGCAAGAGACATTGCCCCTTTCCTACACAGAAAAAAAAAAACGAGAGAGAGAGAGAGAAAAAAAAACCAATCTCATTAACATCCTGCTGCACTTGTGACTACCCTGCCTTCCACCCCGTGTAGTCCGTTTCCTCTGTGGCTGTTCAGTGATGGTGGTGGTCCACGGTGAACATTTGCTCCTGTGTCCTTCCTGCCTCCTCCCCACTTCCCTGTCTGTCCTCCCGCCTGTTAGAGGGTTAAAGATGGCCTGCACAATCACGTCAGCAGGAATATCACCTAAATAATTATTGCCTTGCCGATCAATTCAGTCTTGTAAACGATGGAGACTAGGATGTGGGAGAGTGTCTTTGCAGAGAGAAAAAGTGCTCCAAAAGAAAAGGCAGTTTCTTTTTCAATTTTTTTTATATCAGACATCAAAGGAAGGTAGTTTTAAAACTGAGGTTGCAGACTTGACGCTTTTTGAACCTGGAAATCAAATGGCCAGTGAGAGAAGAGAGGTTGGCTGATCGTGGTCAGGTCGCTGTCAACAGCCAAAAAACCTGTCTTTCTGCATGATGTCCAGAGGGATGTTCAGAACTGGCAAGCCTGACCTTGTCGTGTGGCGTTAGGCAGCTCCACACCTTTCAGTCAACAGGTAACGAGAGATTCAGGGGGCGGCGGGGGTGGAGTACACGTCAAAGGATGTTTTATTGTCAGGGTTCAGGATAAAGAGTCTGTGTTCCTAGTTTTGGCTCTGCGTTGTAGGAAAATGTCAAACGTTTTCTCTGGGCATAATATACTGCGCAATATTAAAACACTTGCAATAAATAACGGGTTTTCTTTCTTTTGTTTTTTTTTTCATCAAAGTATTCTTGAGATAGTCAACTGTACAAGATAATCGAATGGAGGATAGCTTGTGAGCGAGTTGTTTGAAGATAAATAACGGGTTGGTTTTTTTTAAGAGACGAGAGGCTCTCGTGCCTTGTACGAGTTCAAATCATTCTCATTTACATATGCGGAAAATAACTACATATATAACTACATATAAACCGTTTGTGTGAAAGTTTTTTTTTCTGAACCTGTTTCATAAATGAAAAGTTTATTCACTTTTTTTTTAATGACTGAAAAAAAAAACCTTCAACAGGTATGATGGCCCACTTTCATTTTATATATATTTATTTTGTGTATTTTTGGAGACCTTATTCGTATGATTTGTCAGTATTTTCTAATGGCTAGTCATTGTTGTAGCGTTTCCGTTCTTTAGTTTATATATACCATGAACTTACATGCATTTAGATTTTTTTTTCTTTTAGGTATGGAATACTTGAGCAGGTTTTTTTCTTTTCGTGGTTTTGAAACTTGATTGTGCAAGAGAAGAGCATTTAAAATCTTACCCATATATTATATCCATTTCATCTCCCAGAGATTTTTTTTCTGGGCTAGGCAGGAGGAAAAGGGATTCATATTCCTGAATATCAACAACGTTTCCTGCCCATTACCTTTTTCTCTGTAATAGTTATCATGTCTTAAATCATCCATGTAGAGGAGAGAGAAATAGTATTTGAAAAGAAGCTACACGTTTTTCTCTGAGGTTGTGAAGAGAGTGCATTATTTTCAGCCGTTTTGATCTTTGTTATTGTTCGTTTTGATAACTGGTCATGGATTGTTTATTTTGGATTGCTCCTTTTCAGATGACTATGATAATTATGGGATGTTTATTTTTGACTTGATTGTTCACTTTCTGAATGTCTTTTTTTTCTCTTCTTCTTCTTCTTCTTCCTCTGCCGATTATCCGCCTGCCTTCTGCCTTTGTTGTGAGTTCTCCAGTGTTGTGACGACCTTGACCTTTTCAGGAGGTTAGAGGTCAAAGCGCTCTTGCTTCACAGAGTTCTGCGTGTTGCTGGGTGGAGGGTGGGTAGCGGCTGTAGGGACCGCCTGTCCTGCCCAGACCCCTTGTAAACGATTTCTGGAAGATTCCAGTCACCAAGCTCAATTGAAAATGTAATTAACAACATATTGTAATACGTCGGGTAGGCGTGCTTTAGCCTCATAAGATTGATTGCAATGGCTTTCCCAGAATAGCCTGTCTGCAAGTGTGGTGGGTGGTGTCATCACTGGTAGTCAGATTGTACAGCAACACATGCTCCACCAGGCGCCTTCTAAGCAGAATTGAAGGCGATGTGGACTTCAGAAATGAAACTGCAGCTCCACTTTCTATCCTGTCTAAACCTTTACTATAATTCAGCAGTCGTCCTAATATTGATTGCATCAATGATGAACGGACTATCAACATATGGAGGGGAAAAAACTTCCAAATATTGTTGAATTCTCGTTAGCATCCATCCATTTTACATAGATTTTAGGGGTCAAAATTTTGATAACAATTCTAGATAGTCTTATACAGTATTAAAGAGACAGAGCCTGGTTTAAAAGCAAAATATCCACTGAAGTAGTGTGCAATGGAGCCACCTTAATAGTGGGCAAACAGCGTTGGAATACGCAAAAGAACTAACAACATCAAACCTGGATCTCCATGGCTCTGTCTTGGCCTTTATAACTCGATCGGTAAAAGGCAAAGATACGCTTGTTTCAAACCTCTGAAAATGCGGAAAGGTGGGAGACTCTTCAGGTCTATTATCAAGCCTGAAACCGTCCACATCTTATTGAATGAACGTGTTCCCCCAAAAAATAAGAGAGGCCTCTGAAGGGCGTTAAGGTAGCAGGACTATGACGTATCTACAGTGCTACAAAAGCAGGAGTAACTATGGCTTATCTGCACTACCACAAAAGCAGGAATATGAGAATTAACTGCAGTATCACAAAAGCAGGAATATGAAATATCTGCAGTTCCACAAAAGCAGGAATACGAGAATTAACTGCAGTATCACAAAAGCAGGAATATGAGAATTCACTGCAGTATCACAAAAGCAGGAATATGAAATATCTGCAGTACCACAATAGCAAGAATATGAAATAACTGCACTACTACAAAAGCAGGAATATGAGAACTAAACACACTACCACAAAAGCAGGAATAACTATGACTTAACCTGCAATACCACACAGTAACACGCGGATGACTGGAAGCAGTGCGCTCTTTTGATCTTTTAAAAAAAAAGAAAATACTCTGGGGTGTGATGACAGCAGGGGGGGGGGGAGGGAAGGAGAGGGGGTGAAGGGATAACTGTGTAGTAGTAGTGGTTGAAAGATGTCCTCCAAGTTCTGGAATGCGCCTAGTCGTGATGGTGATGGTGTGCCCCTCCCCACCCACCCACCCCCCTTTTTTTCTGTGTGTTCATCCAACAAAACTGCTTGAGGTCTTTTGGGGCCCAGAGTAAACAACAGAGCTGACCTGTTATATTACTTGTGTACTGTACATAGTTGACCTGTATGTCATGCCAGTGGATTTTTCTTCTTTTTTTTTTTTGATCTTTATTTTGGATTTTGTGTCGGAATATGAATCCATGTCCTCTTTTTATGTTTTTCTAAAGTTTGTTTTTTTTCTCTCTCACCCGCCACCCCTTCCCGAAAAAGGGGAGAGAGGTGCATTATTTGAAGCGTTGTGGTGATGGTGGTGGTGGTGGTGAGAAGAAGCGTAGTCAACATGGAAGTATCATGTTCATGTAAACTGTGAGTTGTATTGCCCTAATAGCGTGGCTACTTTTTGTGGTGTGTGTGTGATGTATGTACTTAGTGGACTATTTATTGCGTGTTCGTCAACAGGGGAGGCAGCCAACAGTGAAAATACGATTTATCCCTCTTGATCTGCTCTTTTCTGTCTTTTTTTTCCCTTTTGTCTTTTTTTTTTCTTCCTTCCTTTTGTCTTTTTTTTTTTTTTTGGCTTTTCCTGTTCCAACTAAAGTGCTATTTCCAGTAGCCCCCTTTTTACCTTCCTTTTTTCCAGAACTTTCTTTTTTTTTTAGCTCATACCAGGGGGTTGCCAAATGGAAAAGTACAACATTGAATTCTGTCAGTTATCTTCGTTTTCAAAAAAAAAAAAAAAGTATCCAGTGATCATTACGTAACTCAGTCCTCCTGGCAGAGGAGGAAAATGGCTTTTTAAGGGTATTCTTCCATTTCCGATGCACAAGAGCCCCCTTTTCTCTTTACAAGGTTTACTCTTCACTCAAACAGGGCACCGCGCGAAAGGCTAAGTGGAAAACTCAATTTCGATGCTTTGACCTTTTCGTTCAGATCCGCTTTGTTCCCCGCTAACTCTGTTCTGTGGCGGAGTGGTTAGTGTCATCACTCAGTGAACTGGTGGGTTTTTTTAAGGGCAGCGTGGATTCGAACTGTATCGTAAAAGTTCAAATAGTTAGTTTTTCAGTTTAACGTCCTTCCACTCATTAGTGATTATCAGACGGAAAAGTTCAAAATTTCATCGTGACATGCTGTGATTCCAGCTTTCTCTTGTCAGGATTTGAAGGTTGTGTTGTCAGTTCACGTTGCATCACTGTTGTGATATAACAGAAACGCTGCTGTCAAATACTCCTACCAGTAAGGCTTTGTGTCAGTTTTTGATGTAAGCTTAGTGCCAAAACCTTGTTATGCTTTTGACATGTCATGGCGCTGCTCTTGTGGCGACGCGCTCTCCCCCCGGGGAGAGCAGCCCAAATTTCATGCAGAGAAATCTCGTGACTTAAAGTGGTATAAATGAAATGAAATTAAATGTTTAGATTGTCCTCGGTCGTGACAAGCTCTTAGCATAACAACCTTCACTCTCTACTAAAGGATTTGTCCTCGGTCGTGACAAGCTCTTTGCATAACAACCTTCACTCTCTACTAAAGGATTTTTTTTATAAAATCCTTGAAGTCGAAGTATGGCTGCCTACATGACGAGGAACCGGGAAAGTCATACAGGCAGACTTGTTCAATTTGCACTTCGGTCTCACCGTGATTTCCAGATAGGGTGAGTGAGGTAGAGTGACTTTTTCAGGGGGACCCTGGGGTGTTCATCTGGGGAACACACAATAACGACATAATATCAGCAGTGTGTAGGGGCGCTTTCCTAATGACCCAGTTTTGAAAGGTCATCACCAGGTAGACTGGATTCTCAGTGGCACTTTCATCATGCCCCGATCTTGAAAGGTCACCATAGACTGGGTTCTACTTTCATAATGACCCAATCTTGAAAGGTCACCATAGACTGGGTTCTACTTTCATAATGACCCAATCTTGAAAAGTCACCATAGACTGGGTTCTACTTTCATAATGACCCAATCTTGAAAAGTCACCATAGACTGGGTTCTAATGGCATAATGCCCCAATCTTGAAAGGTCTCCATAGACTGGGTTCTACTTTCATAATGACCTGATCTTGAAAGGTCATCACCAGGTAGACTGGATTCTCAGTGGCACTTTCATCATGCCCCGATCTTGAAAAGTCACCATAGACTGGGTTCTACTTTCATAATGACCCGATCTTGAAAAGTCACCATAGATTGGGTTCTAATGGCATTTTCACAATGACCCTATCTGGAAAAGTCACCGCCGGTAGACTGGGGTTCCAAAATGACAACACATCAAACAACAGTTCAGCTTGCATTTCTGTGTTGAAAATACAGAAATGCAGTAACACGCAAACCACTATCGCTTGGTCAATGGAGCTTGCCATTTGAAAAGTAAACAAAAAAATTTCTCTCGCCATAAAAGGAAAAGTTTCTCCATAATGAAGGCTTTACGTAATGAAACTTTTCACTCATAGACTTTTCTTTTAGTACGCTGATACTTTATAGATTTTTTTTTCTTTTTTGAGATTTGATATAAAGTGGCCTGTGAATAACTTTCCATTTGGTACTCTTCTGTATGAAAATCTTGACAAACACAACTGTTTTTGGTGTGGGAGGCGGGGGGGTGGTGTCTTGCATGGGGGTGTGGGTTAATGGTGGGCGAGTGGATAGGTGGAGGTCACACTAAAGTTCTTATGAGCAATGTTGCAAATCTACATGTTCAAGAGTTCCGTCAAGAGGTGAAATGATAACCCGACTGCTATAATTTATTCGCCAAATCGTCTTACCTGCCTGTGCAAAGAAGAATTTGGATGTTCATCTTTTCGATAAATTTTCTCTGGTTTCTCTTGTTTGGCTTGCTGCTGCTCTTGCAGCTGCCACTTCGGGGTTTTTGTGGGTTTTTTTGGGTTTGTTTTGTTTGTTTCTTTTTATTTTAGATTATCGAAACCATCAGGGAAAAAAGTCTGTGTTTGTACAATTTACTCTGTATTTTTTTTGTGTTTTTTTTAGTCGTTTCTGTTTGTTTTCTTAAATTCTCTCTCTTTTTCTCTTTCTCTCTCTGTCTCTGTCTCTCTCTCTTTCTTTCTCGCTCTCTCTCTCTCTCTCTTTCTTTCTCTCTCTTTTCTCTCTCTCTCTCTCTTCTCTCTCTCTCTCTCTCTCTCTCTCTCTCTCTCTCTCTCTCTCTCCTCTCTCTCTCTCCTCTTTCTTTCGTTCTCTCTCCTCCCTCCCTCCATACCTCCCTCCCTCTCCCTCTCTCTCCCCCTCACACTCTCTCTCTCTCTCTCTTCCCCTCTCCCCCTTCCCCCCTACCCCAGCTTTAGCTGTTTTTCATCAAAGAAATAATATGTCTGCCAAATAAGTTTTACAATATATTTTATATAATATTGTCTACCTTTTTGCATTTCATTTTCCATTTCTATGTTGTTGTTTTTACCCCCAAACTTCTTTTTCTTTTTCTTTTTTTCCAACATTAGCTTTCGTTGGTTTTATGAGTGAGTCGATGATACTGTAGACGACTCTTCTTCAACGTTTTAAAAGTTAAGTTTTTATTTTCTAAAGCGGACAGTATTACAGTCTTTGATTTGATTACCACATACTCCGGATGAAAGCAGCAGTGGTCAGTTGGACAGTCATTGAGAAGTCGTGTCCAGCTCTCAAGTCTTCATTTTACAACCAGGATTGAATTTTGGGGGGTAGGGGGAAAGGGATGGGGTAGGGTGGGGTGGAGGGATTAATTTCTGTGACATTTTGCTCGTTTTTTTTGTGGTGATGGGGGAGTGGGGTGGTGGGGGGTATTTGTTTTGTTGTGCTGTGTTGTTGACATGCTGATTTTTTTTTCTTTTTTTTCTTCTTCTTCTTCTTCCTGTGATGACATTTAGAAACAGGGAGAGAAAGACAGAAAGAGAGAGGTGTGCGTTTATTATGTATGTCTGGTGAAGAAAAAAGGTATATGTTGCGTGTTGTTGTCGTTACTACTTTCAAGAAGAAGAAAAAAACCGTACTACTATTACTACAGCAGGTGTCAAGTATATGTTGATGATAATTTTTTACAACAAACTACTGCAGGTGGCAAGTTGTTATTGTTTGGGGTTGTTTGTTGGTTTTTTTCCTTGTATTCGTTGATGATACTTTGACAGTATTGTGATTTCGTTTTGTGGGTTGTTTTTTTTTCATCTTCGTCCACAAGTTATTATTATGATTATTATCGTATGTTCATTACTGCTGTGATGTGTATTGAGAGGGGTGGGAGGGAGGGGGGCAGTGGGTCCTTGTCAGTTGTTTAAGGACAGCTAAAAAAAAGAGAGAGAGGAGCGTTGCTGATATTTCAAGTTAACTCATGAAGCTCGGTGCAGACTTTCGCACTCACTCACAGACAGACAGACACAGATAGAGAGAGAGAGATTGAGAAGAGGGATTCTTCGAGCTTCAAAAACAGACACAGGTGGAAGGGATATTATATACCTACCTGTGTCTTTCTCAATCTCAAGCGCGGGTTATAGTCATTCGAGGTGCTCGAGTGTATCAGGTAGTTCATTCCACCCGCTGTGGCTGTCTAAAAATATAAAAATTGCCCCCATCTCGCCACCTCTCCTCTCTTCTCTTCTCCTCTCCTCTCCTCTCCTCTCCCTTCCTCCCAGGTAAGTATTTTAAATAACTGAAGTAACACAGAGCTCCCTCCAGAACATTAAAGGAAGGAGAGAAAAAAAAATTGTGTTCCCCTGTAACGCGCGCAATATCAACGTTTCTTGTTGAAAATCAGTATTGTATTAGAGGAAGGTTTTTATAAATAAAATTAAAAAACCGCAACAACAGAAAAAATCTGCGTCATCTTCCACTCCCCCCCCCCCCACAAACCCCCTCACCCCCCCCCCCCCCACCCTCCACCCCCTAAACTGGAAAATCAAGCGTCGAAGCTTGGAATGTATTAGTACCTTCACCCCCCCCCCCCCCCCCACACACACACACACACACACACACACTTAGCAATAAATGAATAAGCACGAAATGGCTACAGATTCGTTAAGTGTCGGTGATGTTTCTTGATGGTCACAAAATCCTTTACTTTCTTACCGCCACCCCCTCCTACCTACCCCCACTCCTCCTTCACCACCAAAACTTTAAAGAAAACTAAAATAAAATGAAATTTTGAAAAACCAACAGCAACAACAACAAAACTCTTCCCTTTTTTTTTAAAAAAAAGTTGATTCTTTAACCGTTTGAAAAGCTTACTAAGAAAAAAGTTTTTTAAAAGACCAAAAAAAAATGTTTTTAAATCGAACACCACTAACTTTCCGGTGGTGGTATTCTTACCTTTTCAAACACCCCCCCCCCCCCCCCCCCCCCCCCCCCCCGTCCAAAAGGAAAAAAAGCAAAAAACCTCTAGATGACTGCAATAGAGATTTCAGGTGGGAAAGGGGGGTAATATACATTACCTTCCCACAGCCCTAGTACAAGGCTGCACACCGGTATTAAAAACTCACTCTTTTCCTTCTGTTTTTCTATGTGACTCTTATATTCATACCGCACGTTTTGAGGCATCCACAGAAATAAAAACCACTTTTTGTGAAAGACTAGCCTCTGACTCAAAACTCATATGATTTTGAACAAATTTGGTAAGTTTGAAATTGTTTAATTTTTCAGCAAACACTGTACCCCCCTAAGTCCTTTGTCGTCTGCTAGCTTCCTTACCGCAATATGCATGCGCAGGGTCAACGCTGTAGGAATACAGGCAATCCTCATTTGATGGTTATTTCCAACTTTCTCGTGACTACCTGGTATTGCTCTATGTCCTCAATCCCAAAAAACAAGTGCACAGTCCATTTTTTCGTGCTTAAAAAAATCTGTGAAAATCACCATTTTTTTCCCACTCGCTTGTATAGAAGATACTACATGACCCCCAAATTAATACCGGTGTGTAGCCAAAGTAGTTCTATTCTTCAATCTACTCCAAGTCTGAAACACACACCCCCACCCACCTACACCCCCAACCCCACCCTCACACAATGGACGATAATAATCAACGGTATAAGGATTGTGTATCAAGTCGTTCAACGTTATTGTCATTGTAAAAAAATAATAATAATAATAAAAACAAAAAACAAAAAAACAGCTAGACAAAAAAAAAAAAAAACCGATCATGAGTTGTTCATTTAATCATCAGGGTGATAATTAGAACTGTTGAAAAAAGTTTTGTTCGTTGAATTTTTTTTTATCTTCTCATATATGATATGATATGATGGACATTGTGATTTGTTAGCGTGTTTTGTTGTGTGTGTTTCTTATTGCCTTTTATTATTATTTTTTTCTCTCCCGTTTTTATCACACCTCTGGTTGGACTGAGAGAGACAGCTTGCTAGCCTGCACTGTCTTCTGTGAGCTGTTTTGGCTGGATACAATAAACTGATTGGTTTTGCCAACACGCTGTGTGTGTGTAGTATGTGTGTGTTGGGTGTGAGTATGTGTAGTATTGTGTGTTGGTGTGAGTATGTGTAGTATGTGTGTGAGTATGTGTGTGGTGTGTGTAGTATGTGTGTTGTGTGTGATATGTTGTGTTGTGTTGAGTATGTGTGTGTGTGTGTGGTATGTGTAGTAGTGTGTGTAGTAATGTGTGGGTGTGTGTTCAAGTTCAAATTCATTTAACGTGTGTGTTAATATAGTGTGTGTGTTGTGTAATGTGTGTAGTTTGTAGTGTTAAGTGAGAGTAGAGTCTATGTGTGTGTTTAGTGCAGGGTGTAGTTTGTAGAGTGTTTGTGTGTGGTTTGTAGTGTGTGTGTGGTTTGTAATGTGTAGTTTGTAGTGTGTTGTGTAGTGTGAAGTGTTTGAATGTGTAGTTTGTAGTGTAAGTGGGAGATAAGATTTGTGTATGTGTAGTTTGTAGTGTGGTGTGTGTGTAGTTTGTAATGTGTAGTGGGAGTGGTGTGTGTGTATGTGCGTGTGTGCGTAATTTGTATGTGTGTAGTGTTGTATGTGTGTAGTGTAGTTTGTAATATGTGTGGTGTGTGTGTAGTTTGTACTATGTGTGGTGTGTGTGTGTAGTTTGTACATATGTGTGGTGTGTGTGTAGTTTGTACATATGTGTGGTGTGTGTGTAGTTTGTACATATGTGTGGTGTGTGTGTAGTTTGTACATATGTGTGGTGTGTGTGTAGTTTGTACATATTGTGGTGTGTGTGTAGTTTGTACATATGTGTGGTATGTATGTTTGTACATATGTGTGTGTGTGTGTGTAGTTTGTAGCTATGTGTGGTGTGTGTAGTTTGTAGCTATGTGTGTGTGTGTGTAGTTTGTACATATGTGTGGTGTGTGTGTAGTTTGTACATATGTGTGGTTGTGTGTAGTTTGTAGATATGTGTGGTATGTATGTAGTTTGTAGATATGTGTGGTGTGTGTGTAGTTTGTAGATATGTGTGGTGTGTGTGTAGTTTGTACATATGTGTGGTGTGTGTAGTTTGTACATATGTGTGGTGTGTGTAGTTTGTAGATATGTGTGGTATGTATGTAGTTTGTAGCTATGTGTGGTTGTGTAGTTTGTAGTATGTGTGGTATGTATGTAGTTTGTAGCTATGTGTGGTGTGTGTAGTTTGTAATATGTGTGGTTGTTGTAGTTTGTAGCTATGTGTGGTGTGTGTGTAGTTTGTAGTTATGTGTGGTGTGTGTAGTTTGTAGCTATGTGTGGTGTGTGTAGTTTGTATATGTGTGGTTGTGTAGTTTGTAGATAGTGTGGTTGTGTAGTTTGTACATATGTGTGGTGTGTGTTAGTTTGTACTATGTGTGGTGTGTGTAGTTTGTAGATATGTGTGGTGTGTGTAGTTTGTACATATGTGTGGTGTGTGTAGTTTGTAGCTATGTGTGGTGTGTGTGTGTGAGCAGGCATAGGAATTGCTACAAAGTGCTTGGGGAGTACAGAGGCTGAAGAAAAGCTGATGACCAACGGAGGCCCTGACAAGGGGGCACAGATATAACACACACACACACACACACACACACACACATCATACACAACCCACACAACAACACACATCACACACACAACAACCCACACCACAACAACACAACAACACACACAACAAAACAACACACACACAAAACACACCACACAACACACACACACACACATCACATACAACCACACACAACAAAACACACACACACACTACACACCAACAACAACACACACACACACACAACACACACAACAACACACACACAACACAACCACACACACACAACAAACAACACACAACACACACCACCATCAAAATACCAAACACACACACACACAACACACAACACACACAACACCACACACACACCACACAACAAAACACACACAACACACACACACACACAACACACACAACACACCACACAACACACACACAACACACACATCACACACACACACAACACAAACACACACACACACACACACACAACAAACCACAAACAACACACACACACACACACAACATACACACACACACACACACACACACACCAACACCACACAAACACAAACACACAACACACACACACACAACACACACAACCACACAACACAACACAACACATCACACACACACACACACACACACACAAACCAACACACCACACAACACACACACACACACAAACACACACATCACACAACAACACACAACACACAAACACAACACACACACACACACAACACACACACACACACACACGACACACAACACACACGCACACATACACACACACATCACACACAACACAAACACAATCACAACAACACACACCACACACACACAACACACACACAACACACCACACACACACACATCACAACACACCAACCACAACACAAAAACACACACACAACACACATCAACATACAACCACCACACAACACAACACACACCATACACACACACACACACACACACACACACACACACACACACAACACACACACACAACAACACAACACAAACACACACCACACACACACACACACACACACACAACACAACACACAACACACACAAAACACAGACACAACACACCACACATCACAACACACACACACACACACACAACACACCACACGCACAACATACAACACACACACACACACACACACACACCACACACACACACACAACACACACATAAACACAACACAACACACACAACACAACACACAAAACACACATACACACAAAACACACACACACACACATACACACACAACGCAGACACAAAACACCGGCACAACGCACACACTCTCGTGCACGCGCGCGCCTACTAAAGAACGCCTACTAAAGAACGATGTGTGTGTTCTATCCCTGTTTGTGCCTGAAACTTTTCTCCCGTTAACTCCACCTTGAGTGGTGGTCCAGATGCTAGTCTTTCGAATGAGACGATAAACCGAGGTACCGTGTGCAACATACATTCAGCGCACGAAAAAGAACCCATGGCAACAAGACAATGAAAGATTCTATTTTAAAAATAAAAGAAAAGTTACTCTGATAGGGGAACGAAATACACCTGCAAACCGGATTTTTATTTTTAATTAATGGGTGGCACTGCACTCGTGGCGACGCGCTCTTACCCAGGAGAGCAGCCTGAATTTCACAAAGAGAAATCTACTGTGACTGAAGGTGGTATTGAACACACGCACACGCACACACACACACTCACACACACAAGCGCGCGCACGCTCACACGGGCGCGCGCACGCGCGCGCGCACACACACACACACACACACACACACACACACACACACACACACACTCACACACGCACATACGTACACAAATAGCCTGGTGGTTAGACTGTTGCGCACTGCACTCGTGATCTACTGACCCAGGTTCGATTCCCGTTTAGGGGATTTTATCTCCTGGAGTTAATGTCAGTGCCGACTTCACTTCCCCTAAAAGTCCTTCGGATGAGACTATAAACTGAGGTCCTGTGTACGAACGCACACAGAACATCTTGCGTACTGGTTAAAACCTGTTCTGCTTTTCGGAAGAGTAGGCCATTGTGTGCCGTTGGGAAAACATGGCAAAATTGACAAAACTGCATACATACGGAGACTGGATGTAAAAAAAAAAGCACATGAGTGCTTATTGCATTATCCTCGAAATAAAATACTAAATGAAAAAATAAGATAATAATAAATACACACGCGCGCGCGCACGCACACACACACACACACACACACACACACACACACACACACACACCCCAAAAATTCTGAACATAAGCTAAGTGTCAAGGCCTCCATTAAAATGTTGTTATGCTTTAATACGTTACTTTGAGATTAATAATCATCGTCAGCCACGACAAGCTCTTAACATAACAACCCGCACTCTCCTTTAAAGAAAAGAAAATCCCCTGAAGTCGGAGTATGGCTGCCTATGTGGCGAGGCACTTAAAAACAGTAATACACGCAAACTTCTCATTCAGGTGTTGTGCCATTTCAAGCTCACAGTGATTCCCAGTGAGTCGGAAGTGCATATTTTGGATGACACCCATAGTGTTAAGCTGGGGAACGCCAACAACAACAACAACAACAACAACATTCACGAGGACTTCTTACTTGGTGTGTGCTTACAGTTTTACAAACCCCCCACCCCTGCCCACCCATCCATCCAGGTGGAATGAGTAAGATAGGTAGAATGTACATTCTGGGTGACCTCCTGAGTGTTAACTAGCTGGGAAACACGCAATAACAATAACTATATAACTATATATCTATATATAACACTATATAACACTATATATAACACTATATATAACACTATATATATATAACTATCTCTCTCTCTCTCTCTCTCTCTCTCTCTCTCTCTATATATATATATATATATATATATATATATATATATATATATATATATATATATATACATACACACACACAAACACACACGCGCACGCACGCACGCACGCATACAACAATGCAATAGCAACATATACGCAACAACGCAATAACAACATATACGAACAACGCAATAACAACATGTACCTACGCAACAATGCAATAATATATACGTAACAATGCAATAACAACATATACGCAACAATGCAATGCTATAGCGCAATAAAAGCATATACTTAGCAACAATGCAATAATAACATATGTCTACGCAACAACGCAAAAACAACAGATACCTACACAACAAGACAGTAACAACATATACACAAAAATCCAATAACACCATATACCTACGCAACAATGCAATAATAACATATACATACGCAACAACGCAATAACAACATAATATGTCT
>CM054159.1:10754110-10756610 GCA_028751875.1 Rapana venosa | reverse complement strand
TGATCTTCCTTGAGATAAACAAGGTCTGTGAACGCGTCAAGTTTTTCACCATTTGCTTACTGGTGTTGTTGTGTCTTCTCAGCCAATGCAATCTCCCCAGTAGGGGGTGGGGGGGAGGGGGGAGCCATCTGGAAATTCTGTGCTGGGAATTCCTTCTCCTTTTTAAAAAAATTTTATTCCTCCGCTTTTTGTTCCTGCCTTGTTCCTTTTCTTCCTGTCTCCTCCTTCTTCTTCTTGTTGTCTATGTTCTGCCTTCCTGGTCCGTTTCTCCTGTCCTTTCTTTTCCCTCCCCAGAAAGACTGGAAATATGACAATTCTCGCCCACATTATTAAAGTCGGATGCCCTGGGTTTGACTTGTCAGTCGCTTTAAGGTCAACACAACTCGCTTTCGCCCATGTGACAGACAATAGGCCTGTAAGTTGCTGCTGTCTGAGTGTACCAGGAAGAAGATTTCTGTTGGCTGTGCACAGGGCACATCTTAAGCCTTGCAACTGAGGTGGCTTCAGATTTCAGCTGTCACACTGGAGTGTTAATGAGAATTATTTCTTTACATGCATTTTTTTCGGGTGGGGGTGGGGGTGTTGTTGTTGTTTGTTTGTTTTTGTTGCTGTTGTTTGGTGGTTTATTGTTGTTGTTTTTTGGGGTTTTTTTTTTTTTTTTTTGGGGGGGGGTTGTTGGTGGTTGTTTTTTGTTGTTGTTTTTTCCACGGGGGGAGGGGGGTGTTGTTGTTGGTTGTTTTTTGTTGATGGTGGCTGTTGGGGTTTTTTGGGAGGGTGGGGGGTGCAAGAATATAGCCTACATGGTGTCACTAATAATGGCTATGATTTCTGCAACAGCAACAGCATCAACAACAACAACAACAACAACGACGTCAAACATTGAAATGCCTCAGAAAATGCCATATCCTCGCAGATGCAAAAATCTCTGTGTGAGTTTTTCGACCTTACCCATAGGGGTGGGGGGAAGGTGTTGCTGTGCTCTATATCTGGATTGTGGCCAGCTGAAGTGTCTCTGAAATAAATCACATCACATGGATACAATCACTATCATCACCATGATCAAGGTGAAAGTAAGTTCTCTGATCTTTCTTGAGATAAACAAGGTCTGTGAACGTGTCAAGTTTTCACCATTTGCTTACTGAAGGTGGTGTTTCTTCTCAGCCAATGCAATCTCCCCAGTAGGAAATGGGGGTGGGGGGGGGGGGGGGGGGGGGGGGGGGAGGGAGAGGGGGAGGGCCTGTCAGTAGCCTATAAGTAACATCCCCCACCATCTGGAAATTCTGTGCTAGAGGGAAAAAAATTCTGTGCTCAGAATTCCTTCTCCTTTTTTTTTATTTTTTTACCCTCCTCTCTTTGTTCCTGCCTCGTTTCTTTTCTTCCTGTCTTCTCCTTCTTCTTCTTTGTCTATTTTCTGCCTTCCTGGTCCGTTTCTCCTGCCCTTTCTTTTCCCTCCCCAGAAAGACTGGAAATATGACAATTCCCGCCCACATTATTAAAGTCGGATGCCCTGGGTTTGACTTGTCAGTCGCTTTAAGGTCAACACAACTCGCTTTCGCCCATGTGACAGACAACAGGCCTGTAAGTTGCTGCTGTCTAAGTGTATGAAGATGGTTTCTGTTGGCTGTGCACAGGGCACATCTTAAGACTTGCAATTGAGGTGGCTTCAGATTTTAGCTGTCACACTGGAGTGTTAATGAGAATTATTTATTTTACATGGCTGGTTTTTTTCGGGGGGGAGGGGGTTGATGTTGTTGGTTGTTTTTTGTTGGTTTTTTTTAGGGAGGGGGATGTTAGAATGTAGCCTACATGGTGTCGCTAATAATGGCTATGATTTCTGCAAATTCCAAACCAAAAAATCAATCCGTTAATCAGTCAAGTTACCTTCCCTTTTAAAAAAAAAAAATAGGCATCATGATATGATTTAGATTTAATTCACTTCTCTTTTTTTTTTTTTGCAGAGATATTGCAGTTTTTTTCGAACAACCAAAAACATAAGATCTTTCAATAACAAACAAGATGATTCTAAATACAAATGAAACCAATTTGATTTCCAAACCCTTTGCTTTTCTTTTTACAAAACTAATTAGAAGTGCCAAGAGTTTGTAACCTATCATTACACATTTTAAATATATTGAAATATTTTAAATTTAGACACACATGCACATAAACACACACACACACACACACACACACACACACACACACACACACATATATATATATAGAGATATATATATATATATAGATATATATATATATAGATATAGATAGATAGATAGATAGATAGATAGATAGATAGATAGATAGATAGATAGATAGATAGATAGATAGATAGATAGATAGATAGATAGATAGATAGATAGATAGATAGATAAATAGATAGATGATGCACATCACTATTTGTCAGTATGCAAAGTATTCTGCGCTTTGATCTCTCTTTGCAAGGTATAGCGCTGTATAAATTCCATTTATTATTATTATTATATGAACACACCCAAGC
>CM054159.1:10729110-10749110 GCA_028751875.1 Rapana venosa | reverse complement strand
GGGGAGTAATTCTGACATCTCTTCAGTCCACACTATTGCATGACTGCTCTCCCTTCGTAGTTTTGCCAGGCGCTCTGTACGTTTTCTCCTAGGCTATGTATGTGATGTGCTTACATTCATATACCCCGTGGGGATGCCGGGGACCTTTCAGTAAAAATAGCATCCTCATCTTCTGGAAATCCTGTGCTAGGAATTCCCTCTTTTCTATCCCTCTCTTTGTATCTACCTCGTTCCTTTTCTTCCTGTTACTTCTCTCTTGTCTATTTTTCTGCCTTCTTGGTCCCCATTCTCCTGCCCTTTTTTTTCAAAAAGACTTTAAAGATAACTATTCTCTCCCATGCCGAGGAGAGTGCTGGGCCTCGCTTGCCTGGCGCTTAACGGCAGCGCAACGCATTTTCTTCGCTCATATGACAGACAATATTAGTTGCTGTCTGAGCATTCCACGAAGACAATATTCATACACTGAACTTTTCCTACAGTGAACGAGGGGCGCGGGCAATTTAAGGAGAAAGAAGGCTATTGACAATAAGCATTCATATGAAATGGGGGGGAACGGGATACCCTAGTGGTTAGAGCGTTGCGCTCGTGTTCTGACGACCCGGGATTGAGCCACCGCGAGACATTCAGTTTTATGGTATTTTTTCCTTAAAGTTAACATCAGTACTGACTCCACTCCCCCAAAAGTCCTTCGGAAGAGACTATAAACCGAAGCCCCGTGTTCGAACGCCCACAGAACATCCTGCGTACACGTTAAATACCCGTTCCGCCTTTGGGAAGGGTAGGCCATTTCGTGCTAGTAGGAAAGGATGTCAATATTCAGAAAATGCTTGCGCACAATGTTTCAAACACCATCCCTGGAATCAAAATGCAGCTACATTAGTGGTGGGTGAAAACGGTCCCATACGCTAAAATTTCACCACTTGGTGAACCTCGGGGTTCTAGCCAAGGAATATATATATATATATAAGTTTATATATATATATATATATATATATATATATATAAGTGAAAGCATAACAACCAGCATAATAAATGTTCCCCAATATTTCGGCTTTCGCCTTCTTCATATTATGTGCGTGTGTGTGTGTGTGTGTGTGTGTGTGTGCGTGCGTGTGTGTGTGTGTGTGTGTGTGTGTGTGTGTGTGTGTGTGTGTGTGTGTGTGTGTGTGTGTGTGTGTGTGTGTGTGTGAAAATAAGTATACGAACATACATGTATGGAAATAACTGAAGTACTCTTCCTAAAAACGCACACGCGCGCGCAGACAATGACAATGACAATGACAAATTCTTTCATTTCGAGGATTATGAATAAGCACTCATGTGCTTTTTTTACATCCAGTCCCCGCCCGTATGGATACATCTTAATAATAACCCAATACTTACACTCTCACGCAGTAGAAACAAAGGGAAATAACCCTTTTCAAAACCAAAAAATCCCAAAAAACGAAGGGGTGGGGGGGGGGGGGGGGGGGACAGACAAATTCCTTTATGACAAATTCCTTTATTTCGAGGATAATGAATAAGCACACATGTGCTTTTTTACATCCAGTCCCCGCCCGTTAGGGATACATCTTAATAATAATAACCCAATACTAATAGAGACCCAATACTAGAGAGAGAGAGAGAGAGAGAGGAGAGAGAGAGAGAGAGAGAGAGAGAGAGAGAGAGAGAGAGAGAGAGGAGGAGGGGGGGAGAGGGAGAAAGAGAGAGTGTGGGTGTGTGTGTGTGTTTCAGTGATAACTCTAAATATATAATTCTCAAAACAGTGCACGATCATCGTCAACACTTATTTTGATTATACTGAGAGAGAGAGAGAGAGAGAGAGAGAGAGAGAGAGAGAGAGAGAGAGAGAGAGAGAGAGAGAGAGAGAGAGAGAGAATTGCTTGGGGGAAAATATGATGTTGACCAAGCACTGTATTTACCACAGCACCAAGGATGGGGGGAAAAAAACCAAAAACATAACGTTTAACATTTGAACAACAACAAGAAGAGATCAGATAACAGTGCAACTGCTAAACAGGGGGTGGGGGGAGGACTACAATTTGTCACAACGCCTGGGGCAGATATTTGAAACACACACACACACACACACACACACACACACACACACCATATCAGAATCAGAATAAATTCACCATCAGTTCGTGAGCGGGAAGGAACAGTTGTGCATTTGTGCTCGTTCTTATCTTTGGAACAAAGTAAACTTTTTAAGCTATGATAAAAATTCTTTTTCCTTCCCCTTCTGCTTTATAAAATAAATAAAATGTTAAAGACGAAGAAGAAGAAAAGAAAATTTAAAATATTGTTTTTAAAACCCCACCCCTTTTAAAAAAAAAATCAAATAAAGGGAAGTAGTTCCAAATCTCCTCAGTCCAGACAATTGCATGAGTTCTTTCCCTTTGTACCTTTACCAGGCGCACTGTTCTTTTTACACACACACGCGCGCGCGCGCAAGCGTACGCGCTCGCTTGCACGCACGCACCCCCCCCCCCCCCCCCCCCCCCCCCCCCCCCACACGCACACACACACACACATGCTCATGTGTGTATGTGTGGGTGGGTGTATATAACATTTTTTCTTTTACCAAGATGAGTTTTATATAGGCCTACTAATTGCTTTAGGTGGATACACATTCATGTACCTACCTGTCCATTCTGTGTGTGTTGGGGGGGGGGGGGGGGGAGAGGATGGGGTTGCTGTTTGGGGGGGGGAGGGGGGTTGGGGGGTATGTATCTTTTTTCCTTTTTTTTTTTTAACAAGGTATGTTTATTACTTACTGCTGTAGGTGTCTCATTCACTTAGGAACCTGACTGTCCAGTCTGTTGTTTTGGCTTTGTATTCTTCTGTTTGTTTGTTTGTTGTTGTTGCTGTTGTTGTTGTTGTTGTTGTTTCTTTAACAGCTTACTTCAATGGCTTCCACATCGCCTCTGCGCAAATCACTGTACTTTAAGGACCCATTATTTGGTACTTGTGCTTGTGTGTGTGTGTGTGTTGTGTGTGTTGTGTGTTGTGTGTGTGTGTGTGTGTGTGTGTGTGTGTGTGTGTGTGTGTGTGTGTGTGTGTGTGTGTGTGTGTGTGTGTGTGTGTTGTGTGTGTGTGTGTGTGTCTGTGTGGTGTGTGTGGTCGTGCTGTTTGTTTCTTTGTTCGTTTGATTGATTGTTCGTGAGAGAGAGAGAGAGAGAGAGAGAGAGAGAGAGAGAGAGAGAGAGAGAGAGAGAGAGAGAGAGAGAGAGAGAGAGAGAGAGAGAGAGAGAGAAGAGACTGAGGCAGAGCCAGAGTGTCAAGTCAAGTGAAGTCGAGTCAAATTTTTATTTCCAGATGTGCGTGTGTATATGTGTGTGTATGTGTGTGTGTATGTATATGTGCGCTTGTGTATGTGTTTGTTTGTGTCAGTGTGCTTATGTGTTTGTTTGTGTCAGTGTACTTGTGTGTTTGTTTGTGTCTGTGCGTTTGTGTGCGTGCGTGCATCACGCATGTATGCATGTATGTCTGTGCGTGCATGTGCGTGCGTGTGTGTGTGTGAGAGAGAGAGAGAGTATTCTCATGGACCCACCTCAGAATATGACACAAAGGAGAACAACCTGCCATACCCCCCTCCCCCATCTTCCCTATCACCCCTCCCTGTCGCCTCCTCCCTCCCCCTCTACCCATCCCTTCCCCCTCCTTAAACTCCTTTTCCCTCTCCCAGCCTTATCCTCATCCATCACCCCCCCCACCCACCCCCACCCTATCCCCCGCCACACCCCTGCCCTCAACCTCCACACTGTCACACAGGCAAAAATGGTGACAGCCACACCAGAGAGACAGAGAGAGAGGGAGACAGAGAGAGAGAGAGACAGAGCAGAGAGAGAGACAGAAGACAGAGACAGACAGAGACAGAGACAGAAGAGAGACAGACAGACAGACAACAGAGAAGAAGACGAGAAGACAGACAGACAGAGAGACAGACAGAAGCAGACAGACAGAAAGAGAGACAGACAGACAGAGAGACAGACAGAGAGACAGACAGACAGACAGACAGACAGAGACACAGACAGACAGACAGAGACAGACAGACAGACAGACAGAGAGAGCAGAATGTCACGTTCCACATCAGGGTGCACAAGCTTCTGTGCCCTCATGCATCTTCTAAGAGGCCCAAGAGGCGCGTTTCCTAGACGCTAGCAGTCTCTCGCGCAGTCGACTAGTCGCCTAAAGAGTAGCGAGCGGTTTTGGGGGCGAGAAACGAAGAGTGCAATCAAACTAATAATTATTGGGTAAAATCAGGTCACATTTATAATTCATTATGATGACGCCAAAATCGGGTCTTATATATGACGCCAACAACATCAGGTCACATACATGAAGCTAATATCAGGTCTTACATATGACGCTAATATCAGGTCAAATATGACGCCAACATCAGGTCACATATGACGCCAACGTCAGGTCTTATATGACGCCATCATCAGGTCTCACATTTGATGCCATCATCAGGTCTCACATATAACGCTAACATCAGGTCACATATGACGCCAACGTCAGGTCTGAAATTACGCCATCATCAGGTCTCACAGGAAGCCAACGTAAGGACATAAACAATCCACAAGATCACTATTTTTTGTCACATGTACGAGGTATTAAGAGGGGACGGGATAGCTCAGTGGTCAGAGCACTCCCTCCCCCCACCCCCCTCCCCGGCCCAGCCAATGTTAAGCAGCGTCGAGCGTGGTTACCAGTTGGATGGGCGACCGTTTGCGCGCCTTGGCTTCAGTAAAGTCCCCCAGTTCACCCAGCTGTAAATGGGTACCTGCCTCTTTAGGATCAGGGAAGGTAAAGCAGCAAGGGAGAGGAGATGGACGCCGCCCTCAATATGCTGTCCCCTTGAGAAGTGAGGTCCCTGAAGCCTCGCTCCCGTACGACCACATAGGTTATGGGAACACCTTTACCTTTACTGTACAAGGTATTAATCCATCCCCCTTTACCTAAAACAAAACTAACGTGGTTTTTTCCTTAAGAAACAGTTTTAGAACAAACGACGGCGTCTTTAATGTATTTTTTGTCCTTAATATGACGCAAGCATTACTTTACCAGAAACTACGCTACACTTTTTTTGTTTTAACCTACCTCTCCTTGATTAATTTAAAGGCATTCCTCGCCACTCCTACTGGCTATAGGGAACAAAGAAACACACTTTTATAACGTGAACTTGCTAGAACTTAGCCTAATATCTAGCATAATAATAATATACCATTAGTGGGGGCGGGATAGCCTAGTGGTTAGAGCGTTGAGCTCGTGATCTGACGGCCCAGGTTTGAGCCACCACCTTTTCAAGGGATAAAAAAAAAAATTTCCCCAGGAGCTAACATCAGTACTGACTCCACTCCTCAGAAAGTCCTTAGGGTGAGACTATGACCTTGAGGGTCTCGTGTGCGAATGCACGCTGAACATCTTCCACACACACACACACACACACACACACACACACACACACACACACACATTAAAAACCTGTTCCGCCTTTCTGGAGAGTAGATCAACGTGTGCCAGTAAGGTACCGATGAGGAATGTACAAAAACTGCATGCACGCTGACCTCCGTGTTTAGACAGCATCCCCTAATTTGGATTGTGGCCGGCTTGATGGTGGGTTAATAATAATAATAATAATGATGATGATGATGATGATGATGATGATGATGATGATGATGATGATGATAATAATAATAATAATAATAATAATGTTATAGTATGCACTTTGTGCACTATAACATTTGAACTAAACCCCTCTTTCCTTCCCCTCCCCCCCCCCCTCCCCTTTTCTAGAAAGAATGTTTTTAAGCTGGTTAGACTTCATGATTTGCTTAGTTCAGCAATTCCAAAAGACTGAGTTAGGTTTCTTTGACAACCTCTAAGTTACAGTGTTGTAGTCAAACAAACAACTTCTCAGTCTGTTTGGATACCCATGGTTGCAGGCTGAGGATTCTTTTAATCCACTTGAGACTTTAGCTAGGGAGGCCCATTGGGGTCTGTGTTGGCAGGCCCTTTTCTTCACTTTGGTGTCCAGCATGTCTCCATGAGTTTGGAGCAACCAATCCATGTGTGAACTATCAAGTGCTGTCTTAGCTTAGGTGCCCTGATTGTCTCAGTGGACTGGGAGGCCTAGTAACCAAGTGAGGTCTGTGTACTGTGGCACCTTCTCTCACCTTAAGTGTCCAACATGTCTCTGTGAGCAGCTCCTTGCCATGGTTACAGCTAAGTGTTCTCAATGTAGGCCTATGGTCCCAGGGCTGGTGGCCCAGCCTTTGTCTTAAACAGTTTCTTTGTCAGCTACAGTAGAGTTCTCTCTATTCATGGCCCGAGTCCTTGTTGTAGTCTAGAGTGCCCAGTGAAACAGTGATGTGGTAAACACTTCAGAGCTTGCTACAGCTGGTCTTATTCAACAGGCTTGTGGGGCCTCTTTCTTGTTGAATAGCATCCCCCTTCCCCCTCTCTATTACCCCCCCCCCCCCTCTTCTCTATTGAACCAGCAGATTTGTCATGTAGAGACTACATTGGTTGATTTAAATTTGTTTGTCAGCTGATTTGATGTGTGGTTAGGATTTGTTCCTCTCAGTTTCCAAATGTATTCATTGGTCAGTTGGAATTAGTAGTCCTGCAACTGAACCAACATAACAGGGTGTACATGGCATTTTTAAGTCTTTCTCTTGCTGGCTGTCTGAGGCAACTTTCTTCTTAAGTTAGGCTGTGTGAGGTTAAAACCTGACAGAATGATTTAGAAGGAAACAGCAGTTTTCTTCTCCTGCTTGAGCTGTAAGTGAGAATTTCTCTTTTTGATATAAGTTGTTGCTTAAAGAGATTTATCAAGGAAAAAGCTGATTTTATAAGTAAATCTTATTTGTGTGTACTAGCTGAATTTAGTTATTGATTGAGTATTGTGACTGGTACAGTGAAACTATGTGTACATGAAAGTTGGCTAAAGTCGTGAGACTTATTATTTTATTGTGTGATCTTAGATTTATTCTATAAATGGATGTTCATGTAAAAAGTGGAATTTTATGAGTAAGTAATTATTTGATGTATTGATTATGTTGAGATGGAAGTTTGTGAATTACACTGATCAAAATAATGTGGAATCGGTAACAAAGCTATTGGGATAGACCACTATGGCAAAATTGAATTGAGATAAGAGTTGACTGCTAAAACTAAAAGAGTTGAAGACTTGAAGGTTAGACTTGAATGCAGTACAGGACTAGGCCTAGCTAGGCCCTTGTAGTATTGCCCTGGTAAAAGTAGGCAATTCAACATGTAGGTGTGACTTGATGTATGGTTAGTCATTTGTGTCAAAAGTGGTTATTTTGTATGTGGTTTTGTGACACACTAGATTTGCCTGCTCTCTCTCTCTCTCTCTCTCTCTCTCTCTCTCTCTCTCTCTCTCTCTCTCTCTCTCTCTTCTCTCTCTCTCTCTCTCTCTCTCTCTTTCTCTCTCTCCCTCTCTCTCTCTCTTGTGTTACAATATCCATGGGGTATGATAGGGGCCAATGTTGTGAAAGATCTTAGTAGAGACTAAGTTCTGTGGACATTATTAGGATAATGTCAGTTGAGAGTATTGAGAAAAGGATTTTCCTAGTTATTTTGTAGTCTTTGGTTGTCTGATTTACAACTGTATACTCTCTATTGGTTCCCTAGGATTAACTTGGTGTTTTGGTGTGAGTGATGAAAGGAATTCAGTTTTCTTGCATTCGGCTGGACGACAATATAGCTATTTTGCTGTGTGTGCCTTTCA
The DNA here is from genome assembly GCA_028751875.1 of Rapana venosa. NCBI lineage: Eukaryota > Metazoa > Mollusca > Gastropoda > Neogastropoda > Muricidae > Rapana > Rapana venosa. The sequence goes on along the minus strand of CM054159.1, from coordinate 10,741,348 downwards.
TGTACCTAGTTAAATATGGATAGAGTAGTTACCTGAAATTTATCTTTGTTTCAGGTGTGTGTTGTGTGTAGATGAAACAATAAATTGTGTTACCATAACACCCCTGCGTGGCCTGCCATCATTCCTGTGAGTGTGGAGTGCCAGTGTCCTAACAGCCCCTTTCCCACAACCTTCCTTCACCCCTCAACAACAACAACAACAACAACAATAATAATAATAATAATAATAATAATAATAATAATAATGTATGGAATTTATAGAGCGCTGAATCTTGTAACAAATCAAAGCGCTCAGTTGATTTGGTGGGGGTTTTTTGTTTGTTTTGTTTTTTTGTTTTGCGTGTGTATGCTGGGTTTTTTTTTTAATGTTGTCATCTGTTCCCACCGACACACAATGGCCTACTCTTTCGAACAGCGGAACAGGATTTAACGTGTGAGGCAAGATGTTCTGCATGCGTTCGCACACGGGGCCTCGGTTTATAGTCTCATCCGAAGGATTAGAAGGTCAGAGGATTACTTACACATAATCTCACCATAGGTGAACCTCGGCTCGAACCTCTAGCCCAGGAACGAACCCCACCTATCCCCCCCCCCCCCCCCCCTCCTCCCTACCCCCCCCCCCCCCCCCCAAAAAAAAAAAAAAAACGACAACAACACAACAATCCACCAACAACATTAGGTTTTACATCAGAATGTCCCTTTCTAAGATTCCACAGGCTACTGACAAGCTACTTACCTGTGTGTATTGTGGGTGTGTGTGTGTTGTGTGTGTGTGGTGTCAAGCAGTAGTCAAAATTTATTCGATGGTACATTGAATAGCATGCATTGCTTTTTTTCATCAACCATCTGTGTGTGTGTGTGTGTGTGTGTGTGTGTGGTGTGTGTGTGTGTGTGTGTGTGTGTGTTGTCTGTCTGTCTGTCTGTCTGTCTGTCTGTCTGTCTGTGTTTCTGTCTGTGCGCATGTGCGCAGGTATGTAATAATAATAATAATAATAATATATGGAATTGATATAGCGCTGAATCTTGTAAAGCAAACAAATCAAAGCGCTTATGTAATTCCACCCACTTGCTCTCTGGTTAACTACAGCGCGAGCGGAGTTAGTTAGTTAGTTAGTTAGTTAGTTAGTTAGCTAGCTAGCTAGCTAGTCTAGTATTAGTTAGTTAGTTAGTTAGTTAGTTAGTTAGTCAGTCATTTAGTTAGCTAGTTAGTTAGCTACTTACTTACTTACTTACTTACTTACTTACTTACTTACTTAGATACTAAGAAACTCGTCTCAGACTTCTTTCTTTTTTCTTTTTTTTTGTCACTCACTGTTTACCTTTCCTTCCCACTTCCTTCATCATCACCACCACTACCACAGTCTAACAGGCGCATTCCTGAAATTCCACACATACACTGTTCTTGTACCGCTTCAACGGCCTGAATAATGTCCCCCCCCCCCCCCCCCCCTCCCCTATGATGCATGCTGAGTGGTATTTATGTGGCAGATACGCTGGCCTACTCTTCCAGGGAAGATTGATCAAGCCTGACACGCGTCACGGAGACATGGCGTATTACCTAAAAAAAAATAAACCCTCTCATCCCACTCATCATCCATCAGCCATCTCTTTTTTTTTTTCCCACCCTCGGAATGATGGATGACGTTTCATCAACGTGGACGCGTGACGTAACGCCTGCACAGAAAGATGGATTGGATTATAAAACGTCAGCTCGTGATGTAACTTCTGGAGAGAAAAAACCATGATGGACTGGATTATACAACGTCAGCGTATGATGTAACGTCTGCAAAAAACATGACGGACTGGATTATACAACGTCAGCGTATGATGTAACGTCCGCCAAAAAAAAAAAACCATGACGGAATGGATTATACAACGTCAGCTTTTGATGTAACGTCTGCAAAAAAAAAAAAAAAAAACCATGACGGACTGGATTATACAACGTCAGCGCATGATGTAAACGTCTGCGAAAAAGATGGATTGGATTATGAAACGTCAGCTTGTGGTGTAACGTCTGCCAAAAAAAACAACACATGACTGAGTGGATTATACAACGACAGCGTATGATGTAACGTCTGCAAAAAAACATGATGGACTGGATTATACAACGTCAGCGCATGATGTAATGTCTGCAAAAAAAAGATGAATTGGATTATAAAACGGGAACGCATAACGTAACGTCTGCAAGAAAGATGGATTGGATTATAAAACGAGGACGCATGGCGTAATGTCTACCAAAAAAAACAAAAAAAGATGGATTGGATTAAAACGTGAGCGCGCGATACCATGTCTGATTTTTTCGCACGGCACTTTATTTTATATTTCGTCGCATGTGAAACTTGCAGAGAAAAGGAGACAACGCCCATGTTTGTTTCTGGGATGGGGATGGGGAAGGGGGGGGTTGGTCAGGGTGGTGGGGGAGGTGGCAGGGGGGAGGAAATCCCCCACCCCACCCCATCCCCAAATGGGTTTGTCTAGATGTGACACAACCCTACACCTATCTAACAGCCGGAATGGTGACTACTCCAAGACGGCTGTTTCGGCCTTGTAAAACAGAACAGTCTGAAGAAGAAGAAGAGAAGAAGAAGAAGAAGAAGAAGAAGAAGAAGAAGAAGAAGAAGAAGAAGAGAAGAAGAAAACAAACAACAAACAACAACAACAACAACAACAACAACAACAACAACTTCAGTAAGAGCTGAATCGTGGTCTTCAGAAGAAGAAGAACAAGAACAAGAAGAAGAACAACAACAACAAGAACAACAACAAGAACAAGAACAAGAACAACAACCAGAACAAGAACAAGAAGAACAAGAACTAGAACAACAACAACAACAACAACAAGAAAAACTTCAGTAAGAGGTGAATCCTGATCTTCAGAAGATTTCTAGCAAGTGCTTCAGCCGTTCATGTCAGTTTTTTGTTCCTTTTTAGGGACAGGACCGTGTTCAAATCAAGACTGAAGATTTATTATTTTTTAAAAAGACAAAAAGGAACCAAAAAATTACAGAACAAACCCTCCCAACACACACACACACACACACACAGAAAGAAGGTTGGAGGGGGAGGGGGGAGACCACCATGAAAGACTGAAGATTTAAGGTTAAAGATTATTGTATTGTCTCAACCTAAGAAAGGAAAAAAATCAATAACTTCTTACTTTTAGCTGGATACCCTGCTATTGTTGAATTCTTTTGTTGTTGTCGTCTTTTGTTGTTGTTGTTTTCTTTTGTGGAGTGGTGGGGGGGGGGGGGGTTAGTGGGGGGGGGGGGGTCGTGTTCGGATTTTGTGGTTTATATGTTTTTGGTTTGTTTTGGTTGGGATGAGCTTTTTTTGTGTTTTGTTTCTGAGGGGATGGGGAAGGGGGGGGGGGGGTGGGCGGCGAGGGGTCTTGCCAAGACCCGATGTAACCCTGACGCCACCGAGATTCGAACCCACGACTTCATGGACGTTTGTGATCGAAGTCGAACGGCTTTAACCATTCTGCCACATATTACCCAAAAAAATCAAACAAACAAAAAAACCTCATGTTCTTAAAAGTTGGGAGGGGGATGTTGTTTTGTTAGTGGGGTGGGGTGGGTGGGGGGAAAAGTTATTCGGATATTTTGGTTGGTTTTTGTTGGTGGCTTTTTTGTTGGTGTTTGTTTTGCTTGGAGATTTTGGTTGGTTGGTTTGGGGGGATTTGTTTGTTTCGTTTTGTTGGGGTTTTTTGTGCTGCCTCCTCTTCTGTGATGTTTCTGTCTCACACTTCACATCCTGCTTATTTCAAGCTCTCCGCTCTAGCCATACCCAGATTTGTTATGTCGCAACCGCAGAGTCGGAAGTCCGCGGAAACCTTATGTCAGGCCGTCGTGAGGCCACCAGCCAGAGGCGCCCTGCACTGCTGCTGGGTCACTTTGGTGGTGTTCAGTGGTGCCTGTTCTGAGCTAACATACGCAGGACACCACCTGCTAAGCTGTCTACCAACGACAGTATTAGCTCAGTCGCGGGGCCAGACTGAGTGAGTTGCCCATCCGTCCCCCGCGAACCTCCAACCCCAAAGGTTTTAACAACAACAACAATAATGATAATAATAAATGGAATTTATATAGCGCTATATCTTGTAAAAACAAATCAAAGCGCTTGCATTCAACCCACTCCTACACAATGCAACCAACAATGATTAACAGTTTTTACAAATTCAGATGTATACACACACACACACACCACACACACCACACACACACACACACACACACACACACACACACACACACACACACACACACACACACACAGAATCAGAGACAATTTTCTTTTTTAATTTCACGATAAACAATGACGATGAGGATGATACACTTGTACTAATACCAAAGTGCATGCGTTTTGACACAACGTTTACTGCACACTTCCCATCATATTTCCCTGGCGTCAACCGGGCTCGAGAGATACAGATACCTGCAGTGTTGGTCAGGTAATTTGAGCAACACTCTCAAACTCGCATCCCTTAAGTGGATGAAGCTCGACTGTGTGGTCCCTGTCTTCCCACTGAGCCCACAGCACACTCACTCTGGGTAGGAACTGGCCAGAGTCTGAAAAATCCCTATGACTCTTATTATGGGATTCGAACCCGCGACCTTCCAGTCCGTAACCTAAGGCACTCACCACTGCGCCAAGGCGGCTGGTGTGTGTTTTTTAATTTCATGTCTGTTGACATAAGTGATGTTAGACAACAACAAAGCTGGCTGGTGTGTTCTTAAGAATCACTATGTTGTGGACACTCAAAAAGTTAATACCCAACACGCATGCACACCCCCTGGTTTTGCTTCCGACAGTGGGTCATTCAGTCAGGGAGGCGTCTGCTATAAGTAGTATAGTAGTAGTAGTAGTAGTAGTAGTAAGTAGTAGTAGTAGTAGTAGTAGTAGTAGTAGAGCAGCAGCAGTAGTAGTAGTAGTAGTAGCAGCAGCAGAAGCAGTAGTAGTAGCAGCAGCAGCAGCAGCAGCAGCAGTAGGTGTTGTAGTAGTAGTAGTAGTAGTAGTAGTAGTAGTAGTAGTAGTAGAAGTAGTAGTAGTAGTAGTAGTAGTAGTAGTAGTAGTAGTAGTAGTAGTATAAAATATAGAAAACAGATTTTTTTTTGGTAAATGTGGTGTAGATTGTATGGAATTGTTCGCAAACAGTGAAATCTCTACAGGAACACCTTAACTAAATCTGGTGTTTATATTTCTGTGTTTATAAAAGACAGCTTTAGGAACAGAGATGGAGACAGACAAGACAGACAGATACGGACAGACACAAGGTCACACAGACACACAGAGACAGAAGTCAAGAGAAAGAAAGAAAGAAAGAAAGAAAGAAGAAAGAAAGAAAGCAAGAAAGAAAAAAAAGCAAGAAAGAAAAGACACAGAAAAATACAATTCAGAATCAGATAACTTATTCAGTTCACACACACACACTTTAAAAAAGCACACACACATACACACATAAAAAGAACACACACACACACACACACACACACACACACACACACACACACACACACACACACACACTCAACCACACACATAAACACACACACATAAAAAAGCCTGACAACAAAATCAACATCAAGAATGAAAAACACTGTATAGGTTTCGAGTCGTGACATCAACAACAAAATATCGCACACTGTAATCCACTTCTCTTCATTTACATGCTTTATACAAGTACACAGCAACGAAAGTCAGGTAATGTGCATGCATTTTGTGATGTCCTTTGTATTATGCAAAATTATTGGAATAAACAATATGTGTTTGTTTTATTTTTTTGTACTTTTTTAAAATTCTTTTATATCGAGGATATTGGAATAAGCACTTATGTGCTCTTTTACATCCAGTCCCCGTGTGTATGCGGTTTTGTCATCCGTTCCCACCGCCACACAATGGCCTACTCTTACGAAAAGCGGAACAGGATTTAACGTGTGCGCAATATGTTCTGCGTGCGTTCGCACACGGGGCCTACTCTGTGTGCGCGTGTGTGTGTGAGTGTGTGTGAGTGTGCGAGTGTGTGTGTGTGTGTGTGTGTGTGTGTGTGTGTGTGTGTGTGTACAACGCTTTCAGAAATAACTGTTTTTCACAAAAATCACCAAGAACACAATATTTCAGAAAACAAAGTGGATTTCTTGAAAAAGGACAAAGAGAGGAGTGGAGAGAGACAGAGACAGACAGACAGAGACAGAGAAGCAGAGAGACAGAAAGTGTGTGCGTGTTGTTGTTGTTGTTGTTTTATTTTTACATATCTTCCGGGGGTTTTCACTGCAAATGGGCAAGGCATAAAAGTCATATACACTACAAAGCAAAAAATATATCAAAAATATATTTACACACATACACACACGCACACACACACCATCACACACACACACACCATCACACCATCACCTAGACACCCTCCATCAAGTCTTATACCACAACAAAATCTCTGACACGGACGTAAGCAGGCACAGAAACATTCTTCAGATCACCTTCTGTCAAAAATGGCAAATACCCCAGCTGTTTATACACATCCTCACAATGATCGTCAATCACACGCGAGGACCCAAAATCCAACTTCTCTCTCCATAACTGGGCTGTCTCTTTAGAATTCCGTCTCTGCGTAAAACTTAAACTGTTATCCGGCAAACCCGCAGAAGTCAGGTTCCAAACATACTGAAGCAATTTCCGATTCCCTGTCCTAAGCCCCACAAATTTGAAAAGCGTTTCCGACATCCTCATTGGTTCTTCAGCTAAATCCTCGTACCTCGTGAGAATCACGCGACCTGGAAATTTTGTCCTTAACATATCCGCACGGCGTAAATCGTGCGATACTTTTCGACAAAACCGATACGCGATTTTCGTCGTGTCCTTTGTCTTAAACATCCCTTTGGCTCGCTGAGACCGAAGCGTGGCTCGGGGGTCACGGACAAGGTGAACCACCTTGACCTTGGGGTCGTTCCTGAGGAAGTTTTCCACCAGATCCATGGAGAAGCGAACGACCTTGAGAAGGATGACCTTAGAGGTCACGCAGGGGGACTGCAGGAGGGGAAGGCAGCCCTGAATGGTGTCGGAGTGAGGGAGGGCGCTGCCGGGGCGCACTTGGAGACAGCGGTGGAAGGTTCGAGTCTTCTGGCCGAAGTGCAAGCCGAAGTAGGTCAGCGCGCGGAGATACAGCGCCCCCATGCTGCAGTTGAGGTAACTGCTGACCACGTGACTCTGGAGCGCCTGCAGAGCAAGTTCGTTCTGGGTCCTGATAAAAAAGAGAGAAGATAACGAAATAGGTTACTTCACATGTGCAGAGTAAAGGAACTAACGATTTCACGAGGGGGGGGGGGTGGGGGGGGGGGGAGGGGGGGCGATGGGGATAGCCTGGTGGTTACAGTGATGTATTCGTGATCTGCTGACCCTGGGTTCGATTCTCGTTCGAGGGGATTTTTTTTCCTCTGGAGTTAACTTCAGTGCAGATTCCACTACCTTCCAAAAGACTTTCGGATGAGACTATGAACAGAGGTCCCGTGTGCGAACACTCGCAGAACATCTTGCGCACACGTTAAAACCCGTTCCAGCTTTTTGTAAAAGTAGGTCATTGTGTGTTGGTGGGAACGGATGACAAAAATTTACAAAACTGCACACACACGGGGACTGGACGGGGAAAAAAAGCACATGAGTGCTTATTCCATTATCCTCGAAATAAAAGAATAAAACAAAATAAAAAGAAAAGAAAAGAAAATTCTTTGGGTTCTTTTGGGATACAAAATTGTTGGAGGCTGGTGGCCCCACGGCTGTCTGATAGTGATGGGCTCCCTGTTGTGGACTTCCACCCTGAGTATAAGACATAATAAATCTGGGCATGGATATGGCAGGAGGGGGGGGGGAGATTGAAATGAGCGGCGTGGGAACAGCAGGACAGGAACGTCACAGAAGATGAGGCAGCCCCTCCCCCCCCAAAAAAAAAAAGTTGTAGGATACACACTATGGAACATGTTTTTTGTTTTCATTCCTCATCTTTTAGAATTCCAAGGTTCACCAAAAGTTAGATTTGCATTTTGTGTGTGCAACCGTTTTTGGCCCCCCCCCCCCCCCCCCCCCACACACTATTAAGGTATCTGTATTCCTACTACTTGGGGGATGGGATAGCCTAGTGGTTAGAACATTGCGCTCGCAATATGTTGACCCGGGTTCGATTCCCGTTCAAGGGGACATTTTCCCCTGGAGTTAACATCAGTGCAGATTCCACTCTCCCAAAAAGTCTTTTGGATGAGATTATAAACGAGGTCCCGTGTGCGAACGCACGCAGAACATCTTGCAAACACGTTAAAATCCTGTTCCGCTTTTCGTAAGAGTAGGCCATAGTGTGGCAGTGGGAACAGATGACAGAATTTACAAAAACCCATACACACGGGGACTGGATGTAAAATAGAACATGAGTGCTTATTCTATTATCCTCGATATAATAGAATAAATAAAATTGTAAAAAATAAAAATAAAAGTGCATGACATGAAAGAAAGATGCACTTCAGGGAGACAAAACTAAACCATGCAAATTTGGAAAATGGCGTCAACTAAGTCGTCTTAAATGTTTGAGTGCCAGAGAACATTGAAAGCAGTGACAAACATAACAACAACAACAACAACATCACTAACACTACCCCCCTACAATAACAACAACAGCAACATCGAAATTCCACTGAAAGAAAAAGACAAAAAAGTCTTTTTTTTGTAGGGGAGAATACCTGGTTCGTGATGTAATGTTAACTGGAGAACAGAAATGCACGACAAAACACAGAAACAATTGTTTCCAACTGCCAAAATATGATGCGAGAAGGTGACAACAATACAGGGCTGGGTGTTTTCACTCACAGACTTTGACACCACAAATATCCCCAAGTCGGAATGTGGCTACTTTGGGGGGATGAAGAGGGGGGGGGGGGTCCCATACGCAAAAAAATCTCACCATTGGTGAACCTCTCAGTTATAGCCAAGGAACAACAAGGTGGGGGGGGGGGGGGGAATGCAATTATTCCTCCTTCTTCTCGCATTTCTCTCCCACCCCCACCACCCACACCCCTCACCCCCACCCACATCACATACAGATATCTATCTCTATAGATAGATAGATATGATTTATGTGTGGGTGTTGAGAGGAGAGACTTGAGTGTGCAAATGCACACAGAACATCTTGCACACACGTTAAAACCTGCTCCCCCTTTCGGAAGAATATGTCAGTTGTTCCTGTGGGGTGGGATGACAAAATTTGCACACACAAACATGAAAAAGCAAAAACAAAACAAAACGTATGTATACCAGGACTGAATGTAAATTTTAAAAAATCCACACACACACAAACGTATGAGTGTTTATTTCATGATCCTAAAAATAAAGGTTTTTTTAACAAAAAAAAAAAGGACAAAACATGCACTCTTCCACCCAACAATCCCAGTCAGTTAACATGAAAAGGTGCATACGTAAACAGAATATTAATGGACCCAAACACAATGACCTCACACAAGCACATTGGATGTGTGAAGAGGTTCTTATTGTTGGCAAGGCCTGAGGTGTTTGCTGCTCATCCTTAATTTGATGTACAGTAGGAATAAACATGGCTTGGTGTCCTGTCCTTGATAATCTGTCCTTAAGTTTGCGTGCATTTTTTGGGGGGTTAATTATAATGCCCGTGCATTTTAATGATAATTACTGAGTAAAACTGGGATTTCTTTCTTCGTTTGTTTGTTGGTGTTTTGTTTTTGTTTGGGGTGGGGGTTCATTAGACATTGTTTTATTCAAAGTACATGTAGATTTATCATAAGCAGACAAGGATACATGGGGAAAGATATTTTCTTTTGTTTGTTTGTTCGGGGTTTTTTGTTTTGTTTTTTGTTCTAGGGCATGAGCCTCAAGATTCACCAATGGGGAAATTTTGCGACTGTTTTTATCCCACCATTGATTAAGGTAACTTGCATTCCGACTTGGTGGATGGTGTCTACACAATCATACACTTATATGCATGCTTTTTTTAAAATTTGTCAGTCGTTTGCAAATAAAAAACTTCTCTTCCAAAAGGCATACAATACAATACAATATAGCACCATACAATACAACTCAATGCAATGCAATACACTACTATACAACGCAATACAATACAATACAACGCAATGCAATACAACACAATACAACACATTACAACACAATACAACACATTTTCATGTTTTATTGCTTATCCAGTTTTAATTAATGTCATGTGACTCAGTATATTTCAGAAAAACTAGCACCTTCATAATATCACACTCAACATGGTTTTTATTATTCGTATGTTACCACAGATATGAGCCTTTCAAGATTCTGACAATTTTGGTTAAATCTATACATCAAAGTCGGATGCGCTGGGCCTGACTTGTCAGGTGCTTAACGACAGCACAACGCATTTTGGCTTATATGACACTAGACAACAATAGTTGCTGTGTGAGGGTTGATAACCAAGAGGTCAAATCTATGTATGCAATGTGGGTGTGATTTTTATTGCCATGAATTATAATGGTGCAACTTGTCAACACTTTTGGCGTGGGTGCATGTGAAAGCGTGCACACATGCGTGTGCATGTGCATGTTCACACGTGCTCGCGCACAAACACGTGCACATGTGCATACACACGTTAATATACACACATGCGCGCATGCAAAAACATGCACACACACACACACACACGCACGTATTCACGCACTCACTCACTCACATTTTATTAAGATAATAAGTTCTCAGGCATGGAGTCAAGACACTACAACTCTGATACATCTGGCTCTGTCCTTGGTACATTCAAAATTAATATACGGACAAGAAGTTTACTTTTCTGCTGCAGATTATCTCCTTAAAAAATTACAAAGTCTAGATAGTAAAGCAGTAAAGATGGCTCTTGGTGTTCCGGCTCATGCAAACACAGCTAATATTTATAAAGAAGCTCACTTACTATCTCTTTCTGATCAGCGAAAACTGGCAGTATCAAAATACGTGGTTCGTAGTCTCTCTATTCCAAACTCAGTAAAAGAGGAATTACTTATGAATCGAGACACTGATTTTCCTAAACGAGCACGCAATATTTCAATTCTGCAGCCAATTAAAAATTATACAGACACATTTATGAAAGAAAATGATATAAATATATCAACAATTCCAATTTTACCGGTTGTTCCTCAGTTTCCTCCTTGTGAACATATTTCAGCTAAATTTGACATCGACTACACGGAAATGAAGAAAAATGAAGATCAAAATCTTCTCACCGTTGATGTAAAAAGTCACTTAGAAAGTAATTATTCTAATCAGTTAAAAGTGTATACTGACGGATCTGTATTAGAAACAGGCAAAAGTGGTGCTACATATGTGATTCCGACTTTAAAAGTTCAAAAATCATTTCATTTAGGAGAGCATTTTTCTATTTTTACTTCTGAATTATTTGCAATCCTTATGGCTTTGAATTTTTTATCTGATACTGCTGTTGATGTTTGCCAAATTCTGTTTTGCGTTGACTCAAAAGCAGTGTTAATGGCATTAAAGACATGGCATGGTAAAATAAGGAATGATATTGTACTTGAGATTAAATTTCTGATACATTCAATTGCAAGCAGAGGCATCAGCATAACTTTTTGCTGGATCCCTTCTCATTGTGGAATTTATTCGAATGAGCTGGTTGATTCATTGGCAAAACAAGGTGCCTCTGAATATAGTACTGAAGTGTTTGCTTCCAGTCTCGCATTGTCCTCTTATGAAATTCATTCTAAGTTTATGAAATGCATGCATTCAAAGATTTTTGTTTTAAACATTATCAGCAGTTTCCTTGCCCACGAAATTAGAAATTCTAAAACATAAACTGAGATTAAATGCGTGGAATACTAAATATTCAAAAAATGTAACATGTTGTTCTATTCCCCTTTCAATCCACCATTTATTGTTTGATTGCCCAATTCTTTTTGACATGTATAAAAGAAGAGGTTTAGATATGTATAAGAAATATGCCACTAGTCAAGAAGTTTTATATGACTCTCAGCAATTCATAATGTTAATTGCTGAAGTCATATATTCTTCACCTGTAAGACCATTAATGTAATTAGTATATATATATATATATATATATATATATATATATATATATAAAATATATATATATATATATATATATATATATGTGTTGTGGGGGGGGGGGGGGAGGGATGTGGATGTGTGTGTGTAAGGGGAGAGAAAGAGAGAGAGAGAGAGAGTGAGAT
>CM054159.1:10706610-10714110 GCA_028751875.1 Rapana venosa | reverse complement strand
CATATGGGGACAATGAAGCACACAACAAGACAGGACATATGGGGACAATGAAGCATGAGGCAACAAGACAGGACATATGGGGACAATCAAGCATGAGGCAACAAGACAGGACATATGGGGACAATGAAACACACAACAAGACAGGACATATGGGGACAATGAAACACACAACAAGACAGGACATATGGGGACAATGAAGCATGAGGCAACAAGACAGAACATATGGGGACAATGAAGCACACAACAAAGCAGGACAAGACGTACAATGAAGCACAGAACATAAAGACAGGACAAAACAGGACAAGACAAGACCGGACAAGACAAGACAAGACGGGACAAGACAAGACCGGACAAGGCAAGACGGGACAGAACGGAAGAAGTAAGCGCTGAACAAGACAGGACAAGAAGCGCAGAATAAGACAGGACAAGACAGGACAAGGAAGGATAAGACAGGACAAGGAAGGATAAGACAGGACAAGGAAGCACAGAACAAGCAGGACAGACACCACCACCACCACCACCCCAAAACAAAAGCACGATAAAGACAGAGCAGAACAGAAGGATTTCACAAGACAGACAGATAGCGAAGCTCAGTAAACAATAAAAGCACGTAACGCAGTCTCGCAAGGAACATACTACACACAAAACGCGATAACAATAGCATAACGCTACTTGACCACAACAACAAAAATACAACAGAGCCTAATCTACAGACCACATACATACATACACGACATAAGAATCGTAGCATAACATCACGTAATCTGGTGGGACATTCCTACACAATCTTATATGTAGATGAAATTCCATTCCATCTTCCACCAAAAAACAAAAAACAAAAAACAAAACATGTAGGCTTAAATTTAATGTGCCCCTAAGGATGGTTGACCAAAATATGTTTTAAAAAAAGATGAGAATGAAAAAATAATTACATTTGTGTTGCATGCAGACTTTTCTTCTTCTTCGTCTTCTTCTTCTTCTTCTTGTTCTTGTTCTTGTTCTTCTTCTTCTTCTTCTTCTTGTTCTTCTTCTTCTTCGTCTTCCACTTCTTCTTCTTCTTCTTCTTCTTCGTCTTCGTCTTCCACTTCTTCTTCTTCTTCTTCTTCTTCTTCTTCTTCTTCAAACACTCAGACAGAAACTATTGTCTGTCATATGAGCGAAAATAATATTAATGTATGAAATTTATATAGCGCTGAATCTTGTAAAGCAACAAATCAAAGCGCTCAGATTTTTTTTTCGAGGATAATGGAATAAGCACTCATGTGCTTTTTTACATCCAGTCCCCGAGTGTATGCGGTTTTGTAAATTTTGTCATCTGTTCCCACCGGCACACAATGGACTACTCTTTCGAAAAGCGGAACAGGATTTAACGTGTGCGCAAGATGTTCTGCATGTGTTCGCACATTATTATTATTATTATTATTACTATTACTATTATTATTATATGAGCGAAAATGCGTTGCGCTGCCGTTAAGCGCCAGGCAAGTCAGGCCCAGCGCATCCGGTTCTGGTGTAAGAGAGAATAGTTGTTATCTTACCAGTCTTTCTGGAGGGGAGGGGGGGGGGAGGCAGAAGAATGAACCAAGAAGGCAGAAAATAGACAAGAAGGAGGTGACAGCAAGACAAGGAACAAGGCAGAAACACGGGGAAAGAAAAGAGGGAATTCCTAGCACAGAATTTCCTGAAGGTGGAGATGCTATTTATACTGACAGGCACACGCGGAAGTACACGAGCTTTTGATATGCATTTTAAATGTATATGACGTTATAAAAAATTTTAAACAGGTAAAGGTGTCCCATAACCTATGAGGTCGTAGGGAAGCGAGGTGTCAGAGACCTCAACTTCTCTAGGGGCCAGCATATTGAGGGCGGTGGCGCCCATCTCCTCTCTCCCTCGCTGCTTTACCTTCCCCTGACCCTAAAGAGGGCAGGTACCCATTTACAGCTGGGTGAACTGGGGGAACTGCACTGAAGCCAAGGCGCTCAAACGGTCACCCATCCAAGTGGTAACCACCCTCGACGCTGCTTAACTTGGCTGGGGGAAAGCGAACCACTGAGCTATCCCGTCCCCGTATGTTATTATAGCAGAACTAAAAACAAAAATTAATTAACTTTTTTTTATTTATTCCTTGGCTAGAGCTCCAAGAAACACCAATGGTGAGATCCCCCTGGTGTATGCGACAATTTATCCACCATGAAGGTAGCCACATTCCGACTTCAGGGATTATGTTATAATACGACACCAGTGTAACCTACGTGGGATTTTTTTATTTTTTTTTACAATTCTGTCATCTATTTCCAGCGGCACAAATGGCCTACTCTTGCGCAAGGTGGAACAGGTTGAAACGTATGCGCAAGAGATTTTATGCGCGCTGTTTTGTACACGGGACCTCAGTTTCCAGTCTCATCCAAAGTGCTTTCGAAAGAGCGGAGTCGGCACTCTTTTTTATTTAGTTCCGAGGTTTAAGTTCTGAGGTTCATCCATGGTGAGATTTTACGTGTGCAACCTTTTTTTTTTTTTTTGGCACACCACGAAGGTAGCCGCATTCCGACTTCGGGGATGAATTGGCACTGATTTAAACACCACAAGATTTTTTTTTTAATTTAAATCTCCTTGAAGTGTCTATGGTGGCTCGAATCTCGATCGTCAGATCACGAACCTGAACAGTATAACCACCGGGCTCTCTCGTCCTGCTCCCCCCACCCCTCCCCCCTACCTATGAAAAGATATAAAGGAAGAAACAGGGAGGGGGGGGGGGGGAGACTGAAGAAAACAGCATTTACTACGCTCCATGGGGGAACGGGATAGCCTAGTGGTTAGAACATTGCGCTCGCACTCTGACCACCCGGGTTCGATTCCCGTTCAAGGGGGATATTTTCCCCTGGAGTTAACATCAGTGCAGACTCCACTACCCCCAAAAGTCCTTCGGATGAGACTATAAACCGAGGAGGCCCCGTGTGCGAACGCACGCAGAACATCTTGCGCACACGTTAAAATCCTGTTTCGCTTTTAGTAAGAGTAGGACATTGTGTGCCGGTGGGAAAAGATGACATAATTTACAAAACTGCATACACACGGGGACACGATGTAAAAATATAAAAAAGCACATAAGTGCTTATTCCATTATCCTCGATATAAAAAAATAAAATAAAATAAAAAGGAGGTAAAGGAGTCCGATAACCTATAAGGTCGTAGGGGAGCGAGGCGTCAGAGACCTCACTTCTCTAGGGCCAGCATATTGAGGACGGCACCCATCTCCTCTCCCTAGCTGCTTTACCTTCCCTGACCCTAAAGAGGGCAGGTACCCATTTACAGCTGGGTGAACTGGGGGAACTGTACTGAAGCCAAGACGTGCAAACGGTCACCCATCCAACTGGTAACCACGCTCGACGCTGCTTAACTTGGCTGGGGGAAAGCGAGTGCTCCTACCACTGAGCTATCCCTTCCCCTTAAAATAAAATAAAATAAATACATAGATAAATAAAATATACACAACAGAACACAGACTAGCTTGTCCGGGATAAGAAACAGACAACACAGATCTAAATGCCAAGAACAAATGACTTTTGAAATCCGAAATTACAGAGCATTAAAACAGTGTGTGTTTGTGTGTGTGTGTGTGTGTGTGTGTGTGTGTGGGTGTGGGTGTGTGTGTGGTGTGTGTGTGTGTGTGTGTGTGTGTGTGTGTGTGTGTGTGTGTGTGTGTGTGTGTGTGTGTGTGTGTGTGTTGTGTGTGTTGTGTGTTTGGTTGTGTGTGTGTGTGTTTGGTTGTGTGTGTGTGTGTTTGGTTATGTGTGTGTGTGTGTTAGTGTGTGTGTGTGTGTGGTTGTGTGTGTGTGTGTGTGTGTGTGTGTGTGTGTGTGTGTGTGTGTGTGTGTGTGTGTGTGTGTGTGTGTGTGTGTGTGTGTGTGTGTGTGTGTGTGTGTGTGTGTGTGTGTGTGTGCGTGGCTTGGAGAAAGGAGAAATTTTATTACACTAAATCTTCAAAAGAAATGAAAAAAAATGACCAAACTATCTCATTTTAAGAGAGAAAGAGAACAGAGAGAGAGAGAGAGAGTGTGTGTGTGTGTGTGTGTGTATGTGTGTGTGTGTGTGTGTGTGTGTGTGTGTGTGTGTGTGTGTGTGTGTGTGTGTGTGTGTGTGTGTGTGTGTGTGTGTGTTTCTGTGTGTGTGTCTGTGTGTGTGTCTGTGTCTGTGTGTGTCTGTGTGTGTGTGTTGCTTTAGGAGAAAGGAGACATTTATGACACATAAATTTTGAAAAGAAATGAGAAAAGTGACCCAACATTTTAAATTTAGGAATAAGCCTAAAAAGGAAAAAAAAAAACCAACTAAATATATTGTGTGTCTGTTTTTGCTGCAGTGTGCAATCTTTAAAGACAGAAAAAAGAAGGAGGAGAAGAAGAAAAAAAGCAGGCAGGAAGACAGTCAGACAGACTGAAAGAAAAAACAAATTCTGTGTGGTGCGTTTACAGTGTCGTGTCTCCCCCCCCCCCCCCCCCCACCCCACCTCCACCACCACCACCACCAACAACAACAACAACAAAAACAACAAGAACACACACACACACATTAATTTTCTACATTTTGCGAGATGCAAACTAATCAGGAAAGCCACCCACTTTATCACTGATATTTTACTCTATCTACTGCTAAAGCAACAGAACCGTTTATATCGCCACTTAAAGCCACTAAGGTGGCGGGGATAGCTCAGTGGTCGGAACACTCGCTTTCCCCCAGCCAAGGTTAAGCAGCACCGAGCGTGGTTACCACTTGGATGGGTGACCGTTTGCTCGCCTTGGCTTCAGTACGGTTCCCCCAGTTTCCCCAGCTGTATTTTTAAATGGGTACCTGCCCTCTTTAGGGTCAGGGAAGGTAAAGCAGCGAGGGAGAGGAGATGGGCGCCGCCCTCAATATGCTGGCCCTAGAGAAGTGAGGTCTCTGACGCCTCGCTCCCCTACGACCTTATAGGTTATGGGACTCCTTTACCTTTTAAATGCAACTAACGCCAATGAATCTACAATACCTATGACGAATGTGCTCTCACCCTTTCTCCTTTTTATTTATTTATTTTTTTCGTTTCTCGGCTAGAGTTCCGAGGTTCACCAATGGTCAGATTTTGTCCACCATCAAGTTAGCCACATTCCGACTTCGGAGATGATGACTAAAAACGACACCAGTGTGCATGCAGGGTTTTTTAAAAATTTTCTTTCTGATTTTATCATCTGTTCCTACCGGCACACCTACAGTGGCCTTGACTTGACTTATGCCTCTTGGTTCCTTGGGGAACATAGGGCTGCAGCAACAACACCCCTCCAACGAACTCGGTTTTGGGAGATCCTCTTCAGCTCGGCCCATGTCATTCCGGCTGCCTTCGTTTCTTCGTCAACACTTCTGCGCCAGGTCTGTTTTGGTCGACCAACTTTCCGCTTCCCTTGTGGATTCCAGTCAAGGGCCTGTCTGGGCCTACAGTGGCCTACTTTTCCGAAACATCTTGCGCACACGTTAAAAGCCGTTCCGCTTTTCGGAAGAGTAGGCTATTGTGTTTTCGGTGGGAACGGATGACAAAATTTACAAAACTGCATACACACGGGAGCTGAGTGTAAAAAAAAAAAAAAGCACATGAGTGTTTATTCCATTATCCTCGAAATAAAAGAATAAATAAAATAAATAATAAATAAAGGCAAAACAGGTTTTAACGACGATATGTGTGTGTGTGTGTGTGTGTGTGTGTGTGTGTGTGTGTGTGTGTGTGTGTGTGTGTGTGTGTGTGTGTGTGTGTGTGTGTGTGTGTGTGTGTGTGTGTGTTGTTGTTGTTGTTGTTGTTGTTGTTGCTTCGATTTTACGTCTGTTCACTCAAAGTGATATTAGACTATGGGAAGGGGAGGGGAGGGGACATTGATGTTGATGGTTGTGTGCTGTGAAATTGGTATCTGTTGCTAAAATATCCTAGGCAGTATACAGAAAAAGGCTAAGCAATGAAAACAACAAATAAATACATAAGAAATGCTAATGCGACTTATAACTATAACAAATGTCCTATAGGACTGTTCATTAAAGATTTTGTTATACGAAATGCCAAATCAATATTTTTGAATATCTTATCCAAGGACTTTTCAGAAAAAGAAGGTAATAATGGTTTTAGACTCTTACATTCCAAAATTATATGAATGCTAGTAATTTTCTCACCACACAAACATTTTATATTTTTACTATATTTAGTGATATAAGCATTCAGTTTTATTCTAAAGAATAAAGCGCTAACCCTTCTTGCCATGAACAAACTTGTGTGTGTGTGTGTGTGTGTGTGTGTGTGTGCGCGCGCGCGCGAGTGCGGTAAAAAAACCACACACACATCGAAACATGGCAGCAACAACAACAACAACAACAATACGAGAGTCTCGACAAACACACAAACTGGACAAGTCTGACTTGTTTAAAGCAAACAAACAAACAAAAGGGCAAACTTCTGGATATCACTCATTTTGTTGTTTGGTTGACCTTTGGTCTCTTTTTCAGAGCAGGCTTAGACAGCTTCACTGTGTTGACTCATCATTACTCATGCCACAGTGCCCTCATAACTAACTCAACACGTTCGCAAAGGGGAGAAAACCAGGAAACTTCTTCATCACGAAACAGCATGATGGACTGTTTTTTTCCCCTGTAGGCCAAAAAAAAAACCAAAAGAATATCTTCCTCTTTTGTTTATGTGTTTGGGTTGTTGTATTTTTATATTTGTTTTTAGTCACTGGTTTTGCTTGCTGCCTGACTTTGCGCACTTCTGACAGGGTCTTTGGGGGAGAGAGAGAGAGAGAGAGAGAGAGAGAGAGAGAGAGAGAGAGAGAGGAGAGAACTCGAATAATTTATTCACAAAAAGGCCATTGGCCCATAGATGAAAGGGGTTGCCGAACTGCTTAGCATTTTGGTGAGGGTAAAAGCAATACTATCGACAACATGTTACTGTATAACAAAAAGTCAGCTACAAAAATATTATAATAATAATAATAATAATAATATATGGAATTTATATAGCGCTGAATCTTGTAAAAAACAAACAAATCGAAGCGCTTGCACTCAATCATTTACAGGCATGCAACTCTCCTTAAACATAATGAGCAACAGATTTCAAATCCATGCGCGCGCACTACGCACGCACTGGCACGCACACACACACACACACACACACGGAACTATGAAATATGACTTAGGATAACAATATGAGAGAGAGAGAGAGAGAGAGAGAGAGAGAGAGAGAGAGAGAGAGAGAATGACAGTGACAATGACAATGACAATAATTTATTCAAGAAAAGGCCATGGCCCCATTTGAAGGGGTATACATCATTGGTAATGGTTTGTACATTCCACACCTAAGTCCTGTACCTCCAACACATACATAACATTTTTGCAATCTGAAGGTAATCTTGACATCATCGTTTCTCTTCTTTTAAAGACTTATGCAGGTACATAGAAACATTTCGTATAGTGTTTTCATTGGTGGAGGAC
>CM054159.1:10689110-10701610 GCA_028751875.1 Rapana venosa | reverse complement strand
GTGGTGGATAGATGAATGGATTTTCGGTGGGGTGGATGGATCGATGGGCACATGGGTGGGTGGTGGGTGGATGGGTGTGTAGGTGGGAGGGTGGATGGACGGATGGATGGTGGGGGTGGTGTGGGTTTGGGGTGGATGGGTGGGTGGATATGGGTGGGTGGATGGATCTTTTCTTTCCATTCTGGATGTATAGATTGAGCCATTGTGTGCCGGTGGGACTGGATGTAAAAACCAAAAAAAAATTGTTTAAGTATATGAGTGCTTATTTCCATTATCTTTGAAGTAAAAGAATAAACAAAGAAAGAAAGATGGCTGGCTGGTTAGATGGATGGATGGATGGATGGATGGGTGGGTGGGTGGTGCGCTCTCTCTCTCTCTCTCTCTCTCTCTCTCTCTCTCTCCTCTCTCTCTCTCTCTCTCTCTCTCCTCTCATCTCTCTGCTGGTAAATTGATTCCGACACTGCTTTGGCATCGTGGACTCCAATTCCTACACCTACCTCCGCGTGGTGCTACTTTGGTAACGCTAACAGGGAGAGAGAGAGAGAGAGAGAGAGAGAGAGAGAGAGAGAGAGAGAGAGAGAGAGAGAGAGCTATTTTCAGAAGGCAATAGCAAACCACTGATATAGGTTTCTTTGCCAAAAACAATTCCACAGAACAAAACCTACATTAGCAGGAAATTCTAAAATGGGTGCATCATGACTAATCCATTGATGAATGTTAACAATGTAGAAAAATCGGTGATGTAACAGATCAGCTGGTGACCCCTGTGCTGAATATGAGTGTTACGTTGTGCATTATTCCATGATGTGGTGGTAACCATGTCATGATGATTATCGTGTTACATGTGTCGTTTGAAAATTTCTGGATCGTCTGTTTCCTCCCTGACCCTCTGCCCCTTTGTAAAAAGGTTTAAAACCTACCCCATTAGGTACAAAAGTGTACTGATGTGGATTTCATGTCCATTTTTTTGCGTCACAATTGGTGTTTGTATATGACGTAAAATTTTAAAAACAAAAACGTAGGTATCAGTGACTTGAATGACGCACTGCTGAATGTCTTATTAAAGCTTTG
Organism: Rapana venosa; assembly: GCA_028751875.1. Classification (NCBI taxonomy): domain Eukaryota; kingdom Metazoa; phylum Mollusca; class Gastropoda; order Neogastropoda; family Muricidae; genus Rapana; species Rapana venosa. The sequence goes on along the minus strand of CM054159.1, from coordinate 10,700,539 downwards.
ACAGCAATAGACATTTCGTTCATTGTTCTCTCTGTTAAAAAAAAAAAAAAAAAGAATTATCAGAGATTATAATATCTGTGTTTGTTGCAGCTGTTAAACTATGATATGGAATCCAATCCATGATGATGATTCGGGCTGTCGTGAATTGATTTTTCTTCTTAGTTAAATAATTATGTGTTTTTGAGCCCTATACCTTTCCCACTGTCCTTTTGTAAATGGTTTTAAAAGCTCACCACAATAAACTATTCTCTCTCTCTCTCTCTCTCTCTCTCTCTCTCTCTCTCTCTCTCTCGCTCTCTCTCTCTCTCTCTGGGATAATGGCATCAATAGTTTGAACAATATTTGGAAAGAAATATACCTTAACTAATCAACTATTCTGTGTAAAAAAAAAAGTAAAGGTGTTCCCATAACCTAAGTGGTCGTAGGGGAGCGAGGCACCAGAGACCTCAGCTTCTCAAGGGTCCAGCATATTGAGGGCGGCGCCCATCTCCTCTCCCTCGTTGCTTTACCTTCCCTGACCCTAAAGAGGGAAGGTACCCATTTACAGCCGGGTGAACTGGGGGACTGTACTGAAGCCAAAGCGCGCAAACGGTCACCTATCCAAGTGGTAACCACGCTCGATGCTGCTTAACCTTGGCTGGGGGGAACAAAAATCATGAACATCATCTCCACCATCATCATCATCATCCCCATTTCGCAATTTCTTACCATGCACACTCATCCCCCTCAAAGCAAGCATTGTGAACTCTTTAAGTGCGGATGGTTTACCTGACGCTATATCAAAGTCGGCGGAATGCAGCTACCTTTAATTGTGGGCAAAAACAGTCGCAAAAAGTCTCCCTGGTGAACTTCTCTCTCTCTCTCTCTCTCTCTCTCTCTCTCTCTCTCTCTCTCTCTCTCTGTCCACTCCTTAGCTTTGTAATGCGCAAAGGTTGCATCTAGTATGTGTCACCCATCCCTACTGGTGCGTGATGTCCTACTTATATATATATATATATATAATATATATATATATATATATATATATATATATATATATATATATATATATATATATATATATACTGGAAGAACTGGAAGTGTTTCTTTTCATGAAACCCTTAAGCGCCACCTTTTCTCTTCTGTCTGTGCCCATTGTTGTTTTTTGTCAGTTCATCTTTGTCTCCTAGTTTTTCCCTGGTCGTGTCTCTCTCTCTCTCTCTCTCTCTCTCTCTCTCTCTCTCTCTCTCTCTCTCTCTCTCTCTCTCTCTCTCTCTTTAACATTTCTCTGTTAATCCCTTTATGGTTTTTTTCTTGTCTGTCTGTCTCTTTAATTACTCCCAACCCAAATTCCCAGCCACCCATCTCTCTCTCTCTCTCTCTCTCTCTCTCTGGAAGGAAGGAAGGAAGGAAGAAAGGTGGCAGGATGGTTAAGATGTTCGCCTGCCAACAAGTAAACCTAGAAGTTCTGGGTTGATTCCCAGCCTCGCCCTTTCTTCCCAGTTTGACAAAAATCGAACTGAATTGGATGAGACTATAAACTGAGGCCCCGTGTTCGAACGCATGCAGAACATCTTGCGTACACGTTAAAACCCGTTCCGCGCCTTTCGCAAGAGTAGGCCATTGTGTGCCGGTGGGAACGGACGACAACATTTACAAAACTGTTCACACACCGGGACTGGATGAAAAAAAGGACATGAGTGCTTATTCCATTATCCTCGAAATAAAAGAATAAAATCTCTCTCTCTCTCTCTCTCTCTCTCTCTCTCTCTCTCTCTCTCTCTCTCTCTCTCTCTCTCTCTCTGTGCGTGCGATAGAGAAAGAAAAAGAGGAGGAGAGAGAGACATAGAAAGGGAGAGAATGCGAATGCCAATATTTTATTCAGGAAGGCCATTGGCCCATTCTGAAGGGACCTGTAACAATATCGTTATATCAAAATAAAAGAATTCAAATGTGCATGCAAACAATAACATACGATCATTCTTAACTTAGGGCAATATTTCGTCTTGTCAGTGCTTTATGTATATACAATGACAAATTCCTTACTGTAAAAAAAGGGGAGAGAGAGAGAGAGAGAGAGAGAGAGAACTGAAATCCAACTCGAACTCAATGATTTATTCACTTAAAGGCCATTGACCCATTTATGAAGGGGGTTGCCAAGCTGCTTAATATTTTAGTGGGGGGGGGGGGGGGGGAGGAAGCAACAGTAACGACAAAATGTTATTGTATAACAAACGACAAAATGTTATTGTATGACAAAGAAGTCACTTACAAAAATATGACTTAGGATAATAATATACCTCTTATTCTAAAAGCTTTACACATAAAGTGAGGCTGTGCACAACCTCAGTATGACTTGATGCCATGAGTAAATAGAATCTAAATAAATTAGCTGTCTACTATATTTCATGGGGACGTAATTCTTCCTAACATCCTCAAATACTGGACAGCACAACACAAAATGAACTTCATCCTCAGGTGCTTGCTTACACAGGGATCTGTTCTGGGCCCTGTTCTTTTCACCCTCTACACTGCTCCACTGTCACATATAATTAACCGCCATCAGATCAAACCATCATTTTTATGCAGATGACTCTCAGATTCTAAGCAGCGACACTCCTGAAAATCTGCCTTCTCTCTTTACAAATATGGCCCATTGCTTTCAAGATATCCAAAATTGGATGATACAGAACAAATTACAGCTAAATGCAGATAAAACAGAAACCATGCTTGTAGGGACCAAACACAAACTCTCTTCTATCACAACAGCTTCAATACAACTTGGCAATGCATCAGTCCCTTTATCCACTGCTGTGAAGTATCTAGGGGTCATTATTGACAACACACTCTCTATGCAAAAATTCATCACTCAGACCTGCCAGTCCTGCTACTATCAATTACGGCGTATTAGTGCAATTCGAAAGTACCTGTCCACAGATGCAACATCCAAACTTGTTGCGTCTCTCATTCTTTCACGTCTGGACTATTGCAACTCTCTGTTGGCTGGTCTGCCAGCATCATCAATCCAATCCCTTCAACGTATACAAAACTCTGCAGCTCGTCTAATCCTAAGAAAGAAAAAATCTGAGCATATTACCCCTCTCTTGCAATCTCTCCACTGGCTGCCTGTGCCACAGAGAGTAAACTATAAGATCAGTACTCTCTGTTACAAATGTCTCCACAAAACAGCACCCGCCTACCTCTGTGAATGTCTTCACTTGTACACTCCTTCTCGTTCTCTCCGCTCTGCTGCAGATACCTTGTCCTTACGAATACCTAGATTCAACCAATCCACCATCGGCCGTCGCTCTTTCTCTATTTCTGGTCCATTGATGTGGAATGATCTCCCTCTCTCTCTCCGCCAAAAGCCTTCTTATGACACTTTTAAATCCAGTCTCAAGACATATTTATTTCAAACCTAAGATTTTCCCCTCCTGCCTCATCTCATAGTTTTTCCCTGCCTTCAACAGCCAAGATTCTATTGCCCTGCCAGGGTGTGTGACCTCTGTGTGTGTGTGTGTGTGTGTGTGTGTGTGTGCGTGTGTGTGTGTGTGCGTGTGTGCACATTTGGACTTGATGGAACTATTGCTTGTCACTGGTTGTATGACTGTGTAAGAATGGGTTGAGTGCAAGCGCTTTGATTTGTCTCTGCAAGATATAGCGCTATATAAATTCCATTTATTATTATTATTATAATGGGCATAGCAGCCTGAGGTCGTCAATATCATGTTCTCTGTATCTGAATTTATGAACATTTATATCTGATACACCAAGTCTAAACTTAGACATAATTATTTTCAAATGCATATCCATATCAAGTTTTAGATAAGGTTTGACATCATGCGAACTTATAAATTGTCTATACTATTTTAAACCTTTCACTGCTTTGCATGTGATCACTCCATCTTTGCCTGACAGCTTAAAGAAACTCATTACAATTTCCGACACCTTGATTGAGCCAAACAAATCCAAACCAGAGTTCACATAAACAGGTACGTATTTATGTAGCCCAGTTGTTTTTTCCCCTTGACATCTAGACCATAAAGCATCTTGTAGGGTTTAAAAGGTAGCCTGCTCTCGTTCATATGCATAATCTTAATCCAAATATCTAACGTATCTTACAGCAGCATTAACAGAGAGAGTATATCTGTTAGTTTCACTATAAACAAGATCATTGGGTGTACGTCTATCTAAGCCTAAAAACGGCTTTAAAGCAAAGAGGTGTACTAATTCACAATGTGTTACATCTGCATCCAAGCCCCAAATTTCTGCACCATATAACACAGTGGATTGTATTTGTGCATCAAATATCTTAATCAACAAGTCATAAGAGTTATTATTCAATGTTCGTAATTTTTTCAAGACAAATAACAAGCTTCGCTTACCTTGACTTGCCAAATCTTTACATGCAGTTGTGAAACTAAGCTTTGTAGAAAAACAGATTCCTAAATATTTATATACATTAATCACAGGCATGACTTGTCCATTGTGCAACCATTTTTCGTGAGCAGCTAATAACAACCTTTTCTGAATACAACGACATTACTTTTATTCAGATTAACCTTAAGATCAAGTGATGTTGCAGCACTGCTTAAGCTATTTAACTGCTTTTGTAAGCCTACAACTGTTTCAGGTAGCAGGATTAACATCATCAGCGAGTAGAAGAATAAACAATTATGTGAAATCTTGGGGGAAAGTGGCACCATGTTTACCATTATTGGTAACTTCTCTGGTTAACTCATTAATAAAAACAGAAAACAATAAACATCACCCTGTTTAACACCATTGATACAGAATATTGTCAGACAGTTTAGTTCCACATCTTATTCTGCTTCTGACATTCTGATACATGGCTCTCAAACATCGTAATGATTTATCCTTCACACCATTTTTCAGGAGAATAGGCTACAACAAGTTCCTGTTGACAGAATCAAATGCTTTCTCAAAGTCAATAAATGCTACGTACAGCTTACGGTTATGAGCAAACTGTTTCTGTACAAACGCAAGCAGAGTAAACATATGATCTATAGTGGAGCATTCTCTCTTAAAACCAGCTTGGTGCTCACCTGTAATATTTTTTCCTAACCTATTCCTATAACCTATTGTTAATGATAGTACTGTATAACTTTACTACTTATGTCACGAAGAGAGAGAGTCTGTGTCTGTGTATCTGTGGGTGTCTGTGTGTGTCTGAGTTTGTTGTTGTTTTTGTTGTGTTATTTAGATTGTTGTTGTTGTTGTTCTTGTTGTCTGTCATTTAACATCTGTTCACTGTTAGTGGTATTAGATGATGGGAAGGACAGAGGAGGGGGGGGGGGGGGTGGAGTTGATGCACGACCTGCTGCTAAATAGAAAATACATTACACAGAAAGGTGGAAACAATAATAGCAACAAGAAAAACATAAAAGGAAAAAGTAAATAGCGGCTTAATAATTAAAACTCGTGTCCCATAGGACTGCTCAATATAAAATTCTGTCATCCCAAATCCATCTTAAAGCTTTTGAATATGGTATCCAAGGATTTCTCAGAAAAGGAGGGTAAGGGAGGCTTTAGACTTGCACTAAATTCTTTAAAAAATCACTTGAATGCTAGAAATACACGCACCAAACACACACACACACACACACACACACACACACAACACACACACTTTATACTTTTGTTAGATTTGCTTAGTTAAGTTTGAGCCTTAAGCAAAAAAAAGTTACAGCATTAACTCCTCTTGTCTTGACAAAATTTATTCGGTGCTCAGAGTGATCAATATCCCTTAAAACATGGACATTGATTAAAAATGTATTCGAAAAGTGCTTCTAAGGTGGGTAAGCTGTTTTGGCCCTGCTGCACATGCCTCTTCTAGTAGTGAAGTTTTAATGATTGCTAAGATAATGTATGTGTGTGTGCGTGCGCGTGCGCGTGCGTGTGTGTTTGTGTGTGTTTGTGTGCATGTATGCTTGCATGTGCATGTCTGTATACGTGTGCACGCACAAACGCATACCTTCATGAATGCATGCATGTGTGTATGTGTTTTTTTCATAAAAGTGTGCATGTAATGCATGTATTGAGTGTGTATGTGTGTCTGTCTGTCTGTCTTTCTGTGTGTCTGCGTGTTTCTATGCTTACTTGCCCATACCCCTGCGTGTATGTATGCATATTATGTATTTTGTATGTTCTGACCTGTTCATGTATGCATGTGTGTGTGTGTGCATGCACGCTAGTACATCGCTTGCAGTGTATTATGTCTGTGTGTGTCTATGTTAGTTTGTGCGTGCGTGCTGTGTGTGTGTGTGTGTGTGTGTGTGTGTGTGTGAGTGTTTAGTGTGTGTGTGTGTGTGCGTGGTGTTTGCGCGCGCAGGTATGTATGTGTGTGTATGCGCGCCGCGGGCGTGTGTGTGCGTGCGTACGTGCGTGCGTGCGTGTGTGTGTGTGTCTGCGAGTGTGTTTGCAGGTGCAATCGCACGTGCGAGCATGTGTGCATACTTGCGTGCATGCTTGCGTGTGTGTTTGCGTGTGTGTGTGTGTGTGTGCACACAAGTGCAAGCCTACGTGCGTGCGTGCATGTCTCCGTAGGTGTGTGCATGCGCATGTGAGCGCAATCGTATGTACGTGTGTGCATGTATGTGTGTGTGCATGCATGCATGCGCGTGTGTGTGTGTATAAGTGTACGCGTAAGGCCCAGACAGAAAACTCCTGACACACATTTAGGCATGCGGAAACGTCGACCGTTTACAAAACTTGAAAAGCGGGTCAGGGTCAGAGAGGTCAGAAGTCAAGAAAGGTCAGAGAGCAAGAGTTCACACAGAGCTTTGAAAACTACAAGACTGAGTCCTAAGTAGCCTAGGATGGACAACCCGCGACTTCGTTAACGTGTAAGGCAGTAAGTGAGTGGCCGGCCCTAGCACGTACGTGTACGCCTATAAACGTGTCGCGATTGTGTTGCACTGGCTACTTAACTTAGGCAGCCTTATGGTCCTGACACACATCATCGTGACCTTTGCACAATGTGAGGGAAAGGGTGCGTGACAGGGTGTGTGTGTGTGTGTGTGTATGGCTAAATCGGGAAGTTGTGTGAGGTTGTTTTTTTTCTGGCGGGAGCTATTACTTTTATGTTTCTTTCTTTTCTTTTTTTTCTTTTTTTCTATGCCTGCTCATATAAGGAAAAGGCTGCACACAAACACGTCCTTAGATGGATTTTTTGTTTGTTGTCGCGAACAGGATTTTAGGCCTGCAATTGTAAGGAAGCGCTTTGATTTGTTGCTTTACAAGATTCAGCGCTGTATAAATTCCATACATTATTATTATTATTAAGGAATCTGGTCAAATATGTAACTCAAAATTAGTTTAAATTCTCCTTCTCGGCTGTAGCAGCTATCATTGTCTGTCATATGAGCGAAAATGCTTTGCGCTGCCGTTAAGCCACCTGACAAGGCACATCCCACTTCGGCATGGGAGATAATTGTTCTCTTTTAAGTCTTTCTCGGGGGGGGAAAGGCAGATGAATGGATCAAGAAGACAGAAAATAGACGAGAAGGAGGTGACAGGAAGAAAACGAATAAGGCAGAAACAAAGAGAGAGATAGAAAAGAGGGAATTCCATGCGCAGTAATGTTCTAAAGGTGGGGATGCTATTTATACTGACAGCCCCCCACTCCCGCCACCCCCCTCCCCCTAAACATCACGGGAAAGATTTTTTGATTAAATTGCTTAGCACATCGTTTTCTATCAGCGCACTTCGAAAAAAAACGAAGACCCTAAAATAATGGCAATGAAAAAGATATTTCCTAGGTTTATAAAATAAATAAATAAAACTCAAGGCGACACTGTGATCGTAAAACGAGTATTCAGGGGAGAACATTCTGTTGTTTTACCCGAGTCACAAGCTAGTAGATACACAATAGGACTAGTCAGATTTGGAATCATTTTGTCTTGCGATTTGCAGTGTGTGATGAGGAGAGAGAGAGAGAGAGAGAGAGAGATGAGAGAGAGAGAGAGAGAGAGAGGAGAGCCACTTGCTGAGAGAAAGGTGAGAGGTTAATATTTTTATTTTTTTCACAGGAAGTTTCCAGAAACGTGAAGGAAGTTCTTCTCTCTGACGAGCCTGTCCACTTTACGACAAACATCCACTTAAAGACACAGCGCGCGTGCGTGCGTATGCGTGCGTGTGTGTGTGTGTGTGTGTAGTGCTTTATGTAGAACCACGACCCTCGCGGTTGGTAAGGGCGACGGGTAATCCCAGTAACGACAGGAGGACTGGTTTTAATCTGGTTTTAATCCCTGTACAGCTGCACAGTGTGTCAGCTGTGATCCGTGATTTAATCAACTTGAACTAGGCGACAGTCCTGATAGGGACCGAGAGCTTGGCCAAGCTATAAACAATCAGGATGGCTGCTGCGCTGGTGCGTTAGCGCTCATTTGCATAATATACGAAGGGGGGGGAGGGGGGGGGGGGGTTGCGTTGGTGTGTGTGTGTGTGTGTGTGTGTATGTGTGTGTGCGTGTGTGTGTGTGTGTATGTGTGTGTATGTGTTTGTGTGTATGTGTTTTGTGTATGTGTGTGTGTAGGTGTGTGTGTATGTGTGTGTGTTTGTTTTGTGTTTCGTGTGTGTGGTGTGTGTATGTGTGTGTGTGTGTATGTGTGTGTGTGTGTGTATGTGTGTGTGTGTTCTCATCCCTCCCTATTCCTTTTTCATGCACACACACACTTTTTGGGAGGATGATAATGGAACAAGCACTCATGTGCTTTTTACAGCCAGTCCCCGTGTGTATGCAGTTTTGTAAAACTTGTCATCCGTTCCCACCGGTACACAATGGCCTACTCTTCCGAAAAGCGGAACACATGAACAGACATGCGTGCGTACGTACGTGTAAGCTAGTATATTATTTACTCTCTTGCTTATTTACACAGACATCCCGACGCGCACGTGCACACACACGAACACACATACACACATACACACACACATACACGTTATTACACACACACACAAACACACACACACACACACACACAACACACACACACACACTGCACACGCATACATGTACAGTCTTGCACATAAGCACATACTCTGCAAAAACGCATGCATGAGAAGAAGATGCACATATGCTTACAGTCATTACCAACCCATCAGTACACATACAGAGGCTGCTTCCATTCGCTGACTCAGGCACGCACTGACGACCGTGCACACACACGTACGCACGTACATGTGCACACACACACCACACCACACAACACACACACACACACACACACACAACAGAGGCCCGTGCATTTTGCATACGTGCACCATGGTTATTAATATTATAATGACTACCACGACTACTTCCACAACTTTTAATATATACTACTATACTACTACTTCTACTAACTACTATACTACTATGCTGCTATATACTACTACTACTACTACTACTTCTACTACTACTACTACTACTGTACCCCTGCTGTGCTGCTGTGCTTCTGCTGCTGCTGCTGCTGCTGCTGTGCTACTGCAACTTTCTACTTATATACAACTAGTTACTACTATACTACTTTCTATTCTACTACTACTTCTACTTCTATACTATACTATACTTCTACTACTACTTCTATACTTCTACTACTACTACTACTTTCTGCTACTCCTACCACAAATACTACTACTACTACTACTACTGCTACTACTTCTACTTTCTATACTACATATACTATACTTTCTACTACTACTTACTACTTCTACTATATTTCTACTTACTTCTATACTACTACTACTAATAATAATAATAATAATAAAAATAATATATGGAATTTATATAGCGCTGAATCTGGTAAAACAAACAAATCGAAGCGCTTACTACTACTACTACTACTTCTACTACTACTACTACTACTACTACTACTACTACTACTACTACTACTACTACTACTACTTCTACTACTACTACTTCGACGACGATGACGACGACGACGACGACGACGGCTGCGCTGCTGCTGCTGCTGCTGCTGCTGCTGCTGCTGCTGCTGCTGCTACTTACTACTACTACTACTGCTGCTGCTGCTGCTGCTGCTGCTGCTACTACTACTACTGCTGCTGCTATGCACTATATTACTTACTACTATATACTACTTTCTGCTGCTGCTGCTACTGCCACTACTACTACTACTACTACTACTACTACTACTTACTACTCCTACTACTACTACTACTACTTACTACTACGACTACTACGATTACTACTACTACTACTACTACTACTACTACTTCTACTACAATTAGCATGATCACCAACGTGATGATGATGAACTACAACAATAATTATCATTATTATTATTATAATAAAATCACAATTAATCTTGTGTTCATTTCAGCTCTCACAGACTTACGTAATGATAAGCATCACAAATTTTTCTTCTTTTTTTCGTTTCTTGGGGTTGTTGTTGTTTTTTGGTTCCTCGGCCAGATTTCTGACGTTCACCTATGGTGAGATTTTGCCCACCATTAAGGTAGCTGCATTTCGACTTCGGGAGTGATGTCTACACACAACACCAAAGTACATGCAGTTTTCGTAAATTTTTGTCATCCATTCCCAACAGGCACAAATGGCCCACTCTTCCGAAAGGCGGAATGAGTTTAAACCTGTGCGCAAGATGCTCTTGCATTCGTTCGCACACGGGACCTCAGTTTAAAGTCTCATCGGAAGGACTTTCGGAGGAGTAGAGTCGACACTGATGTTAACTCCAAGGGAAAAAAAAAGATCCTCTCGAATAGGTGGCTCGATGGTGGCTCGAACCCGGGCCGTCAGATCACGAGCGCAACGCTCTAACCACTAGGCTGTCCCGTCCCTCCCAGACTTCAATCTTAAAGTCAACAGACTTACTAACGAGAGGACAAAGCTTGATCCAGGAAATGACACAATGAACATAGCATATAAAGGTAAAGGTGTACCATAACCTATAAGGTTGTAGGGGAGCGAGGCGTCAGAGACCTCACTTCTCTAGGGCCAGCGTATTGAGGGCGGCGCCCATCTCCTCTCCCTCGCTGCTTTACCTTCCCTGACCCTAAAGAGGGCAGGTATCCATTTACAGCTGGGTGAACTGGGGGAACTGTACTGAAGCCAAGACATAAGATGCAAACATAAAAGTGTGACAGACATCAGATTCAACAGTAAAGTGTGACAGGCATAAGCCGCAAACATAAAAATGCGACAGAAATAAGGCGCAAGCATAAAAGTGTGACAGACATCAGACGCAAACATAAAAGTGTGAAAGACATCAGTCGCGAACATAAAAGTGTGATGCGGCATACATCAGACGCAAACATACAAGTGTGATGTGACATACATCAGACGCAAACATACAAGCGTGATGTGACAGACATCAGACGCAAACATAAAAGTCTAACAGACATCAGACGCAAACATAACAGTGTGACAGACATCAGACGCAAACATAACAGTGTGACAGACATCAGAC
>CM054159.1:10664110-10684110 GCA_028751875.1 Rapana venosa | reverse complement strand
TGATGAATTAAGGGTGGTGATTTTTACGATCTCTCAAAGTCAACTTCAAGTGCAGACCTGCCAGTTGCCTTAAATGCCTTCCTGGATATTTTCACATGCAGAAGATATATTTATTTATTTATTTATTTATTTATTTGTTCTTTTATATTGAGGATAATGGAATAAGCACTTATGTGCTTTTTTTCTATACATCCTGTCCCCGTGCGTATGCAGATTTGTGAATTCTGTCATCCGTTCCCACTGGCACACAATGGCCAACTCTTACCAAAATCCGAATCAGGATTTAACGTGGCGCAAGATTCTGTGAGATTACATAATATTAATTAAATGAAAATAAAAACACAATGGTTCAGCTTCATTTTTCCTTTTATTTTTTTTCAGAATTTCGCTCTCTGAAGCTTCTCGGTTTGAGGATAACCTAATGATAAAACCATCTTTTAAACTACCTTTTTATCAAATCCCGTAATTCGTATCAGCGTTTGGTGGGTTACGAAACCGCGAACATACCCGGCATACAGCCCCGAAGTCGGAATGTGGCTACCTTCATGGTGGGCACACACCAAAAAACACCAAAAAAACCCAGTAGCATACGCAAAATCTCACCATTGGTGAACCTCGGAGCTCTAGCCGAGGAACAAAAATTAAAGTTAGGCTATCTTTGTCATAAAGTACTCTTTCACCTTTTCGAATTGTGCCAGTGGAATATAATTATATTCAGTGACCACCACCCCCCCCCCCCCCCACACACACAACACCACACAACCAACAACACACACCCTACCCAACCCACCCCTCCCCCAACAATTAAATAAAGAAATTTTTTTTTTTAATTAAAGAATATTTGAACGAATAAAACCGACACAAATAAATACAATACAATACAATACAATACAATACAATACAATGCAATGCAATGATACACAACCAATATATGATATTATTAAAAGGGCATAAGAAGCAAGACCAACGAAGCTGATTTAAAATTCTGTTCGTCAACCCTCGCCTATCATAAATTTACGGCTAGATACACCCCCACACACACACACACACACATACATACACACACACATACATACACACACACATACATACATACACACACACATACAACACACACACACACAAAACATACACACCCACAACACACACACAACACACCCACACACACACACAACACACACACACACACATGGAAAGATTTGATGAGACGTGGTATGAATTATTAAATAATTATTCTGTCCTCGCTCATTACATTTTATCCATGTTATGCCTTTTGCTGAGGGTTTTTCCCGTCATTTGTACTTTTTGGTTGGGGGAGGGGGGGGGGGGGGCTGTTGCTATTTCAGTTTGAAAGCTCTCTTCTCCTCTTCTCTCTCTTCTACCCTCCCTCTCTCTCTCACACACACACACGGGGGGAGGGGGGGGGAGGGAGAGAGAGAGAGGGGGAGGGGATACCCTAGTGGTCAGAACATTGCACTCGCAATCTGACGACCCGGGTTCGATTCCCCACAAGTGGTAACCCCCCTTGTCATAGGCCACATTGGGCAATAAAAATAATTGGGGGAAGCGTCAAAGCGCTCACTCACACACACACACCACACAAACCGCGCGCGGGCGGGGGGGGGAAGAGAGAGAGAGAAGAGGAGGGAAGCCTATGGTCCAGAACATTGCACTCGCAATCTGACGACCCGGGTTCGATTCCCGTTCAAGGAAATATTTTCTCTGGAGTTAACTCATTGCAGACCCCACTCTCCCAAAAAGTCCTTGGGATGAGACGTAAACCGAGCCCCGTGTGGGGAACGCACGCAGAACATCTTGGGCACAGTTAAATCCTGTTCCGCTTTTGTGAAGTGGCCGTGTGGCAGTGGGAACAGATGACAAAATTTGACAAAACCGTATACACGGGGACTCGATGTAAAAAAGTACATTTTCTACCCATTCCTCGATATAAAAAAATGAAAAAAAAATAAAACGGGACGGTAGTCGGTGGTAGAAGTGAGCGCTCGTGATCTGCACACCGGTTTGAACCCTTGGTTTAAAGGATTTTTCTTTGGAGGTAACATCATCGACTCCACTCGCCCCCCCCCCCCCCCCCCTTCCCAGAAAAAAGTATGCCGATGAACGCAAACAGAGGTCCCGTGTGCAAGCGCACGAAACTCTTGAGCACACGTTAAAACCGTTCCGCTTTTTTGGAGGATAGACATGGTGCCTGTGGGAATGGAAGACAAAATTAACAAAACTGCATACACACGGGGACTGTATGTAAAAAATAAAAAGCACATGCATGCTTATTCCATTATCCTCGAAATAAAAAGTTGGGTTTTTTAAATAAAGAGAAAATAAACACACACACACACACACACACACACACACACACGGGATACCCTGGTGGTTAGAGCATTGTGTTTGCCCTCTGACTACTGTTGTGTCTTAAACCGGTGATTGTCGTAAAGTGGACAGGCTCATCGGAAATGATATTAACTTCTCCCTGGACCTAGAAACTTCATGCAAAAAACAAACAAACAAACAAACAAACAAAAAACACCACAAAAACCAACAAAAATCTCATTCTCCTTTCCTTCACCAGGTCGGCTGCCAATGCAAAGACTGCAAATTAATTTAGAATACAAACGATTCCAAATCTGACAATTCCTGTGCACAATCAGTAAAACCATCCCCCCCACCCCCCAACCCCCCCACCCGGGGGAAAGTTAGGGAGTTCTGTCTTGTTTTACTTTCGCAAGTCTCGACAGTTTTCATTTATGTAATATCTTTTTTAGTATTATTGTTTTTAGGTCGTGTTTTCATGGGTAAATGATGTACTGAGCAGTTTTAAACAAACAGATGCTTTATGACCAGGTTTTTGCCAAGTTGAACGACTTAATCCAGTTACGGACAAGAATACCATTTAACGACACCGCAGACGACACTGCCGCGGGTCACCACTGATATGCAGTTTATTAGCGAGGTTTTGTCCCTGGAGGTTAACGTCAGTGTTGACTCCACTCCCTTCTAAAGTGCTTCAGGTCAGCCGATAAACAGATGTAGATGTCCCCCGTTTGGGAACAGCAGAATGTCACGCGCACTTGTTTCAACTTGTTTTGCCTTTGGGAAGAGAGCTATTATTGTATCTGTGGGAAAATATGACAATATTTATGAAACTGCATTCACAGGGGGACTGGGCGTAAAAAAAGAAAAAAGCACATGAGTATTTCTTGATAAACCAGGATTATTTTTTAAATCACACACACACGCACTCGCGTGCACGCACACATACACGCCCGCACGCACGCGCCCCCACACACAAACCACACACACACACACATTATTTCAAGGGGATACTTCACCTGGAGTTAACATCAGTGTTGGCTCCGCTCCCCTGAATGTCCTTCAGGTGAGACTATAAACCAAGGTCCCCGTTGCGAACGTCTTGCACACCCGTTAAAACCCGGTTTGCCTTTTGGAAGAGTAGGCCATTTGTGTCAATAAGAACAGATAACAAAAAACCTAACAACAACCAACAAAAACAAACAAGCAAACAACAACAAAAACCAAAAAATCCGACAAAATAAAGAGAACTCGAACTCGAACTGGAAAGATTTATTCACAAAAAGGCCATTGGCCCATACATGAAAGGGGGTTGCCCAACTGTTTAGTATTTTAGTGAGAAAAATAAGGAAGCACAGAAAAACCAAAATGTTATTGTATAACCACAATTACCACAATAAAAATCAGTTACAAAAAATATGACTTAAGAAACCAAGATATCTCTTATTCTAAAGGCTTTACACAATTATAAAGCAAGGCTGCGCACAATCTCAGGGTGACTAGATGCCATGAATAAATAGAATCTAAATAAATTAGGCTGTCTACTATACTTTACCCGAATGTGAATCTTTCTAACATCTAATCCTGGACAGCACAGCACAAAATGAACTTCATCTTCCACTGTTTGCTTACATAATGGGCATAGCAACCTGAAGTCATCATCATCATGTTCTATATATCTAAATTTATGAACATTTATGTCTGATACACCAAGTCTAAACTTAGACATAATTCTTTTCAAATGTATGTCCATATCAAGCTGTAGATAAGGTTTGACATCGTGTGAACCTATAAATTGTCTGTACATTTGAAATCTTTCACTGCTTTGTATATGACCATTCCACTGCTGCCATCGTCAGTCAATCAATCTTTGCCTGAAAACGTTGATAAACTCTCTACAATTTCGGACACCTTGATTGAGCCAAACAAACCCAAAGCCAAGTTTACATAAACAGGTACGTATTTGTGAAGCCCAGGTGTTTTTCCCTTTGGTATCTAGATCATAAAGCATCTTGTAAGACTTAAAAGGTAACCTGCACTCATCCATATGCAGAATCTTAATCCAATATCTAACGCATCTTACAGCAGCATTAACAGAGAGAGGATATCTATTGGTTTCACTATAAACAAGATCATTAGGTGCATGTCTAACTAAGCCAAAAAACTGCTTTAAAGCAAAGAGGTTTTACTGATTCAAAATGTGTTACAGCTGCATCCAGCCCCCAAATTTCCGCGCCAATAACACAGTGGGTTGTATTTGTGCATCAAATATCTTAATGAACAAGTCAAAAGCATTATTGTTCAAATACTCGTAATTTTTTTCAAACAATTAAAAAGCTTCTTTTACCTCGACTTGCCAAATCTTTACATGCAGTTGTGAAACTAAGCTTTGTAGAAAAAACAGATTCCTAAATATTTATATACATTAACCCCACAGGCATTACTTTTCCAACTATACAGCCATTTTTTGTGAGCAGCTAAATAACCACCTTTCTGAATACAACAATATTACTCTTATTCAATTAACCTTAAGATCAAGTGCTGTTGCAGCACTGTTTAAGCTATTCAACTGCTTTTGTAAGCCTACAACAGTTTCAGATAGCAGGATGACATCATCAGCAAGCAGAAGAATAAACAATTCTGTGAAATCTTGGGGGAAAGTGGCACCATGTTTACCCTTATAAATGACTTCTATGGCTAACTCATTAATGAAAACAGAAAACAAAAGAGGGCTACATACATCACCCTGTTTTACCCCAGTAGTGCAGTATATTATGTCCGTCAGCTTAGATCCACATCTTATTCTGCATCTGACATTCTGATACATGGCTTTCAAACAAGTAATAATTTACCCTTCACACCATTTTTCTGAAAAATAGGCCATAACAAGTTTCTATTAACAGAATCAAATGCTTTTCCAAAGTCAATAAATGCCACATAGAGCTTACGCTTATGAGTAAACTGTTTCTTGACAAATGCAAGTAGAGTAACATATGATCTATAGTGGAATACCCTCTCTTAAAACCGGCTTGGTGTTCACCTGTAATGTTGTTTTTCTTAACCCATTCCTGTAACCTATTGTTAAGGATGGTACTATACAGCTTACTACTTATATCACTAAGAGAGATTCCCCTGTAGTTATTAGGGTAATCAACATCGCCTTTTATGTAATGTTAGAATGATAGATTCAGTCCAGTTATCTGGAAAAAAACCATTATCAAAGATTTTGTTGATGAATTTTAGCAGAAAAAGAACATTTTCACCTCCATTTTTTAGCAAATCTCCGATTATTTGATCAGGACCAGCTGTTTTATCATGTTTAAGTTTTCTAAGTGCCAATAATATTTCATCTTTAGATATGGAATGATCAAAATCTTCCTCAGTTTCTTCATAGTCACCATCAGTGTTCAGGGATTTGTCTACTGATCTTTCTCTAGCAGGGTTTTGAAATGCTAAAAACCATCTGTCAACAGATATACTATTCTTTGGCTGACTCTTTCTAAAGGAAGCCTTCTCAATATTCTTCCAGAACTGAACTTGAGAAGTGATTGAAGACATCATATCTGCAAGGAATGTTTTATTATACTCTTTCTTTTTCCTTTCAAGTATGTATTTATATTCCCTTCTTGTGATACAGAATAAGTTTTTGCTTCATTCTTTAACATTTTTGGGTAGGACTTCAAAAGTTTTCTGATCCTACATTTCATTCTTTTACATTCATTATCAAACCATGTATCATTTCATAGACTTTTATTGATATAAACCTGTTCTTCATACATATAGCACTGGCTTTTATGAGATCATTAAACAAATCTAGGTTTCATCAATGTTCTCATCAATCATCTGGAAGGCAAAAAAAAGTTCTTTTATATCGAGGATAATGGAATAAGCACTTGTGTGCTTTTTTACATCCAGTCCTCGTCTGTATGCGTTTTTGTAAATTCTGTCATGTGTTCCCACCGGCACACAATGGCCTACTCTTACGAAAAGCGGAACAGAATTTTAACGTGTGCGCAAGATGTTCTGCGTGCATTCGCACACAGAACCTCGGTTTATAGTCTCATCCGAAGGACTTTTGGGGAGAGTGGAGTCTGCACTGATGTTAACTCCAGGGGGAAATATCCCCTTGAACGGGAATCCGACCTAGGTCGTCAGATTGCGAGCGCAATGTTCTAACCACTAGGCTACTCCGTTTCCCCATTTAGAAATTGTTCACACATGTTCTCTTCACAGAGATTTTCTTTATAAACTGAGAGGTTTTTTTCATCCCACACAACTTTTCCACAACTGCTGGCTCCTCAGTTATCCCACATGTATCATATACTGGATTAATATATAATTCAACAGGAAGGTGATCAGAATCAGAATGCTCAGCAACAAACAAACGACATGAGTCAAAAATCTGAGAGAACAATCAAATCATCTTAAACTAAAAAATAGTCATTAACACTGCATCCTCCGTCAGAAATGAATGTATAGCTCCTAGCTGGTCACCATTACATACACCATTTATAATTTGTAACCCAAGAGCAGTGCACATATTCAATAATAATTTACCATAATTATTGATAACAGAATCTTCAGAGTTACTATTACTACTGAGAGACATGCTTTTACTATGGGAATCTGAATGCAAGTCATTCGCTACAAGATAAGAAAAAAAGTTTGATGTCCTGCTGTTTAGGTCTCCACACAGTATTATATCTACTTCATCCAGTGTCACCACACAATTAACTAAACATTCTTTTAGCATAGCAATTTCCCTTATCATTGTCAAACCTGTTAAAAAAATGGTGAACCTTCAGGTGGGATATACACACATACAAGTAATACATTCCTTGAAGAACACACAAAGATTTGTCAAAGAGAAAAATACAAATGTTAGAATATGGAACATCCAAACATTTCACAAGGGCAGCTAACTCATACTTTATTAAACGAACTAACCCATTGGATCATCTCCCTTGATGACGAACTTTAATTGCTGACTTACAGAAGGCCTTATAGCCACTAAAAACATCTGGCTGGATATTTTCCAGGAACATTTCTGACAGACAAATATAATCAAGCTACTCACATCATATACAAAATCCCGGTCCCTGAGTTAAGAAAGCAATCAATTTACATTCCAAGAAAAAAAATGTTTTATTTGTTTCATTTTTATTGCTATGATCCAATGAGTCTACATCAACTAAACTGACACTATCACTATTTTACATTGATGAGACTAGAAACCAAGTTAATGCTATCATAAGTACTGCCATCATCATTTATTAACAAGGGCTCTTTATTTGAGGGCCACCTACAAGGAGACAAATCCTCGGGGATAATTAGGCCTAAGCCTAGTAAACCTTGGTCAGAAACCTGTCTTTGTCTTGCTTCCTAAAGCCAGTTATGTCTCTGTCACGCTCCACAGCAAAAAGCCCTATTGCATCAGGCTATACAGCACAAAGGGGTATTTCATGTGTGTCATTTTATTGGGAGGTTTTTTGGGGCTTTTTTGTTTATTGTCATTTATTTGTTTCATTTTTATTGCTATGATCCAATGAGTCCACATCATCTAAACTGACACTATCACTATTTTACATTGATGAGACTAGAAACCAAGTTAATGCTATCATCAGTACTGCCATCATCATTTATTAACAAGGGCTCTTTATTTGAGGGCCACCTACAAGGAGACAAATCCTCGGGGATAATTAGGCCTAAGCCTAGTAAACCTTGGTCAGACCTGTCTTTGTCTTGCTTCCTAAAGCCCTTGTGTCTGGTCACACTCACAGCACAAGCCTAAGATCGGCCTACGCACAAAGGGGTATCATGTGTGTGTGTGTGAGTGTGAAATGACATCTGCCACTTATGACCGTGTAGGTTTACTTTCTGGCTTACCTGTGATTCGTCTAGGGCAGATGTGTGTAGGCTGGCAAACAGCTATCGTTTCTTTGGGATCATTTAGGGTCACCTTTTCTCCATTTTACAGATGGTCAAAAACCATTCTTTTGTTTCCCCTTGCTTATCGCTCTTTAACAAATATGGGGTCAGTTTAAACCTAATTTCCCTACACTGAGAAAATCTTCATCTACAAAAATACTAAGCCTTTCAACCAGATGGGGCCTTCTTATATAATTTAACCTGATGAAAACAGCATCTGCAATAATAGGAGGTAGTTTTAGAATTATACCCAGCCACTTATAAAATTTCATCCTTAACTCACTTTTTCGAGAAAAATTTTTTTTACAATCTTTCAGTCCAGCACCACTCATTGTTTTTTCTCTTGCCATGAACAATGATGTTGTTTGGCTGTGATCATCCTTTGCATCATCCCGCCCCCTTTTCCAGCTTATCCACTCGTTCCTCAGTTCAGTTTTGTCTGTCGCAGTTCATGTTTTCAGTTCTGAGATTGTCCCCTGTCTCTTCTAAGGTCACACATTTCTTCTTTCAGACACCAACATGGTTTTGTCACGCCTGAATCTCTCTTTTCAAACTGCCACTGCAGACTTAACAGTTTTTCCTAGCTTCTCTAATTTGACTGGCATCGTGCTCAACATCAGTTTTCCCGGGGAGTTGCTGCAGGAATGAATCCCGGGCCCTTCTTGACTGGTTTTGGCCTACGGAAGGCTTCCCCTGGACCCTTTCCCTACTACCTGCACCACTCCTCAAGCTCGTTTGCCCCAGCTTCCTTGCCATGATTTTTGGGGGTGGGGCCCGGGGTTTGGGCTCATCCCACAAATAAGTTTCCATGAAGTAGAGGCAAAAAGGAATCCGCCCTATTGCTGTTTTTGGTCCGGAGGAGGAGGCGTTTGGGGTTTCGTTAACTTTAACGGGGAAAATATCGTGTCCCGGAAGCCCTTTCTGCCGAATTTTGGCCATGGGGAAAACTCCATTCACTACACAAATTTCAAAAATTTGAATTATTTTTTTCCCTCCCCCCCCAAAAAAAATAGAAGGAGAGTCGTGGTGGTGTGTTTGTGTAAGATGGAGTAGATGCAGGCGGTAAGCAGTCTAACAAAACAACCTTGGTAACATATGAAAATTGCTGTTAAAAATGGAGTGCACCCCGGACCCGACAATTTATAATTGACCTTAAACCGTTTAAAGGAATATTTTTCGTATATCTTACAACTTTCCCTGACTGGGGGTGTGTGTGAGTTGTTTTGTGGTGCCCGCCCTAGGTTAAGTGTATATTGGTTAAAAATTAAGATTTTCCCACGGCAGGGACCTGGATGAAAACCCCGAAATTTATCATTATCCTCGATAAAGAACTTGTTTTGTCCTTTTCATTTCATGGTCACTTTTTTCTTTCTTTCCCTTCTTGTTCGTTTCTTTTTTTTCCTTCCCCTCCTTTATTTTTGCTTGGCTTCTTCTTCCTTTGAAATCTTCTTCTTTTCTTCCTTTTTTCGATTCTCTCTTCTTCGTTCTTTTCTTCTTCTTCTCTTCTCTTCTCTTCTTCTTCTCTTCTTCTTCGTTTTCTCTCTTTCTTCCCCTTCTTTTTCTCTTCTTTGCCTTCATTTTTTTATCTTGAAATGCTTTATGAATTCTTCTTCAAGTCCTTTTCTTTTTTTTCTTCACTTCTGCTTTTGTCTTTTTTCTTTTTCTCTCTTCTCCATTTCAGGGGTAATAAAGGAGGAGGATGTTTTCTGATGTTTTGATGGGAAGAAATTAATATGGAAAGTTGTGTGGTTCGCCCCGGCCGTCTTTTAAGGGTGGAATGTTTGTGTGTGTTGTTGTGGATGGTTCGAGAGAGGGTGGGCGCTAAAAGGTTGTGTGTTGTTTTTTTGTTTTTAAGGTTGAGTGTTGTGTTGTGTGGTCGGGGGGGCGGGGTTTGGGTTAAAAGTGTTTGTGTAAGTGTATGTGTGTGTATGTGGATGGTTCTTGGGGAAGTGGGATAAAAGAGTTTTTGTGTGTGTTGTGTGTGGGTGTGTTGTGTGGGGTGGTATGAGGGAGAGGGGGGGGTTGGGGGGTGTGTGTGTGGGGGGGGAAGAGGGGGGTGTGATGTGTGTTTTGTGTGGTGTGTGTGCGCGACCCCACCACAAATAAAAAGAAAGTGGCAAGAAAGGGAAAGCAGTAAGAGGGGGGAAAGAGAGGTATTTAATTTTTGATGTTGTTGTTTTTTTGTTTTTTTTTTGTTTTCTTCGATTTTGACACAGCGCCCCGCACCCCAACACAAACTCGTCGTGGAATGAGGCGAAGTGCCAAGCAAAAAAATAAGAGTGAATAGCAAATCCTGTTATTTGGACATTATTACTGAATTGTTGGGGGCGAAATGCCAAGTATAAGAAAAGAAACCCGACGTTTTTTACAAAATGTTTTAGTGTTTTTCCTAGTTCTTTAACACTTTTTCCCCTTTTTTCTTGTAAATGAATGTCCCAAACGCCGTCTTTTTTTATTTTCTTTTTTCCCCCTTTAAATAAACCTTGAAAGAAGGGAAATTTTTTTTTTTGGATGCCAAAATAGCAAGTCTTTTTGTTTTGAGGTTTTGGGTATTAATCATGGGTTCTTTGGAAAGGCGAAAATGGTGTAAAGGGGGCCCCCCCCAATCTACGTTCGTTTCCAATTTCCTGCTGCTTTTCCCCTGCTTACACTTTTTCCTCCTCTACTAAATGAACGCCCCATAAGGTGTTCCGAACTGTGTCTGTCCTGTTTGTGTTGTTTTTTTGTGTTGAAAATTTTTTAAGTGTTTATCTTTTTTACGGTTCAATGCATGGTTTAAAGGTTGAATGAAAGCGCCTTTATTTGTTGCTTTGCAAGATTCAGCGCATATAAATTCTATACTTTTATTAATTACATATGATGTGTGCCCCAGACTGTAGTTAAAAAATCCTATCTCGACATATAATCAAGGACTCCGTTAGTAGCTAGGGGCAAAAAATGGTTATCTGTCCCGGGTGAATGAACACAAGGATTTTTTGAAACCAAAGAGCCAGAAGAAGCTTACTTTAAGCCAAATGCTTTAATTTATAGTGTTAATATCCAAATCGGTCACACGCCCCTTTGGGTCTTGCTAAAACAATCCTCAAGGCACATGAGGGGAGGGAGAAGAAGAAGAGGCAGAAAAAGGGATAAATGGGGGGGAAACTTCCAGAGTGGACAGAAGGGGGCTGAGAGACCCCCTGAGAGCGGCGGGGAACGCGAGGGTGGAGAAAAATGGTTTACAAAAAATTCGGAGCGCCCCAAAGATTTTATTTTATTTTATTTTATCTTTTATATCGAGGGTAAAGGAATAAACCATTTTTTATACCGTCCCCGAACTCAGGGATCGGTACGGTGCGGATCCCTAACTTTTACCGGCCACTAATGATATTAGGAAACGAAAGCCAAGGTGAAAACTGCAGGAATTTTTTCTTTATAAAAACCTGGTTTGGGGTTAAACATCTTTATTTTAAAAAAAAACAAAGTAATGGGGTTTTTTTTTTTGTTCCCCGGTAGATCTCTGCAGTTTTCCCCCAAAAATTATCATAGCACCCTCCCCCCCCCCCCCCCCCCCCCCCCCCCCCCCACACACACAACTTTGGTGCACGTTCCGACTTCGGGGAGGGGGTTTTAAAAAACGACACCTGCGTCATGTGAAGGATTTTTGTCTTCTTTCTACCGGAAAAAAAAGGGCCCACTCTTTCCAAAGGCGGGAAAGGGCTTTTAACGTGTAGGCCAATGTTCTGCGTGCCTTTGCACACGGGGGGTCGGGTTTATAGTCTCATCCGAAGGACTTTGACATTCAGTTCGTTGGGGTTTTGTTTTTTTGGTCAAACTGGGAAGAAAGGGCGAGGCTGGGACTCGAACTCAGAACCTCACGGTTTACTTGTTAGGCAGGCGAAGGTCTTAACCATCCTGCTTCCTTCCTTCTTGAATGGCGCTATAATCTCGACAGAAGAACTCTAGTACCATGATCCATTGGCTACTAGGGCCAGGGGAATTTTTTTTTTTTTTGGGGGGGTGGTATTTATTTTTTTTAGGGAATGGGTTGTCTTTTCTTGTTTAACATGGTTCCTCTACGCATACACCAATATGGAACTGGGGGGGAAAAAGGGAGTGAGGGGGGGGGGAGGGGGCTACAGCCGCCATGGCGCAGTGGTTAGCGCCTTGGGTTAGGGACTGGAAGGTCACGGGTTCTATCGAATAACATTGTGCGACGTTTCACTCTCACACACACACACACACACACACACACACGCCCCAACAATATTGTGAACCTGGCAGTTTATGTCATTGAATGTCTAAAGATCAGAAACGTGTAGCTCTTTCCCTGCCTGCAACCAAAGACTGCGTGCTTACTGTATTATTATATCACCTCCACTGCTCCGTGGTTGCTTTTTTCATATTGTGTTCATATGGGTGTTATGGCCTGCAAAAAGTGAGTAAATATTGATTGGTTGATTGATTGAATGATTGATTGATTGATTGAGACACACACCCACACACGCGCGCGCGCGCACACACACACACACACACACACACACACACACACACACACACTGTAAACTGCAGCAACTACATTAAAAATAAATAAATAAAAAATGTTTTAAAAACATGCTAGATTGGACACAAAAAACCAACACTGCAGGAGTCTTGGTCTTTCCTGAAAAGGTAACAGAAGAAAAATGAGAATGGCTTGACCAGAAAGGAAACGTCAGGGGAGGCACCCTGCAGTGAGTGAGTGAGTGAGTGACTGAGTGAGTGAGTAAATAATGAAGGTGACAAGAAAGACGAAAACAGACAGACAGCCAGAGAGAGAGACAGAGACACAGACACACAGACAGAGTGAGAAAGAGAAACAGTAGTAGTAGTAAGTAGTAGAAGTGGTGGTGGTGGTGGTGGTGGTTCTCTGGACAGTCGGGTTGTCTCAGCGGCAAAGAAGAAAGGAAAATAAAAGGAGAGAGAGAGAGAGAAGAGAGAGAGAGAGAGAGAGAGAGAGAGAGAGAGACAGAGAGAGAGAGAGAGACAGAGAGAGAGAGAGAGAAGGACAGGGGAGGAAAATAAAAAGTAACATAAAGAAAGACACAACAAAAACCTGAGCTGACATGACAAATTATGGGGGCTTCCCAACCTGTACAGTAAACCCCCCCCAAACAACGCCCCCCCCCCCCCCCCCCAACCCACCCACCTCAAAAAAACCAACTAAAATAACAAAAATCACACAACACACACTACAAAAACAATACAAACCATAACACAACGCACAAACACCAAAGAACAAGAACCAAAAAGGGCACATAAAACCACAACAACCCCCACAATAAAACGTCACACAATCACAAGAGAAAGAGAGAAAGAGAAAGAAGAAGGAAGAGAAGAGAGTGCAGATCTGTAACTGAATGTCTGGCTTATATTGCTTTCCCTGTGAGAATAAACACCTCTCGTATACCCGGGTCACTCCAGGACAGCTTAAATTCCGTATGTTTATTGTAGCCTGTCCCTGTCATCCATCTGTCCTGTCTGTCTGACCATCTCTCTCATCTCTCTCTCTCTCCTCTCTCATACCTCTCCTCTTCCCCTCTCTTCTCTCTCTCTCTCTCCTCTCTCTCTCCTATCCTCTTCTCCTCCCTCTCTCTCTCTTATCTCTCACTGTCTGTCAAATCACTGCCCAGCCCCTTATGAGAGCAGGGGTAAAGTCCCCTCCCCACCCCCCCCCCCCCCCCCCCCCCCCCCAAGCTAAAATCTCCGCCATGCCAGTAACTGGGGTCCTTCCAGTAGCGGAAAGAAAGAACCGTGAGTGCCTGCAACACAAAACAAAAATGATGCTATCTGTTGGAAAATTGTTGTACGGTAAAGCTGACGCCCCCCCCCCCCCCGACCCCTGTTTCTGTCAATACTCCATTTAGCCACCAAGCAAACACACACACACACACACCACACACACCCACTACACCCACACATACACACACATACCCACACAACCCACACACACCACAACACACACACACACACACACTGATCTGTGCTGAATTGTGCCTCATGCACTAGTACATTACAGGAAGAAGCCACCCAGACAACTAGAATGAGACAAGAGAAGTGCACATCAACAATGACAACAAAAAGCAGGGAAAGCTTTCAATCAACCCCTGACCCGAGAATGGTGTTGCCTGTATCAGTTTCAGTGCTATGTTCTGGCTGAAAGAGACTTGCGTTCTCACACAGCTCTGACTCAGTATGCACACTGTACCATCTGGAAATAACAATGTGACTGGACTTGATCCCAACAGGTGCATGTCACACTGAGCAAGACTTGTTCCCAATTGTGAGTCTGGAACAAGGGTGGGTGAAAACTCGTTGCATGCTGTGATTAAAGTTTATTTTTCGGATCATCAGACATGACAACTGAACCTACCATTGACAAAACAGAGGGTGGGTTTGAGGTAAGTGTGGTGAAGGACTGATTGTCTTTCAACTTTGACTGATACATCACTGCACAGATGCCTGAAAGATGAAGACGTGAAAGAATTATTTTGAAAAATAGTTATGGACGCTTGTGACATTGATAACAACATACTGTTGGTAGATCTGATGATCTTGTTGTCAAATATCCATGGGTATGTGAAGCCAGATGTAGAAGACAGCTGTGTGTTCTAGTATGCTATACAAACACCAGAACATATACTGTCAGGGATCTGTAGGAAGGGTAACCTACAGGAAAGAACCAACATGTTGACAGCAACCCATAGGCTGTACTGAAACTGGAAGTTGTAACAGTAAAGGTGTTCCCATAACCTATGCAGTCATTAGGGAGCAAGGTGTCAGCTTCTCCAGGGGCCAGCATATTGAGGGTGGTGCCCATCTCCTCTCCCTCATTGCCTTAACCTTCCTCAGCCCTAAAAATGGCGGTACCTATCTACAGCTGGGTGAACTGGGGGACTATAATATTATATGCTGAAGCCAAAGGCGTGCAAACAGTCACCCATCCACTTGGTAACCATGTTCAACACTGATTAATTAACCTTATCTTGGGGAGAGAGAGAGAGAGAGAGAGAGAGAGAGAGAGAGAGAGAGAGAGAGAGAGAGGGAGAAAGAGAGAGAGATCTGACCACTGTCTGGGTACTTTCCTCCAGGGAAAAATCTCTCTCAAACTGACACTTAAGTGGTGACTCAAACTTGCACTGTTAGTTACTATCAGAACGGGGCTGGATGTTCTAACCACCAGGCTATTCTACCCCATGGTATGTGTATGCACATAAATGCATCCTACATATCCTGTAGTTGCAACCTCTCCCCTTAAGTTGCAACCTCTCCCCTTAACCTTTTAGAAACACAGAAAGCTGCCTGTGTGCGAAAATAAACTTCAGTGAGTAATATCTAATGTTCTGTCCTTACAAGGCAAATGACAGTTGACATTGCTCAAAGCTGGTTTGGAAAATGTAGAAGTTAAGTCAACATTTATCTTCCTTAATTAAAATAAAAATTAAGGAACAGATAAAAAATGTGTATATGTTTTAACGGGAGAAACCAGCACTTCTTTGGCGTGAATTATGACAGATGACTTCTAAAGCGTTTTTATTTCTAACTTTGAAACACAGTCTCTCTGTCTTTGTCTCTGTCTGTCTCTATCTATCTGTTTGACTTATGTTCCTGTTGCGTTGTTCATTTTTTTGCCAGTGCACGTGTGTGTGTGTGTGTGTGTGTGTGTGTGCGTGCGTGCGTGCGTGCGCGTGCGTGCGTGCGTGCGTGCGTGCGTGCGTGCGTGCGTGCGTGTGTGTGTGGTGTGTGTGTGTGTGTTGTGGTTATGAGCGTGGACGTGTATGCTTATGCACGCACCTGTCCAAACATATGCCTATCCAGACATGTATGTGTATACAGGCGTAGAAGTATATGAGCAACTGTAGACATGTATGTGTGTATACATGCATGTAAGTATATGAGTCATGCATAGAAGTATATGAGCAACAGTAGGTATGTATGTGTATACATGCAAATAAGTATATAAGCAACAGTAGACACGTATGTGTATGTATATAGGTATATAAGCAACAGTAGACGCGTATGTGTATGAAAATAAGTATATAAGCGACAGAGGGCATTATGAAGAAAATACTGATCGGTCGGCGCCCGGATCAACAAGGACCGCGCCTTCTGTCGCCCATCAGGGCAGAGGTGTAAAGTATGCTACTGGTGGAACCCGAATCCGTGTAAGAGATTATATTACCACGGCAACATGGAATGTCAGAACACTTGCCCAAATAGGAAAGCTACAAGAATTCACCCACGAACTGAAGAGGTACACCTGGCATATAGTGGGCCTTTGTGAAGTCAGATGGAAGAATTTTAGCGAATATCTTACTGATGATGGACATGTACTCTACTATAGTGGTGAATTAGACAAGCACATCAATGGCGTAGGCTTCCTTGTCAACAAGAACATCAAAAACTCAGTGCTCGGGTGCTGCCCAGTAACCAGTAGACTTATAACCATCCGCCTCAAAGCAGCCCCTTTCAACATCATGGTGGTACAATCTTATGCGCCAACATTAGAACATGATGATGAAGTAGTAGAGGAATTTTACATGCAGCTCCAGGGCATCATCGACAAAGCTAACAAAAGAGACACCCTAATTATTCAAGGAGACTGGAATGCTAAGGTGGGTGCTGATGCACTGAAAGACTGGAGCAAATTCTGTGGACCCTCCTGTAATACAGCTACCAACGAAAGAGGACTCAGACTACTGGAATTTGCCAGCTACAACGCCATGGTGCTTGGAAACACCCTTGGGGAACACAAGGCATCCCGACGCTGGACGTGGCATGCACCTAATGGAACCCATCACAACCAGATTGATTACATACTGGTACAAAACCGGTTCAGATCTGGCATCAACAGAGCCAAGACGAGGACATTTCCAGGTGCAGACATGGGCAGTGACCACGACCTGGTGCTCTTGAACTTTAAAATCCAGCTGAAAAAGATCAACAAGCCTAAGAACATCAGGCTAAAATTCAACCTAGAAAGATTGAAGGACCCTACCATCGCAAAAGCCTTCCAAGCAAAAATAGGTGGAAAATTTGCTGCACTGATTACACTTGATAAAGATGCAGAGACAATAACCAACAGTTTCAATGCAGTGATGACGGAAACAGCAAAGGAGCTACTTAGCAAGCACCGCCAGGAAAAACAATCATGGATCACAGATAAAATCCTGGATATGTGTGATAAACGAAGTAAATTGAAGAGTATCAAGTACACAACAGGAGCAGGGGAATACAGAGAGATCAGCAAAAAGATCAAGAAAGACATGAAAAAGGCCAAAGAAGAATGGATTGAGAAACAATGTTCAGATATTGAAGAAAATTTGACCAAGAACAACAGCAGAAGAGCCTATCAAATTGTGAAAGAGCTCACACAGCAGAAACAGACAAGAGTCACCAGCATCGAAGACAAAGACGGAAATTGCCTCACAGAGGAAAAAGATATCATTAACAGATGGACAGAATACTGTTCAGAGCTCTACAACCATTAGACACAAGGTGACCCCAGTGTACTTACAAGTCAGGACACGTCAGAAGATGATGACTTTCCTATCCTTCGTGAAGAGGTTGAGGCAGCAATCAAATCACTGAAAAATGGGAAAGCTGCAGGCATTGACAACATCCCAGCAGAGCTGATCAAATACGGGGGGGTGGGGGGGGGGGGAGTGACAGACATCCTCACAAGAATTTGCAACAAGATCTGGCAGACTGGAGATTGGCCAACACCTTGGACCCAATCACTCATCATCATGCTCCCCAAGAAAGGCAATCTACAGCAATGCCAAAACTATCGAACAATCAGCCTCATAAGCCATGCCAGTAAAGTGATGTTTAAAGTCATCTTGAACAGACTAAAGCCACGGGCAGAAAAGATTATCACTAAACAACAGGAAGGCTTCCGCCCAAACAGAAGCACCACAGAACAAATATTCAACCTGCGAGTTTTGTGCGAGAAATACAGCCAGCACCAACAGAAACTATACCACGTCTCCATAGACTTCATAAAGGCGTTTGACCGTGTATGGCACGACGCATTATGGGCCATGATGAAGAAATACAACATGGGACAAAAGGTCATTCGGACCATCAAAGAGCTATACACAAAAGCCACCAGCGCAGTGCTTTTCCAAGGCATAGTTGGAGAGTGGTTCCATACCTCAGTGGGAGTTCGTCAAGGCTGTCTCCTATCGCCAACACTGTTTAATGTTTTCTTTCAGCGCATAATGACTGATGCCTTAGAAGATCACACTGGCACAGTCAGTATTGGAGGGCGGATAATCACCAACCTCAGGTTTGCTGATGACATCGACGGACTTGCAGGAAATGAACAGGAACTAGCCAACCTTGTGTACCACCTGGACAAAACATCCTCCAGATATGGCATGGAGATCAGTGCCGAGAAAACAAAACTCATGACAAACAGTGCCCAGCCAATCACTACCAAGATCAAAGTCAGTGGAAAAGAACTTGAGTTTGTAGATCACTTCAAGTACCTTGGAGCTATTATTAGTGGAGAAGGTTCAAAAACCGAAATCCTCGCAAGAACTGCACAAACAATAGCAGCAATGGCAAAGCTCAAGACTATCTGGAAAGACCGAAACATCTCTCTCAGGACCAAGGTCAAGCTACTGCATGCACTAGTCATCTCTACATATCTGTATGCGTGCGAATCCTGGACATTGAATGCAGATCTACAAAGGAGGACCCAGGCTCTTGAGATGAGATGCCTCAGAAGACTCCTTGGCATTTCATACATGGACCACACTACCAACAACGAAGTCCTACAAACCATCACCCAACAAGTAAAGCACTACAAAAACCTGCTGACCACAGTCAAGAAAAGGAAGCTCAGATGGTACGGACATGTGACTAGATCAGATGGGCTGTCCAAAACCATACTGCAGGGAACAGTGCAGGGGAAGAGAAGGCGAGGCAGACAGAGGAAGAAATGGGCAGACAACATCACTGAATGGACAAGGAAGAGCTTCTCCACAACCCAGGCACTTGCACACAACTGCTGCAAATGGAGCCAGCTGGTGCAACGTTCGTCAGTGCAGTGCCCCTACGACCCCGGAGGGGGTTATGGGAGCAGATGAGATGAGATATAAGTATATAAGCGCCAGAAGGCATTATGTGTATGTATATAAGTATATAAGGGACAGAAGGCAATATGTGTATGTATATAAGTATATAAGTAACAGTAGACATGTATGTGTGTGAATATAAGTATATAAGGGACAGAAGGCATGTATGTGTGTAATATAAGTATATAAGCGACAGAAGGCATTATGTGTGTGTATCTAAGTATATAAGGGACAGAAGGCATTGTGTGTATGCATATAAGTATATAAGGGACAGAGGACATTATGTGTGTGCATATAAGTATATAAGGGACAGTAGACATGTATGTCCATGTATATAAGTATATAAGCAACAGAAGACATGTATGTCCATGTATATAAGTATATAAGCAACAGAAGACATGTATGTCCATGTATATAAGTATATAAGCGACAGAAGACATGTACGTCCATGTATATAAGTATATGAGCGACAGAAGACATGTACGTCCATGTATACAAGTATATGAGCGACAGAAGACATGTACGTCCATGTATATAAGTATATAAGCAACAGAAGACATGTATGTCCATGTATATAAGTATATGAGCGACAGAAGACATGTACGTCCATGTATATAAGTATATAAGCAACAGAAGACATGT
>CM054159.1:10636610-10649110 GCA_028751875.1 Rapana venosa | reverse complement strand
TGTGTTGGCTGAGGCCAACGGGGCAGACAGACCTCCTGTGAAGTTACAATCACAGGAGAAGACCAGGCACTATACACCCAACCCAAGTCACGTCAAGTCAAGTCAAAAACACTTTAATCATCCCACGAAGGGCAATTACAATACTGACAGGCACATTGATAATTATAATTATCTCAAAAGACACAAGAAAAATATATTTCAAATTGTTATGAACATTCCAAGATAGCTTTAATATAAAATAAAAATATAAAAATATAAAAAAGATATTAATATATATATATATATATATATATATATATATATATCACCCACACACAAACCCAGGCGCGCGCACACACACGCACGGCATATGCATGCGCACACACACATACACACACATACCCACACACGCCAATGTAGAAATACAATGTTGTTGGGGTTTTTTTTTTTAAAAACACCAAAAAACAAAAACAAAAAAACAACAACATTGATTGGTGTTGTGTTTGCTGTTGTTTATGTAACTCAATAAAATAGACTTAGAGACATGGAGAAGATGCTGCTGACGATCTCCCAGTGCAGTTCCTCAGTGGCCTCCCTTGTCATAAAAAGTACCCCGAAGACAACAATGCCTAATTATCTGATTGGTCAATAATGCGTACCATTATTCTACATACCCCCGTTTTCAGATTATTGAAAAGTTTTTAAATCTCTTTTCAAACTGATAAACATTTAAATCAAATTATTGGGCATCTCTCGCACATCCCAATATACTGTCCCTTTGAAAATTCCTTGTCTTCCCTATTCAACTTCCACTTTCAGTTTTGTTTTTCTTTTTACACATCAACAAAACACTTTTAACACTTTTTTTCTTACTATTTTTTTTTTACATCAGCATAGCACTAAGTGCCTTGTGTTCTTTTTTAAAGGTTTATCATTTTTCGCAGTTTCACAAGTCTTCCTGATCTTGTATATGTGCCAGAATTCGAGTGTACATCAGACGGTGTTCTGGTCATCAGCTGATCATCTGGAGTAGGGTTTACCTGCACAGTATCTGGCTCAGGTTCCTGTTGCAGTTCTGGTACAGAACGCTGCTCCTGCGTTCCTGGAAGCGTTGACGTTTTGTAGGGGACATCCTCTGTTGAAGATTGCTGGCTGCTCCGTGGACACAGGTGAAGACGATTTCTTCTTTGTTTTCCCCTACGAGTTTGAACTGTGTATGATGATGGTGAGGCAGCATCCACCACGACTGCTTCCTCGTCTCATGGCGTCTTCACCCACACTTTATCTCCTTTTTGAAGTTTTGGAAGTGTCCTAGTTTTGTGACGACGGTCAAACTGTTCTTTTTGTTGCTGTTTGATGTGAGCATCTATCTGCTGAAATCTCTGTAGATTTGGTGTGACAGGAACATGGTGTGATGGCAAAGAAGGGACTTTAGTTCTCAGTTTTCTTCCCATCAGGAGCTCTGCAGGGCTCAGTCCATGTTGGAGGGGTGTTACTCTATGGTTCAGAAGTGCAATGTAAGGATCTTCTGTCTTTTTCAACACATTTTTCACAGTTTGCAGAGCTCTTTCAGCGTCTCCATTTCCTTGAGGATGAAAAGGGCTACTTGTCAAATGTGTGAAACCATATTTCTCAGCAAAATTACTGAAGTCTCGTGAGCTGAACTGGGGACCATTGTCTGATACAACAATTTCAGGAATGGCCTGTCTTCCAAAAATAGCTCTGCAGTGATCAATGACAGATGTTGATGTTGTAGATGACAGGTAAGCAATATCAATCCACCTTGAGAAGTAATCCACAACAAGCAGATATTTGTGATTTCTGTACTCAAACAGATCCATCCCCACACATTGCCATGGATAGTCAGGAGTTTTCATTGGTTTCAGTGGTTCAGGATGATGTATGCGTTCCTGCTCACAAACGCTACACTGAGTGACTTTCTGTTCCAGTTGTCTGGACAAACCTGGCCACCACACACTGTTTCTTGCTAGTGTCCTGCATTTCACAATGCCCTGGTGACCTTCATGAAGGCACTGCAAAATTTCTTCCTGGAGGTCTGTTGGAACAACAATGCGACCCTGAAACAGCAGCAGCCCCTCCTGAATCGAGAGATCATATGGATGTACCAGTACTGCTTCAACTGTGCATCTTGTCCTGCTGTCTCAGGCCATGAATCTGTCTTGCAGAAATGTATAACATGACTGCAGAGTTTATCTTTGAGTTGACTGATGCGAATTTTCTCTCTGAGTTGATCAGTTACAGAAAGACTCTCAACTAAGCAACTGACAAACATGTTTGTCTCAACCTCCATCTGGTGATCTGTTCAGCAGGAACACTCCCAGGAGCCTGAGACAGTGTGTCAGCTGTCACAGTGTTCTTTCCTGCTGTGTACTCCATCTCATAAGAAAAATGCATGATCCTCATCCTGAAGCGCTGGATTCTTGGAGTCAACTCATCCAGGTGTTTCTTCTTCAGGAAGGCAAGAAGAGGTTTGTGGTCTGTTTCTATCATAAACTTCTTCAGATCAGGCAAGAAGAGGTTTGTGGTCTGTTTGTATCATGAACTTCTTCAGACCACTCAAGAATTCTGCAAACTTTTCACAACACCACGTAACCGCCAAGGCTTCTTTTTCAACTTGGGCATATCGTTGCTCAGTACAAGTCAGCGATCTTTATGGATAGCAAACTGACTTCCAGTCCTGACCTTTTTGAAGTAGCACTCCTCCCAGTCCATAAGATGATGCATCTGCAGACACTTTGATCTCTTTCTCAGGATCAGTGTGCCAACACTGGAGTCATGCTCAGTTGTGTTTTGAGCTTTTGAAAGGCCTCTCCTTGTTGCTGGCTCCACGTCTATTCATTCTCGTGTTTGAGTAAATCTCGCAAGGATTTTTTCTTATCTGCAAGACTTGGGATAAATTTCCCTACATGGTTTACCATGCCAAGGAATCTTCTAAACTCTGTGATATTTCCTAGTCTTGGAAAATTACTGATTGCCTCTACTTTGCTGGGATCCACTCTGATACCATCTGGTGAAATGATGTGACCCAGAAATTTCACTGTGTCAGTTGAAAAGACACATTTCTCATTCAAGGTGATGTTTGCCTCTTGCACTCTCTCCAAAACAGCTTGCAGTCTCTCATCATGTTCCTTCTGATTTTTGCCTCTAACAAGAACATCATCAATGTCGGCAATCACTCCTGGAATTCCTGTTAGTATGTGGGTCATTTCTCTGTGGAAAATTTCTGGCCTGGAGTTGATCCCAAATGGAAGTCTTTTGTAACAGAATCTTCCAAATGGTGTTATAAATGCTGTCAACTCTTGCGACTCTTCATCAAGTGGAATTTAATGGAACCCATTGTTGCAATCAAGTTTGGAGAACACCTTTGCTTCTGATAACTCTGCAAGGAGCTGGTCAGTTATAGGAAGGGGAAAATTCTCACATCGAACATTCTCATTCAGTTTGGTGAGATCAATGCAAAGTCTCACTTTCCTGTTTGATTTTGACACCACAACTGTTGGGGCACACCAGTCAGTTGGAGTCTTGCTCCTGCAGGCGAATTAATTCTTGCTGTACTTGTTTCTTCATGGGGAGTGGTAGACGTCTGGGTGCAGCAATGGAAAATGGTTGTGCATTTTCTTTCAGTCTGATTTTGTAGACAGTCTTCATTTGTCCCAGTCTCTTTTTTTTCAATCATGAGAGTGGCAGTATACTTTCCCACTGCCTTGATTTCTGTCTTCCCTGGACCTAACAACTTCTTGTTGGTCTTCTGTATTACAGGAGAATTCTTCTTGAAAAATCGTCATGGAACACCAGAAACATCTGCCCCTGTATCCACTCGAAATCTGACTGATTTTCCATTGATCAGTACTGTTGCATGCCAAAGATCTTCTGATACTGCATTGACACATTCTTTGTCTGCACCTTCAATTAAGCCGAGTACTGTCTCTTCTTCTTCCTCTTCATCAATGTTGTGCACCTTCTTAGATCTACACATGACTGCATAGTGACCTTTTGAAAAACATTTGTGGCACTCTGCATCTTTTGCTGGGCAGTCTTTTCTTCCATGTATAGGTACTTTGCCACAACGTGAGCATTTCTTTTGTGCTTGAGAAGGAAAATGTTCATGCTTTTCAGTTTTGCTGCATGATATTTTCTTCCATTCAATGGAATTCTGTTCACATGTGAATTCTCATAGTGATGGCTTGCCATTATGTGTGCCTGCTGTCTTGAAGTTTCATATGCTCTTCCAATGCACAAACATTTGGCCAAGTCTAACTTTTTATCTTCCAGCATTTTCTCTCTGAGCGCATCTTCTCTCACTCCCATGACAACTTGGTCTCGAATCATCCTGTCTTCTTGTTGCCCAAAATTACAGTGTTTGGCTAACTGACGAAGAGCTATGATGTATGCTTCAATAATGGTCAATAATGCTACCATTATTCTACAATTGGAAAAAACATATGAACTTATTATCTACTATGCACGCACGCGCGCTCTCACACACGCACGCACACATGTGCACATCCATACACACGCACCAATATATGAACACAATTTTATAAAGACTATTGACTAGTAAACGCACACACACACACACACACACACACACACACCAACACACACATACACACACACACACACACACACACACACACACACACACACACACACTACACACACATACACACACACACACACACACACACACAACACACACACACACATACACACAACACACACACACACACACACACACAACACACACACACGCCCAGGCCATAATGACCATTGACTAGGCTGTGTTGATTATTACAATGGGGTCATCTTTATAAGCACATTGTGCTTTTTCTGCCCATTTTTTGGTAACAAGTATCATTTAAGCGCTTCGATTTGTTTGTTTTTTACAAGATTCAGCGCTATATAAATTCCATATATTATTATTATTATTATTATTTGTCCTAAACTACAGTTATTGCCTGAACAATAAAGCATTTTCCCTTCCCACTGAAGTTCCCATAGCTCTGCTTCTTTAATTGATAAGACATGACATTCCTGGAGGGCCTTACCTTAACCTTAATTCTCTCTGTGCCAGGAGGCACACAAGGCTTGAACATCATTCCTCCACTGGTTCCGGTCTGCAGCTGTGCGTCGTGCGGCGTTCCACGTGCTCCAGCCTGCGCTGTTCCGCTCTACTTCTACCATTCGTCGCCATGTTGTTTTTGGGCGTCCCCTTTTCCTTCTCCCTTCAGGTGTCCATCCGAGGGCAACAGCACAGTCGTCACTCCTGTCCT
The DNA here is from genome assembly GCA_028751875.1 of Rapana venosa. Taxonomy (NCBI): domain Eukaryota; kingdom Metazoa; phylum Mollusca; class Gastropoda; order Neogastropoda; family Muricidae; genus Rapana; species Rapana venosa. Next base: position 10,643,837 of record CM054159.1, on the reverse strand, counting down.
TTCTTAGGACATGTCCGACCCAGTTCCATCTCCGTCTTCTAATCTCCTGGCTGATTTTTTCTGCTCCTGCTATTTCCAAGACTGTCTTGTTGGCAATGTGTTCTTGCCATCGGATCTTGAAGATCCTCCTCAGACATTTGGTTTGGAAAATGTCTAGTTTCTCTTCTTCTCCTTTCGTTAATTTCCAGGTCTCACATCCGTAGAGAAGAACTGACAAAACAAGGCTCTTGAAAAGGGATGCTTTGGTTTTTTCTGCCGATGTCTCCCATTTGCCAGATGTTGGATAATCGTTTCATCTGCGCACTGGCCAGTGCTACTCTCTTCTTGACGTCTGCTGTTCCTCCTCCGACTTTGGTGACGTTTGCTCCGAGATAGGTGAAGTTCTCCACCTCTTCAACTTCCTGATCTCCAACCCTCAGACCGTCGATGTTCCTGCTGTTTACTTTCATGGCTTTGCACTTCTGTCCATTCAGCTTGAGTCCAACCTTTGCTGCGTTGTCTTCCAGTCTTTTAGTTTTGTGTTGTAGATGATTCATGGTTGATGAAAGGAGGGCGATGTCGTCTGCAAAGTCAAGGTCTTCTAACATGTTCATGAAGTCCCATCTTATCCCATTTCTCTCACCTTCCACTGTTCTTCTCATCACCCAGTCTATCACGAGAAGGAAGAGGAATCCTGACATGCAGCATCCCTGTTTCACCCCGGTAATCACTGGGAACCAGTCTGTTGTTTCGTTGTCAACAATGACGGAGCACTGAAAGTCCTCGTACATTGTCTTGACCATCTGGATGAGTTTCTGTGGGATTCCATATTGACGCATGATGATCCAGAGACTGTCTCGGTGTATGGAGTCAAAGGCCTTTTCAAAGTCAATGAAGTGTATGTACAGTGTCGCGTTCCATTTGTTGACTTGTTCCAAGATGTTCCTGAGTATAAATATTTGGCCGACAGTTCCCCTCCCCTTTCGAAATCCAGCTTGTTCTTTTCTGAGAGATGCGTCTACTCCTTCTTGTATTCTGTTGATGAGGATCTTGCTGAGCACCTTACTGGCCAAGGGTAGTAGTGTAATCCCACGCCAGTTTCCACACTCCTGAAGATTTCCTTTCTTTGGAATCTTGCATATGAGTCCTTTCGTCCATTGTGCTGGTACTGTCTCCTTTTCCCAGACGAGGTCAAATATCCGTTTCAGTTCCTTGCCGGTCTGTTCAATGTCTGCTTTTAGCATCTCTGCTGTGATCTGGTCTGCTCCTGGTGCTTTTCCGTTCCTTAGGGTCTTCAGTGCTTTCTTGATTTCATGGATGGTTGGTTCTTCTGCTGAGATGTCTAGTTCTTCCACTCCCCCTGGTCATCTTGTGGTGGTTCATTCGGTGCGTCCCTGTTGAGAACTTTCTGGAAGTGTTCTCTCCATCTCCTCAGTCTGGCCTCTTGATTCTTTAGCAGCTCCCCGTTCTTATTCTTCACTGCTGCTACTGGTCTAGTGCCTTGGTTGGTGAGCTGTTTCACAATGCTGTACAGTTCTTTCTGTCTCCCATTCTCTGCTGCGTTCTGCGCTCTCTCTGCTTTTTCTGACATCCATCTCCTCTTGTCCTCTCGTACGCTTCTTTTCACCTCCTTGTCTTTTTCCTTGTATGTTTCCTTCATTCTATTCTGTATTCTCTCCGAGTGTGTACTGTTGATTCTTATGTTGATGCACTTCCTCTCATCGATCAGCTTCCAGCTGTTCTCACTGATCCATGACTTGCTCTTCCCCTTTCTGTAGCCAAGGACCTCTTCTGCTGATTTGATGTAGGCGTTCTTCTGATGTTCCCACACCTCTTCTAGATCTTCAGTTTCGGTTCTGTTCTCTTCGAGTTTGGTCTTCACTGCGTTGCAGAATTTCTTTCTTATATCTTCGTCCTTCAGTCGTTCAACGTCCAGTCTTGTCTTGGTGTTGTTGTTGTTTCTGCGTGAGTTGAGTCGTAACTTGATCCTCGTCTTCACAGGTAGTGATCGCGTGATGGCATCTGCTCCCTCTGTACTCGGCAGTCTTGTACTGATGATCTCCACTGTCCGCTGATCAATAGGTAGTCAATTTGGTTTTTCACTCTTCCGTCCGCTGATGTCCATGTTGCTTTGTGAATGTCTTTGTGTGGGAATAGAGTTCCTGTGATAACTAGTCCATTCAGCTGGCTAAACTCGCATAGTTTCTGTCCATTGTCGTTCTGTCTCCCAAGTCCATGAGTACCCATTGTCCTTTGGTATCCAGTGTTGTCATTTCCCACTTTTGCGTTTAGGTCTCCCATGATGATGATGATGTCGTTCTTGTTGCACCCGTCCACTGTTTCCTGGAGTTGTTGGTAGAACTGCTCCTTTTCCTGGTCTTCCCTCTCGTTGTGCGGTGCGTACACTTGTATAACTGTCATCCGTCTGTATTTGGAGTAGAATCTTGCTGTAATGATCCTCTTGTTGACTGGTGTCCATTCCATGAGAGACTTCACTGCGTCCTGGCTCATCATGATGGCGACTCCTCCCTCGTGTAGCTGTTCGTCTCCACTGTATATCACTGTCTGTCCTGATGCCAGCTTAATTTTTCCAGCTCCTGTCCATCTGGACTCGCTGATTCCGAGAATGTCCAGTTGATATTCTATCATCTCTCTCGCGATCTGTGCTGCTGCGCCTCCTCTGTACATTGTCCTAACGTTCCAATGTCCAATGTTAAGGTTATTTTTGGGGCTTGCAAAGGATCTTGTCGGACGGTGAGCTTCCCGCAGGCTTTCACCCATCGTCGTCATGATGCCAGTGCCGGCGATCCCCGCTCCCCCCAGGGCTTGGTTTGAAGTTATGTTCATAGTTTCTGTAACTTTTTTTTTTTTTACGGGAGTAGGTAGTTGGCCTTCTGCCCAACCCCCATACTTGGAGGGCCAGTGGTTTTCTGTCAGGGTGGCCTTCCCTTAGACTGCGTTGGTCCACGGTGCAATCTCCCATCCGCCACCCGGGAGACGCGCCTCTACGCCGTGCAGTCCCAGCGCGAGGATTCCTGGAGGGCAATTAGGTCAAACTTTTCTTTTCTAAAACAGCTAAATGTGCTGGATCTTTTTTTTTAGACCCCTTACATTTAAGTTGGTAATTTTTATCTTATCCATATTTACTGACAGAAGTGGAAGCTGTCACTGTATCAGTATCATAGTTGGTAAGCATAATCGTTAGTCCGTAATCATAGCTCAAGAGTGTCGAGTGTCAAGTACACAACAGGAGTAGGGGAATACAGAGAGATCAGCAAAAAGATCAAGAAAGACATGAAAAAGGCCAAAGAAGAATGGATTGAGAAACAATGTTCAGATATTGAAGAAAATTTGACCAAGAACAACAGCAGAAGAGCCTACCATATTGTGAAAGAGCTCACACAGCAGAAACAGACAAGAGTCACCAGCATCGAAGACAAAGACAGAAACTGCCTCACAGAGGAAAAAGATATCATTAACAGATGGACAGAGTACTGTTAAGAGCTCTACAACCATCAGACACAAGGTGACTTCAGTGTACTTACAAGTCAGGACTCGTCAGAAGATGATGACTTTCCTATCCTTTGTGAAGAGGTTGAGGCAGCAATCAAATCACTGAAAAATGGGAAAGCTACAGGCATTGACAACATCCCAGCAGAGCTGATCAAATATGGGAGGGGAGGGGGGGAGTGACAAACATCCTCACAAGAATTTGCAACAAGATCTGGCAGACTGGAGAGTGGCCAACACCTTGGACCCAATCACTCATCATCATGCTCCCCAAGAAAGGCAATCTACAGCAATGCCAAAACTATCGAACGATCAGCCTCATGAGCCATGCCAGTAAAGTGATGCTAAAAGTCATATTGAACAGACTAAAGCCACGGGCAGAAAAGATCATCGCTGAAGAACAGGCAGGCTTCCACCCAAACAGAAGCACCACAGAACAAATATTCAACCTGCGAGTTCTGTGCGAGAAATACAGCCAGCACCAACATAAGCTATACCACGTCTTCATAGACTTCAAAAAGGCGTTTGATCGTGTATGGCATGATGCATTATGGGCCACGATGAAGAAATACAACATGGGACAAAAGATCATTCGGACCATCAAAGAGCTATACACAAAAGCCACCAGTGCAGTGCTTTTCCAAGGCATAGTTGGAAGTGGTCCATACCTCGTGGATGGTCCATAAGGTGCACTCTATCGCCAACAGTTTAAGCTTCCTTGACGTCGATGACTGGATGGCTTAGAAGTCAATGGCACGTGTATTGGAGGCGGATAATCCAAAGCTAGGTTTGGTGGTGACGTCGAGCTGCCTGGCAATTTACATACTGCACATACCAAACGTGGCCTACAAACCATCATCCCAACAATGTAGCACTGATTGAAGCTGCATGACCGTAGTTCCAACAGATGCAGATGGTAGGACATGTGACTAGATCAGTGGGTGTGCCACTTAATGCATAAACAGTGCAGGGGAACGAAAGGCTGAAAGGCATCAGAGGAAAATAGGGCAGGCACATCACACTGAGGACAATGAAGGCTTCTCGCAACCTGGCACCTTGGCATCAACGCTGCAAATGGCCAGCTGTGCACGTGTTCGAATGCAGTACCTTCTTCTTCTCCCGGAGGGGTTATGGGAGCAGATGAGAGGAGATGAATCATAGCTCAGCAGTCATCCAAAGGGGTATTGGGGGGGGGGGGGGGGGCTAATTAACTACTGCTGTGTTGCTGTTGGGCCTAGCTTTGTCTTCTCTTGTCTGTGTTCCCTCTGTGCTATTGAAGGCAACAGTTGTGTTCCCTCTGTGCTATTGAAAGCAACAGTCGGACTGATATTCACACTGTTGTGTGGCCTCTTAGATTGTCCATTAAAAGGTAGGGGAACGTCTGGCTGAAAGAGACCTCCCAGGCTTTTTAGGCCTGTGGGCAACTGGTGTGTTACTCTGTCTGGGCCAGTTTCCTCACCCAGGGCTTTGTTGTCTGCCTAGGCCTAAGCTGTGCAGGGAAAGAGACAACACTTTCTTTCTTCTTTCCCACTGCACTTGTGTTCACGCTGACAATGTTGGGTGGCTCTTGCTGGTCTTCTGGTTTCGGGGGTGGTGGAGGGGGAGGGGCTGGATGGGGGGAGGTAGTATGGGGCATATGTGGTGTCAGGGAGCACTTGTGTGACCCATCTCAAAGTACACACGACATGGAGGGTCCTTGGATGTGCAATCTGCAGCAGTGGGGCTTTTTGCCAGGCATCTGCTGCAGATTGATGGGGATTGGCCTGTATGGTAAATGGAGGCTCTGAACGGTCCAATTTGTAGTAATTTTGGACAGAGGCTTATTTGAGGGCTCCACAAATACAAAATGCTGCCCTGTCTTCCATAGGGTCAGTTTGCCATCGACCCTATCTCTCTCTTCAATAATGTTCGAACGCAATAATTTTGCTAGTCTTTCAAGAGCCACTGAATATCCTTGTTGTTAAAGGACAAGGGCACATTGCTGATTATTACTTTGAGGGAGGGTGTTTCCCTTTCAGATCCGTTGTTGTCTCTGACAATGTACGGGTTCTTGTCCTTGGGTTGAATTGTCCGTCCCCTCAACACTACACCCCGTGTTACAAGGGATAGACGTGCATCCGAGTTTTTTGCATATACCCAGCCACAAGTTGCCTATTCTTTGGGCTCCTACTACTGTTTCGAAGCCACTTGTTTTCTCCACTGCAGAACAAATTTCCGCCACAGAATAGTTGACTTCTGCTGCTGCAGGCAATTGTTTGTTGAGCAGAAACACCGGCTCCACGGGTGTTTTGTATTTCCACCATAGTGTCCTGTGTGTGACACATGAAGTGCAGAGGTCACCTTTCACATCACAAGAAAACAAATTACAGGGGGCTGGGGAAAAAAGATAATAATAATAATACACCCCCCCCAAAAAAAAAAAATTTTTAAACCAACAACACCCAAACAAACAGACACTACTGCACCAAAAAAAGCAAAAGTACTTTCCTGAACACTCCAGAAGATTTGGAATCCTGGTTGTGGTAGGAACACACACACACACACACACACACATCGGTGGTCTAGAGGTAACACGCCTGTCTAGAAAGCAAAAAGTCCGGGTCGGAAGTGTGCGGTGGTTCGTATCCCGTTTGGACCCGAAACTTTTTCCCCATCCATTAGATCATGAGTGGTGGTCTGGGCGCTAGTCTTTCGGATGAGACGATAAACCGAGGTCCCGTGTGTTGCACATAATTATTTAGCGCACGTAAAAGAACCCACGGCAAGAGAGTTGTCCCTGACAAAATTATGTAGAAAAAAAAGCCACTCTGATAGGGAAACAAAAACTGTTGCAGACAGGAAAAAAAAAGAAATGGGTGGCGCTGCTCTTGTGGCGACGTGCTCTCCCCGGGGAGAGCAGCCCGAATTTCACGCAGAGAAATCTGCGTGACTTAAAGTGGTATAAATAAATAAATAAAATAAACACACATGTTGATCAAAGGAGAAAAATAAAGGAAAGATTCAAAAGGGGCACAAGAAAAAATAAATGCCCACAATTTTGAACCAAAAGAAACAGGCGCACTTTCTTTATCACTTTCTGTAGAATTTAACTCCTTGGTGATGGTAGATCGTTAGTATTATTTTGGATTTTCTTCAGACCAGGGAATAGGCTGACCTGTACAACATTGGACATTACGGGAAGTCCCATATTACACATAATTATTTAGCACACATAAAAGAACCCAGGGCAACAAGAGAGTTGTCCCTGGCAATATTTTGTAGAAAAAAGGACTCTGATAAGGAAACAAATACAGTTGCAGACAGAGAAAGAAAAAAATGGTTGGCGCTTCTCTTGTGGAGATGCCTCTCCCCAGGAAGAGCAGCCCCTTGCAGAGGAATCTGCTGTGACTTAAAGTGGTATAAATAAAATAAAAATTATATATTCGCAAAAGTATCCTACTGTTCAAGAAGTTTTATATGATTCAGCATTTCATAACTTCAGTTGCTGAAGTTATATATTCTTTTTCTGTAAAACCTCTACTGTAGGCTAATAAAATGTTGGTTTTTATATAAAATCATAATATGAAATTATGTGCCAAAAACTAAAGTCGGAGTGCGACCAAAGGCTACACTCCGGTGTTAGCTTGCCCGTGATGTATAGAGTTTAGAGAAAAAAGAATAGGATACAGTGTGAGTCAGGTCAGGGTGCTTCTCCTGCTACTGGTAACCATGTAAACCAGTACTACCTGTTCCATGTGG